>CAWUOW010000276.1:0-72438 GCA_963924055.1 Drosophila limbata
CACTTTTTTTACAAAACTCATTTTGTTTAGTCAATTTATTAATATTGACGCAAAATTATGATCAAAAAGACATTCCGCATGTTGATCGGTTGAGTTTCTGCGAACTTATGGGAGTTTTAAAATTTCGTAGTTTTTGTTCATAAGCCATGAAGGGGGGTTCGATGAAATTTTTCAAAAACACTTTTTTTACAAAACTCATATTTTTGAGTCAGTTTATTAATATTGACGCAAAATTATGAACAAAAAGACATTCCGCATGTAAATCGGTTGAGTTTCTGCGAACTTATGGGAGTTTTCAAATTTCGTAGTTTTTGATCATAAGCCATGAAGGGGGTTTGATGAAATTTTTCAAAAACACTTTTTTTACAAAATTCATATTTTTGAGTCAGTTTATTAATATTGACGCAAAATTATGATCAAAAAGACATTCCGCATGTTAATCGGTTGAGTTTCTGCGAACTTATGGGAGTTTTCAAATTTCGTAGTTTTTGATCATAAGCCATGAAGGGGGGTTCGATAAAATTTTTCAAAAACACTTTTTTTACAAAACTCATATTTTTGAGTCAGTTTATTAATATTGACGCAAAATTATGAACAAAAAGACATTCCGCATGTTAATCGGTTGAGTTTCTGCGAACTTATGGGAGTTTTCAAATTTCGTAGTTTTTGATCATAAGCCATGAAGGGGGGTTCGAAGAAATTTTTCAAAAACACTTTTTTTACAAAACTCATATTTTTGAGTCAGTTTATTAATATTGACGCAAAATTATGAACAAAAAGACATTCCGCATGTTAATCGGTTGAGTTTCTGCGAACTTATGGGAGTTTTCAAATTTCGTAGTTTTTGATCATAAGCCATGAAGGGGGGTTCGATGAAATTTTTCAAAAACACTTTTTTTACAAAACTCATATTTTTGAGTCAGTTTATTAATATTGACGCAAAATTATGAACAAAAAGACATTCCGCATGTTAATCGGTTGAGTTTCTGCGAACTTATCGGAGTTTTCAAATTTCTTAGTTTTTGATCATAAGCCATGAAGGGGGGTTCGATGAAATTTTTCAAAAACACTTTTTTTACAAAACTCATATTTTTGAGTCAGTTTATTAATATTGACGCAAAATTATGAACAAAAAGACATTCCGCATGTTAATCGGTTGAGTTTCTGCGAACTTATGGGAGTTTTCAAATTTCGTAGTTTTTGATCATAAGCCATGAAGACGGTTCGATGAAATTTTTCAAAAACACTTTTTTTACAAAACTCATATTGTTGAGTCAGTTTATTAATATTGACGCAAAATTATGAACAAAAAGACATTCCGCATGTTAATCGGTTGAATTTCTGCGAACTTATGGGAGTTTTCAAATTTCGTAGTTTTTGATCATAAGCCATGAAGGGGGGTTCGATGAAATTTTTCAAAAACACTTTTTTTACAAAACTCATATTTTTGAGTCAGTTTATTAATATTGACGCAAAAATATGAACAAAAAGACATTCCGCATGTTAATCGGTTGAGTTTCTGCGAACTTATGGGAGCTTTCAAATTTCGTAGTTTTTGATCATAAGCCATGAAGTGGGATTCGATGAAATTTTTCAAAAACACTTTTTTTACAAAACTCATATTTTTGAGTCAGTTTATTAATATTGACGCAAAATTATGAACAAAAAGACATTCCGCATGTTAATCGGTTGAGTTTCTGCGAACTTATGGGAGTTTTCAAATTTCGTAGTTTTTGATCATAAGCCATGAAGGGGGTTGTATGAAATTTTTCAAAAACACTTTTTTTACAAAACTCATATTTTTGAGTCAGTTTATTAATATTGACGCAAAATTATGAACAAAAAGACATTCCGCATGTTAATCGGTTGAGTTTCTGCGAACTTATGGGAGTTTTCAAATTTCGTAGTTTTTATCATAAGCCATGAAGGGGGGTTCGATGAAATTTTTCAAAAACACTTTTTTTACAAAACTCATATTTTTGAGCCAGTTTATTAATATTGACGCAAAATTATGAACAAAAAGACATTCCACATGTTAATCGGTTGAGTTTCTGCGAACTTATGGGAGTTTTCAAATTTCGTAGTTTTGGATCATAAGCCATGAAGGGGGGTTCGATGAAATTTTTCAAAAACACTTTTTTTACAAAACTCATATTTTTGAGTCAGTTTATTAATATTGACGCAAAAATATGAACAAAAAGACATTCCGCATGTTAATCGGTTGAGTTTCTGCGAACTTATGGGAGCTTTCAAATTTCGTAGTTTTTGATCATAAGCCATGAAGTGGGATTCGATGAAATTTTTCAAAAACACTTTTTTTACAAAACTCATATTTTTGAGTCAGTTTATTAATATTGACGCAAAATTATGAACAAAAAGACATTCCGCATGTTAATCGGTTGAGTTTCTGCGAACTTATGGGAGTTTTCAAATTTCGTAGTTTTTGATCATAAGCCATGAAGGGGGTTGTATGAAATTTTTCAAAAACACTTTTTTAACAAAACTCATATTTTTGAGTCAGTTTATTAATATTGACGCAAAATTATGAACAAAAAGACATTCCGCATGTTAATCGGTTGAGTTTCTGCGAACTTATGGGAGTTTTAAAATTTCGTAGTTTTTGTTCATAAGCCATGAAGGGGGGTTCGATGAAATTTTTCAAAAAAAATTTTTTTACAAAACTCATATTTTTGAGTCAGTTTATTAATATTGACGCAAAATTATGAACAAAAAGACATTCCACATGTTAATCGGTTGAGTTTCTGCGAACTAATGGGAGTTTTCAAATTTCGTAGTTTTTGATCAAAAGCCATGAAGGGGGGTTCGATAAAATTTTTCAAAAACACTTATTTTACAAAACTTATATTTTTGAGTCAGTTTATTAATATTGACGCAAAATTATGAACAAAAAGACATTCCGCATGTTAATCGGTTGAGTTTCTGCGAACTTATGGGAGTTTTCAAATTTCGTAGTTTTTGATCATAAGCCATGAAGGGGGGTTCGATGAAATTTTTCAAAAACACTTTTTTTACAAAACTCATTTTGTTTAGTCAATTTATTAATATTGACGCAAAATTATGAACAAAAAGACATTCCGCATGTTAATCGGTTGAGTTTCTGCGAACTTATGGGAGTTTTCAAATTTCGTAGTTTTTGATCATAAGCCATGAAAGGGGGTTCGATGAAATTTTTCAAAAACACTTTTTTTACAAAACTCATATTTTTGAGTCAATTTATTAATATTGACGCAAAATTATGAACAAAAAGACATTCCGCATGTTAATCGGTTGAGTTTCTGCGAACTTATCGGAGTTTTCAAATTTCGTAGTTTTTGATCATAAGCCATGAAGGGGGGTTCGATGAAATTTTTCAAAAACACTTTTTTTACAAAACTCATATTGTTGAGTCAATTTATTAATATTGACGCAAAATTATGAACAAAAAGACATTCCGCATGTTAATCGGTTGAGTTTCTGCGAAATTATGGGAGTTTTCAAATTTCGTAGTTTTTGATCATAAGCCATGAAAGGGGGTTCGATGAAATTTTTCAAAAACACTTTTTTTACAAAACTCATATTTTTGAGTCAGTTTATTAATATTGACGCAAAATTATGAACAAAAAGACATTCCGCATGTTAATCGGTTGAGTTTCTGCGAACTTATGGGAGTTTTCAAATTTCGTAGTTTTTGATCATAAGCCATGAAAGGGGGTTCGATGAAATTTTTCAAAAACACTTTTTTTACAAAACTCATATTTTTGAGTCAGTTTATTAATATTGACGCAAAATTATGAACAAAAAGACATTCCGCATGTTAATCGGTTGAGTTTCTGCGAACTTATCGGAGTTTTCAAATTTCGTAGTTTTTGATCATAAGCCATGAAGGGGGGTTCGATGAATTTTTTCAAAAACACTTTTTTTACAAAACTCATATTGGTTAGTCAATTTATTAATATTGACGCAAAATTATGAACAAAAAGACATTCCGCATGTAAATCGGTTGAGTTTCTGCGAACTTATGGGAGTTTTCAAATTTCGTAGTTTTTGATCATAAGCCATGAAGGGGGGTTCGATAAAATTTTTCAAAAACACTTTTTTTACAAAACTCATATTTTTGAGTCAGTTTATTAATATTGACGCAAAATTATGAACAAAAAGACATTCCGCATGTTAATCGGTTGAGTTTCTGCGAACTTATGGGAGTTTTCAAATTTCATAGTTTTTGATCATAAGCCATTAAGGGGGGTTCGAAGAAATTTTTCAAAAACACTTTTTTTACAAAACTCATATTTTTGAGTCAGTTTATTAATATTGACGCAAAATTATGAACATAAAGACATTCCGCATGTTAATCGGTTGAGTTTCTGCGAACTTATGGGAGTTTTCAAATTTCGTAGTTTTTGATCATAAGCCATGAAGGGGGGTTCGATGAAATTTTTCAAAAACACTTTTTTTACAAAACTCATATTTTTGAGTCAGTTTATTAATATTGACGCAAAATTATGAACAAAAAGACATTCCGCATGTTAATCGGTTGAGTTTCTGAGAACTTATCGGAGTTTTCAAATTTCGTAGTTTTTGATCATAAGCCATGAAGGGGGGTTCGATGAAATTTTTCAAAAACACTCTTTTTACAAAACTCATATTTTTGAGTCAGTTTATTAATATTGACGCAAAATTATGAACAAAAAGACATTCCGCATGTTAATCGGTTGAGTTTCTACGAACTTATGGGAGTTTTCAAATTTCGTAGTTTTTGATCATAAGCCATGAAGGGGGGTTCGATGAAATTTTTCAAAAACACTTTTTTTACCAAACTCATATTGTTTAGTCAATTTATTAATATTGACGCAAAATTATGATCAAAAAGACATTCCGCATGTAAATCGGTTGAGTTTCTGCGAACTTATGGGAGTTTTCAAATTTCGTAGTTTTTGATCATAAGCCATGAAGGGGGGTTCGATGAAATTTTTCAAAAACACTTTTTTTACAAAACTCATATTTTTGAGTCAGTTTATTAATATTGACGCAAAATTATGAACAAAAAGACATTCCGCATGTTAATCGGTTGAGTTTCTGCGAACTTATCGGAGTTTTCAAATTTCGTAGTTTTTGATCATAAGCCATGAAGGGGGGTTCGATGAAATTTTTCAAAAACACTTTTTTTACAAAACTCATATTGTTGAGTCAATTTATTAATATTGACGCAAAATTATGAACAAAACGACATTCCGCATGTTAATCGGTTGAGTTTCTGCGAACTTATCGGAGTTTTCAAATTTCGTAGTTTTTGATCATAAGCCATGAAGGGGGGTTCGATGAAATTTTCCAAAAACATTTTTTTTACAAAACTCATATTTTTGAGTCAATTTATTAATATTGACGCAAAATTATGAACAAAAAGACATTCCGCATGTTAATCGGTTGAGTTTCTGCCAACTTATGGGAGTTTTCAAATTTTGTAGTTTTTGATCATAAGCGATGAAATTTTTCAAAAACACTTTTTTTACAAAACTCATATTGTTGAGTCAATTTATTAATATTGACTCAAAATTATGAACAAAAAGACATTCCGCATGTTAATCGGTTGAGTTTCTGCGAACTTATCGGAGTTTTCAAATTTCGTAGTTTTTGATCATAAGCCATGAAGGGGGGTTCGATGAAATTTTTCAAAAACACTTTTTTTACAAAAATCATATTGTTGAGTCAATTTATTAATATTGACGCAAAATTATGAACAAAACGACATTCCGCATGTTAATCGGTTGAGTTTCTGCGAACTTATCGGAGTTTTCAAATTTCGTAGTTTTTGATCATAAGCCATGAAGGGGGGTTCGATGAAATTTTCCAAAAACATTTTTTTTACAAAACTCATATTTTTGAGTCAATTTATTAATATTGACGCAAAATTATGAACAAAAAGACATTCCGCATGTTAATCGGTTGAGTTTCTGCCAACTTATGGGAGTTTTCAAATTTTGTAGTTTTTGATCATAAGCGATGAAATTTTTCAAAAACACTTTTTTTACAAAACTCATATTGTTGAGTCAATTTATTAATATTGACTCAAAATTATGAACAAAAAGACATTCCGCATGTTAATCGGTTGAGTTTCTGCGAACTTATCGGAGTTTTCAAATTTCGTAGTTTTTGATCATAAGCCATGAAGGGGGGTTCGATGAAATTTTTCAAAAACACTTTTTTTACAAAAATCATATTGTTGAGTCAATTTATTAATATTGACGCAAAATTATGAACAAAACGACATTCCGCATGTTAATCGGTTGAGTTTCTGCGAACTTATCGGAGTTTTCAAATTTCGTAGTTTTTGATCATAAGCCATGAAGGGGGGTTCGATGAAATTTTTCAAAAACACTTTTTTTACAAAACTCATATTTTTGAGTCAATTTATTAATATTGACGCAAAATTATGAACAAAAAGACATTCCGCATGTTAATCGGTTGAGTTTCTGCGAACTTATGGGAGTTTTCAAATTTTGTAGTTTTTGATCATAAGCGATGAAATTTTTCAAAAACACTTTTTTTACAAAACTCATATTGTTGAGTCAATTTATTAATATTGACTCAAAATTATGAACAAAAAGACATTCCGCATGTTAATCGGTTGAGTTTCTGCGAACTTATCGGAGTTTTCAAATTTCGTAGTTTTTGATCATAAGCCATGAAGGGGGGTTCGATGAAATTTTTCAAAAACACTTTTTTTACAAAACTCATGTTTTTGAGTCAGTTTATTAATATTGACGCAAAATTATGAACAAAAAGACATTCCGCATGTTAATCGGTTGAGTTTCTGCGAACTTATGGGAGTTTTCAAATTTCGTAGTTTTTGATCATAAGCCATGAAGGGGGGTTCGATGAAATTTTTCAAAAACACTTTTTTTACAAAACTCATATTTTTGAGTCAGTTTATTAATATTGACGCAAAATTATGAACAAAAAGACATTCCGCATGTTAATCGGTTGAGTTTCTGCGAACTTATCGGAGTTTTCAAATTTCGTAGTTTTTGATCATAAGCCATGAAGGGGGGTTCGATGATATTTTTCAAAAACACTTTTTTTACAAAACTCATATTTTTGAGTCAGTTTATTAATATTGACGCAAAATTATGAACAAAAAGACATTCCGCATGTTAATCGGTTGAGTTTCTGCGAACTTATGGGAGTTTTCAAATTTCGTAGTTTTTGATCATAAGCCATGAAAGGGGGTTCGATGAAATTTTTGAAAAACACTTTTTTTACAAAACTCATATTTTTGAGTCAGTTTATTAACATTGACGCAAAATTATGAACAAAGAGACATTCCGCATGTTAATCGGTTGTGTTCCTGCGAACTTATCGGAGTTTTCAAATTTCGTAGTTTTTGATCATAAGCCATGAAGGGGGGTTCGATGAAATTTTTGAAAAACACTTTTTTTACAAAACTCATATTGTTTAGTCAATTTATTAATATTGACGCAAAATTATGAACAAAAAGACATTCCGCATGTTAATCGGTTGAGTTTCTGGGAACTTATGGGAGTTTTCAAATTTCGTAGTTTTTGATCATAAGCCATGAAGGGGGGTTCGATGAAATTTTTCAAAAACACTTTTTTTACAAAACTCATATTTTTGAGTCAGTTTATTAATATTGACGCAAAATTATGAACAAAAAGACATTCCGCATGTTAATCGGTTGAGTTTCTGCGAACTTATGGGAGTTTTCAAATTTCGTAGTTTTTGATCATAAGCCATGAAGGGGGGTTCAATGAAATTTTTCAAAAACACTTTTTTTACAAAACTTATATTTTTGAGTCAGTTTATTAATATTGTCGCAAAATTATGAACAAAAAGACATTCCGCATGTTAATCGGTTGAGTTTCTGCGAACTTATGGGAGTTTTCAAATTTCGTAGTTTTTGATCATAAGCCATGAAGGGGGGTTCGATGAAATTTTTCAAAAACACTTTTTTTACAAAACTCATATTTTTGAGTCAGTTTATTAATATTGACGCAAAATTATGAACAAAAAGACATTCCGCATGTTAATCGGTTGAGTTTCTGCGAACTTATGGGAGTTTTCAAATTTCGTAGTTTTTGATCATAAGCCATGAAGGGGGGTTCGATGAAATTTTTCAAAAACACTTTTTTTACAAAACTCATATTTTTGAGTCAGTTTATTAATATTGACGCAAAATTATGAACAAAAAGACATTCCGCATGTTAATCGCTTGAGTTTCTGCGAACTTATCGGAGTTTTCAAATTTCGTAGTTTTTGATCATAAGCCATGAAGGGGGGTTCGATGAAATTTTTCAAAAACACTTTTTTTACAAAACTCATATTGTTGAGTCAATTTATTAATATTGACGCAAAATTATGAACAAAAAGACATTCCGCATGTTAATCGGTTGAGTTTCTGCGAACTTATCGGAGTTTTCAAATTTCGTAGTTTTTGATCATAAGCCATGAAGGGGGGTTCGATGAAATTTTTCAAAAACACTTTTTTTACAAAACTCATATTGTTGAGTCAATTTATTAATATTGACGCAAAATTATGAACAAAAAGACATTCCGCATGTTAATCGGTTGAGTTTCTGCAAACTTATGGGAGTTTTCAAATTTCGTAGTTTTTGATCATAAGCCATGAAGGGGGTTTCGATAAAATTTTTCAAAAACACTTTTTTTACAAAACTCATATTGTTGAGTCAATTTATTAATATTGACGCAAAATTATGAACAAAAAGACATTCCGCATGTTAATCGGTTGAGTTTCTGCGAACTTATGGGAGTTTTCAAATTTCGTAGTTTTTGATCATAAGCCATGAAGGGGGGTTCGATGAAATTTTTCAAAAACACTTTTTTTACAAAACTCATATTTTTGAGTCAGTTTATTAATATTGACGCAAAATTATGAACAAAAAGACATTCCGCATGTTAATCGGTTGAGTTTCTGCGAACTTATGGGAGTTTTCAAATTTCGTAGTTTTTGATCATAAGCCATGAAGGGGGGTTCGATGAAATTTTTCAAAAACACTTTTTTTACAAAACTCATATTTTTGAGTCAGTTTATTAATATTGACGCAAAATTATGAACAAAAAGACATTCCGCATGTTAATCGGTTGAGTTTCTGCGAACTTATGGGAGTTTTCAAATTTCGTAGTTTTTGATCATAAGGGGGGTTCGATGAAATTTTTCAAAACCACTCTTTTTACAAAACTCATATTTTTGAGTCAGTTTATTAATATTGACGCAAAATTATGAACAAAAATACATTCCGCATGTTAATCGGTTGAGTTTCTGCGAACTTATGGGAGTTTTCAAATTTCGTAGTTTTTGATCATAAGCCATGAAGGGGGGTTCGATAAAATTTTTCAAAAACACTTTTTTTACAAAGCTCATATTTTTGAGTCAGTTTATTAATATTGACGCAAAATTATGAACAAAAAGACATTCCGCATGTTAATCGGTTGAGTTTCTGCGAACTTATGGGAGTTTTCAAATTTCGTAGTTTTTGATCATAAGCCATGAAGGGGGGTTCGATGAAATTTTTCAAAAACACTTTTTTTACAAAACTCATATTGTTGAGTCAATTTATTAATATTGACGCAAAATTATGAACAAAAAGACATTCCGCATGTTAATCGGTTTAGTTTCTGCGAACTTATCGGAGTTTTCAAATTTTGTAGTTTTTGATCATAAGCCATGAAGGGGGGTTCGATGAAATTTTTCAAAAACACTTTTTTTACAAAACTCATATTGTTGAGTCAATTTATTAATATTGACGCAAAATTATGAACAAAAAGACATTCCGCATGTTAATCGGTTGAGTTTCTGCGAACTTATGGGAGTTTTCAAATTTCGTAGTTTTTGATCATAAGCCATGAAGGGGGTTTCGATAAAATTTTTCAAAAACACTTTTTTTACAAAACTCATATTGTTGAGTCAATTTATTAATATTGACGCAAAATTATGAACAAAAAGACATTCCGCATGTTAATCGGTTGAGTTTCTGCGAACTTATGGGAGTTTTCAAATTTCGTAGTTTTTGATCATAAGCCATGAAGGGGGGTTCGATGAAATTTTTCAAAAACACTTTTTTTACAAAACTCATTTTGTTTAGTCAATTTATTAATATTGACGCAAAATTATGAACAAAAAGACATTCCGCATGTTAATCGGTTGAGTTTCTGCGAACTTATGGGAGTTTTCAAATTTCGTAGTTTTTGATCATAAGCCATGAAGGGGGGTTCGATGAAATTTTTCAAAAACACTCTTTTTACAAAACTCATATTTTTGAGTCAGTTTATTAATATTGACTCATATTGTTGAGTCAATTTATTAATATTGACGCAAAATTATGAACAAAAAGACATTCCGCATGTTAATCGGTTGAGTTTCTGCGAACTTATGGGAGTTTTCAAATTTCGTAGTTTTTGATCATAAGCCATGAAGGGGGGTTCGATGAAATTTTTCAAAAACACTTTTTTTGCAAAACTCATATTTTTGAGTCAGTTTATTAATATTGACGCAAAATTATGAACAAAAAGACATTCCGCATGTTAATCGGTTGAGTTTCTGCGAACTTATGGGAGTTTTCAAATTTCGTAGTTTTTGATCATAAGCCATGAAGGGGGGTTCGATGAAATTTTTCAAAAACACTTTTTTTGCAAAACTCATATTTTTGAGTCAGTTTATTAATATTGACGCAAAATTATGATTAAAAAGACATTCCGCATGTAAATCGGTTGAGTTTCTGCGGACTTATGGGAGTTTTCAAATTTCGTAGTTTTTGATCATAAGCCATGAAGGGGGGTTCGATGAAATTTTTCAAAATCACTTTTTTTGCAAAACTCATATTTTTGAGTCAGTTTATTAATATTGACGCAAAATTATGAACAAAAAGACATTCCGCATGTTAATCGGTTGAGTTTCTGCGAACTTATCGGAGTTTTCAAATTTCGTAGTTTTTGATCATAAGCCATGAAGGGGGGTTCGATGAAATTTTTCAAAAACACTTGTTTTACAAAACTCATTTTGTTTAGTCAATTTATTAATATTGACGCAAAATTATGAACAAAAAGACATTCCGCATGTTAATCGGTTGAGTTTCTGCGAACTTATGGGAGTTTTCAAATTTCGTAGTTTTTGATCATAAGCCATGAAGGGGGGTTCGATGAAATTTTTCAAAAACACTCTTTTTACAAAACTCATATTTTTGAGTCAGTTTATTAATATTGACTCATATTGTTGAGTCAATTTATTAATATTGACGCAAAATTATGAACAAAAAGACATTCCGCATGTTAATCGGTTGAGTTTCTGCGAACTTATGGGAGTTTTCAAATTTCGTAGTTTTTGATCATAAGCCATGAAGGGGGGTTCGATGAAATTTTTCAAAAACACTTTTTTTGCAAAACTCATATTTTTGAGTCAGTTTATTAATATTGACGCAAAATTATGAACAAAAAGACATTCCGCATGTTAATCGGTTGAGTTTCTGCGAACTTATGGGAGTTTTCAAATTTCGTAGTTTTTGATCATAAGCCATGAAGGGGGGTTCGATGAAATTTTTCAAAAACACTTTTTTTGCAAAACTTATATTTTTGAGTCAGTTTATTAATATTGACGCAAAATTATGATTAAAAAGACATTCCGCATGTAAATCGGTTGAGTTTCTGCGAACTTATGGGAGTTTTCAAATTTCGTAGTTTTTGATCATAAGCCATGAAGGGGGGTTCGATGAAAATTTTCAAAATCACTTTTTTTGCAAAACTCATATTTTTGAGTCAGTTTATTAATATTGACGCAAAATTATGAACAAAAAGACATTCCGCATGTTAATCGGTTGAGTTTCTGCGAACTTATCGGAGTTTTCAAATTTCGTAGTTTTTGATCATAAGCCATGAAGGGGGGTTCGATGAAATTTTTCAAAAACACTTTTTTTGCAAAACTCATATTTTTGAGTCAGTTTATTAATATTGACGCAAAATTATGAACAAAAAGACATTCCGCATGTTAATCGGTTGAGTTTCTGCGAACTTATGGGAGTTTTCAAATTTCGTAGTTTTTGATCATAAGCCATGAAGGGGGTTCGATGAAATTTTTCAAAAACACTTTTTTTGCAAAACTCATATTTTTGAGTCAGTTTATTAATATTGACGCAAAATTATGAACAAAAAGACATTCCGCATGTAAATCGGTTGAGTTTCTGCGAACTTATGGGAGTTTTCAAATTTCGTAGTTTTTGATCATAAGCCATGAAGGGGGGTTCGATGAAATTTTTCAAAATCACTTTTTTTACAAAACTCATATTTTTGAGTCAGTTTATTAATATTGACGCAAAGTTATGAACAAAAAGACATTCCGCATGTTAATCGGTTGAGTTTCTGCGAACTTATGGGAGTTTTCAAATTTCGTAGTTTTTGATCATAAGCCATGAAGGGGGGTTCGATGAAATTTTTCAAAAACACTTTTTTTACAAAACTCATACTGTTGAGTCAATTTATTAATATTGACGCAAAATTATGAACAAAAAGACATTCCGCATGTTAATCGGTTGAGTTTCTGCGAACTTATCGGAGTTTTCAAATTTCGTAGTTTTTGATCATAAGCCATGAAGGGGGGTTCGATGAAATTTTTCAAAAACACTTTTTTTACAAAACTCATGTTTTTGAATCAGTTTATTAATATTGACGCAAAATTATGAACAAAAAGACATTCCGCATGTTAATCGGTTGAGTTTCTGCGAACTTATGGGAGTTTTCAAATTTCGTAGTTTTTGATCATAAGCCATGAAGGGGGTTTCGATAAAATTTTTCAAAAACACTTTTTTTTTAAAACTCATATTGTTGAGTCAATTTATTAATATTGACGCAAAATTATGAACAAAAAGACATTCCGCATGTTAATCGGTTGAGTTTCTGCGAACTTATGGGAGTTTTCAAATTTCGTAGTTTTTGATCATAAGCCATGAAGGGGGGTTCGATGAAATTTTTCAAAAACACTTTTTTTACAAAACACATTTTGTTTAGTCAATTTATTAATATTGACGCAAAATTATGAACAAAAAGACATTCCGCATGTTAATCGGTTGAGTTTCTGCGAACTTATGGGAGTTTTCAAATTTCGTAGTTTTTGATCATAAGCCATGAAGGGGGGTTCGATGAAATTTTTCAAAAGCACTTTTTTTACAAAACTCATTTTGTTTAGTCAATTTATTAATATTGCCGCAATATTATGAACAAAAAGACATTCCCCATGTTAATCGGTTGAGTTTCTGCGAACTTATGGGAGTTTTCAAATTTCGTAGTTTTTGATCATAAGCCATGAAGGGGGGTTCGATGAAATTTTTCAAAAACACTCTTTTTACAAAACTCATATTTTTGAGTCAGTTTATTAATATTGACGCAAAATTATGAACAAAAAGACATTCCGCATGTTAATCGGTTGAGTTTCTGCGAACTTATGGGAGTTTTCAAATTTCGTAGTTTTTGATCATAAGCCATGAAGGGGGGTTCGATGAAATTTTTCAAAAACACTCTTTTTACAAAACTCATATTTTTGAGTCAGTTTATTAATATTGACGCAAAATTATGAACAAAAATACATTCCGCATGTTAATCGGTTGAGTTTCTGCGAACTTATGGGAGTTTTCAAATTTCGTAGTTTTTGATCATAAGCCATGAAGGGGGGTTCGATAAAATTTTTCAAAAACACTTTTTTTACAAAACTCATATTTTTGAGTCAGTTTATTAATATTGACGCAAAATATGAACAAAAAGACATTCCGCATGTTTATCGGTTGAGTTTCTGCGAACTTATCGGAGTTTTCAAATTTCGTAGTTTTTGATCATAAGCCATGAAGGGGGGTTCGATGAAATTTTTCAAAAATACTTTTTTTACAAAACTCATATTGTTGAGTCAATTTATTAATATTGACGCAAAATTATGAACAAAAAGACATTCCGCATGTTAATCGGTTGAGTTTCTGCGAACTTATCGGAGTTTTCAAATTTCGTAGTTTTTGATCATAAGCCATGAAAGGGGGTTCGATGAAATTTTTCAAAAACACTTTTTTTACAAAACTCATATTTTTGAGTCAGTTTATTAATATTGACGCAAAATTATGAACAAAAAGACATTCCGCATGTTAATCGGTTGAGTTTCTGCGAACTTATGGGAGTTTTCAAATTTCGTAGTTTTTGATCATAAGCCATGAAGGGGGGTTCGATGAAATTTTTCAAAAACACTTTTTTTGCAAAACTCATATTTTTGAGTCAGTTTATTAATATTGACGCAAAATTATGAACAAAAAGACATTCCGCATGTAAATCGGTTGAGTTTCTGCGAACTTATGGGAGTTTTTAAATTTCGTAGTTTTTGATCATAAGCCATGAAGGGGGGTTCGATGAAATTTTTCAAAAACACTTTTTTTACAAAACTCATTTTGTTTAGTCAATTTATTAATATTGACGCAAAATTATGAACAAAAAGACATTCCGCATGTTAATCGGTTGAATTTCTGCGAACTTATGGGAGTTTTCAAATTTCGTAGTTTTTGATCATAAGCCATGAAAGGGGGTTCGATGAAATTTTTCAAAAACACTTTTTTTACAAAGCTCATATTTTTGAGTCAGTTTATTAATATTGACGCAAAATTATGAACAAAAAGACATTCCGCATGTTAATCGGTTGAGTTTCTGCGAACTTATCGGAGTTTTCAAATTTCGTAGTTTTTGATCATAAGCCATGAAGGGGGGTTCGATGAAATTTTTCAAAAACACTTTTTTTACAAAACTCATATTGTTGAGTCAATTTATTAATATTGACGCAAAATTATGAACAAAAAGACATTCCGCATGTTAATCGGTTGAGTTTCTGCGAACTTATGGGAGTTTTCAAATTTCGTAGTTTTTGATCATAAGCCATGAAGGGGGGTTCGATGAAATTTTTCAAAAACACTTTTTTACAAAACTCATTTTGTTTAGTCAATTTATTAATATTGACTCAAAATTATGAACAAAAAGACATTCCGCATGTTAATCGGTTGAGTTTCTGCGAACTTATCGGAGTTTTCAAATTTCGTAGTTTTTGATCATAAGCCATGAAAGGGGGTTCGATGAAATTTTTCAAAAACACTTTTTTTACAAAACTCATACTGTTGAGTCAATTTATTAATATTGACGCAAAATTATGAACAAAAAGACATTCCGCATGTTAATCGGTTGAGTTTCTGCGAACTTATCGGAGTTTTCAAATTTCGTAGTTTTTGATCATAAGCCATGAAGGGGGGTTCGATGAAATTTTTCAAAAACACTTTTTTTACAAAACTCATATTGTTGAGTCAATTTATTAATATTGACGCAAAATTATGAACAAAAAGACATTCCGCATGTTAATCGGTTGAGTTTCTGCGAACTTATGGGAGTTTTCAAATTTCGTAGTTTTTGATCATAAGCCATGAAGGGGGTTTCGATAAAATTTTTCAAAAACACTTTTTTTACAAAACTCATTTTGTTTAGTCAATTTATTAATATTGACGCAAAATTATGAACAAAAAGACATTCCGCATGTTAATCGGTTGAGTTTCTGCGAACTTATCGGAGTTTTCAAATTTCGTAGTTTTTGATCATAAGCCATGAAAGGGGGTTCGATGAAATTTTTCAAAAACACTTTTTTTACAAAACTCATATTTTTGAGTCAGTTTATTAATATTGACGCAAAATTATGAACAAAAAGACATTCCGCATGTTAATCGGTTGAGTTTCTGCGAACTTATGGGAGTTTTCAAATTTCGTAGTTTTTGATCATAAGCCATGAAGGGGGGTTCGATGAAATTTTTCAAAAACACTTTTTTTACAAAACTCATATTTTTGAGTCAGTTTATTAATATTGACGCAAAATTACGAACAAAAAGACATTCCGCATGTTAATCGGTTGAGTTTCTGCGAACTTATGGGAGTTTTCAAATTTCGTAGTTTTTGATCATAAGCCATGAAGGGGGGTTCGATGAAATTTTTCAAAAACACTTTTTTTACAAAACTCATATTTTTGAGTCAGTTTATTAATATTGACGCAAAATTATGAACAAAAAGACATTCCGCATGTTAATCGGTTGAGTTTCTGCGAACTTATCGGATCATAAGCCATGAAGGGCGGTTCGATGAAATTTTTCAAAAACACTCTTTTTACAAAACTCATATTTTTGAGTCAGTTTATTAATATTGACGCAAAATTATGAACAAAAAGACATTCCGCATGTTAATCGGTTGAGTTTCTGCGAACTTATGGGAGTTTTCAAATTTCGTAGTTTTTGATCATAAGCCATGAAGGGGGGTTCGATGAAATTTTTCAAAAACACTTTTTTTACAAAACTCATATTTTTGAGTCAGTTTATTAATATTGACGCAAAATTACGAACAAAAAGACATTCCGCATGTTAATCGGTTGAGTTTCTGCGAACTTATGGGAGTTTTCAAATTTCGTAGTTTTTGATCATAAGCCATGAAGGGGGGTTCGATGAAATTTTTCAAAAACACTTTTTTTACAAAACTCATATTTTTGAGTCAGTTTATTAATATTGACGCAAAATTATGAACAAAAAGACATTCCGCATGTTAATCGGTTGAGTTTCTGCGAACTTATCGGATCATAAGCCATGAAGGGCGGTTCGATGAAATTTTTCAAAAGCACTCTTTTTACAAAACTCATATTTTTGAGTCAGTTTATTAATATTGACGCAAAATTATGAACAAAAAGACATTCCGCATGTTAATCGGTTGAGTTTCTGCGAACTTATGGGAGTTTTCAAATTTCGTAGTTTTTGATCATAAGCCATGAAGGGGGGTTCGATGAAATTTTTCAAAAACACTCTTTTTACAAAACTCATATTTTTGAGTCAGTTTATTAATATTGACGCAAAATTATGATCAAAAAGACATTCCGCATGTTAATCGGTTGAGTTTCTGCGAACTTATGGGAGTTTTCAAATTTCGTAGTTTTTGATCATAAGCCATGAAGGGGGGTTCGATGAAATTTTTCAAAAACACTTTTTTACAAAACTCATTTTGTTTAGTCAATTTATTAATATTGACGCAAAATTATGAACAAAAAGACATTCCGCATGTTAATCGGTTGAGTTTCTGCGAACTTATCGGAGTTTTCAAATTTCGTAGTTTTTGATCATAAGCCATGAAAGGGGGTTCGATGAAATTTTTCAAAAACACTTTTTTTACAAAACTCATATTGTTGAGTCAATTTATTAATATT
The DNA here is from genome assembly GCA_963924055.1 of Drosophila limbata. NCBI lineage: Eukaryota > Metazoa > Arthropoda > Insecta > Diptera > Drosophilidae > Drosophila > Drosophila limbata. The sequence goes on from CAWUOW010000276.1 coordinate 17,267, forward strand.
GACGCAAAATTATGAACAAAAAGACATTCCGCATGTTAATCGGTTGAGTTTCTGCGAACTTATCGGAGTTTTCAAATTTCGTAGTTTTTGATCATAAGCCATGAAGGGGGGTTCGATGAAATTTTTCAAAAACACTTTTTTTACAAAACTCATATTGTTGAGTCAATTTATTAATATTGACGCAAAATTATGAACAAAAAGACATTCCGCATGTTAATCGGTTGAGTTTCTGCGAACTTATGGGAGTTTTCAAATTTCGTAGTTTTTGATCATAAGCCATGAAGGGGGTTTCGATAAAATTTTTCAAAAACACTTTTTTTACAAAACTCATTTTGTTTAGTCAATTTATTAATATTGACGCAAAATTATGAACAAAAAGACATTCCGCATGTTAATCGGTTGAGTTTCTGCGAACTTATGGGAGTTTTCAAATTTCGTAGTTTTTGATCATAAGCCATGAAAGGGGGTTCGATGAAATTTTTCAAAAACACTTTTTTTACAAAACTCATATTTTTGAGTCAGTTTATTAATATTGACGCAAAATTATGAACAAAAAGACATTCCGCAAAGTTCCCCAAAAATGTTGTATATCTGCTATCTAAGCAGGAAAATGTATATACATTTATATATCTATATATATATGTACATACAAAAATGATGTTAATAATAGTAATAGTAATAGTACTAATTATAATGAACATAATATAGTAATGATGATAGTAATAATAATAATAATAATTAAAATAAAAAAATAATAAAAATAATAAAAAGTAATAATAATAATACAAATTAAAATAAGAAGTAATAATAATAATAATAATAATTAAAATAAAAATAATAAAAATTTCAGTAATTTTTTTTTTGTTTTTTTTTTTTTTTTTTTGTATTAATAATAATAATAATAATAATAATAATAACAATAATAATAATAATAATAATAATAATAATAATAATAATAATAATAATAATAATAATAATAATAATAATAATAATAATAATAATAATAATAATAATAATAATAATAATAATAATAATAATAATAATAATAATAATAATAATAATAATAATAATAATAATAATAATAATAATAAATCTTAAAGAATAAAAAAGGCAATATTCAAATACCTAATGCTCGCAATTTTCTAAACTGACTAAAATTCCACTATGGTGACTATATATTGTCTCAAAGGTTCGCGCGTTGGCCCTGCCGTCAGAAATATTTGTCATCGCCCAATCAATGTGTGTATCACAATTGGTTGTGGACGAATTCAAATCTAAAAGAGACTCATAACCTAATCTACATAAAAAGTCATAAATCCTACCACTACATCCTCTGAGATCTCGTAAGCACATATTAAAATCTCCTAATATTATGGAACTCCCATCTAAAAATGAAAATCTCTGAAATAAGTCCTCAAATTCAGCTTTAAATTTAGGCAATGGATAATTTGGAGTTCTGTATAAAATTAAGAATCCTAAAGATTTGTATTTAAACACGGCAAACTCAAACGCTGCTGAAGAAACATTATTAGGATCAGCATAATATCGACCACTGGAACAAAGACTAACATACTCGAATAGTTCATTTTTAATGAGAATGAGAATGCCTCTCTTTGGTCGAGTTCTGTTGGATAATGATTCACAATCTAGACGAACTACACTGTTAAACCCAGGTATTTCAATTGTCTCGTTGGAAAATATAGAAGCCTCAACGAAACATAAAAGGGAAGAAAGGAGCATTAATTGATCGGAGCAAATATCATTAATGTGACAGTGCAAGCTTTGCGTATTATGAAACAATGCATTAAATGTATGGCTGTGGAATAGACAGTCATAATGCGTACTTAATAATTTGGTGCTTCGGAGACTTTGAAGCTCTTTCTCTACTGCTGAGCGGGGGCTCGATTTTGGGGGCATAAATCCACCAATAATAAAAAGGCCTGCAGCACTTGTGGCTCTACTGCAAGCTACGTATAAGGCCTCGCGAATTATGCTTTCAGTTGTATGAACAACAATTTTACTGTAGGTTGCTCCTTGGCTTTTATGAATAGTTATAGCTTCTGCCGGAATAATTGGAAACTGTTTCCGGTCGATCTTTATTTGCTGATTAGAATAAAATTGAAAATTTTTCGTACTTTTGTGAATTGGTGTCCAAGAAGACTCTAGAGGATGAGGACACTTGGCCCGAGCATTAAGTCCTACACTTTCATCTATGAAATTTACCCAAAGAACTTGTGGAAAGTTGGAAGAATTGAAACTGATATCCATAAGAATTCCGGAGGCTCCATTTACTAAACCATCTGCCGTATCTATGTTGACCGCAATCATGTACTTGGCAGTGGTTTTCAAAATAAGAGAGGTGCATAACCCTTGGGTTTTGGAAATTGGAAAATTTTTTACTGCTTCCATCGTCTGATTTTTCTTTTCGTCGGAAAGTTGTAAGCCCTTTACGAAATCAAGAGCAGTTGAAATATGTTGAACAGTTGGAATAGAGTTTAACTTTGCCGCGTTAAATACAGAAGTATCCTTATTTGTATAAAACAAATGAATAACATCACTTGGTAACTGACTTTCATTGGAGATTCGGGATCTAAGCAAATTTATATCATCAGACGACATATTACCGGATGCCATGTTATTTAATGCAATTGCAAAAGCTTGGTCATCTCGCTGTCGCATAATCTCTGTGAGTTCAAAAAACTTAAAAGAGTTCCACAAAGACGACCCATGTATTGCACTGTATGGGTCATGCAACTCTGAATTGGAATTGAAAATCCATCGATCTCCAACAGGGCTTAGCTGTCTAAGATCACCGAAAACTATAACAGAAATCCCTCCAAATGGTACGTCACTGTTATTGAAAATTTGTTTTAGGCGAGAATCCAAATGGGACAACATTTTGGCACCGACCATTGATATTTCGTCAATTATCAAAACTTTAAGATCAATAAATCTTGAACGGAGGGTATTTAATAAGTCATCTCCAAGGTTCTTAAAGGAGGATGCAGATTGATTTAGTTTAAATGAAAACATGGAATGAAGGGTAGAACCTCCAATTCCGAATGCTGCTTTTCCTGTGGGAGCACACAAAATAATTTTAGCAGTAGTTGGGTTGCATCCGGGTCTGGCTATATATAATTGAGAAAGGGACTGAAAAAGTGCTGAAATAAGCCTACTTTTGCCGACACCTGCTCCTCCTCCCACAAATTCGTGGAAAACTCTATTATGGTGGGCATTATGAAGCGCATGAGTAAAATAAGTCTTTTGCTTTAAATTTAATGATCGAACAATGTTCGACAAGCTCTCAGGGGATATTAATGGTGGAAGTTTTATTACTCGCATAGTATCATCCGAATCTTCAATTTGGTCATTTATATTATTGTTGCCATTTACATTTAAAACATTTAATTGAGAACTTATTTCAGGAAAAGCTAAAACTCTAAATTCGTCATCTAGCTGTCCATCTAATTGTTCGTCCTCTGTATTGCCCTCAGTTTCTATGACCCTTCTAAGCACATCATCTAAATCTTCTAATATGTTATACTTCTTAAAGTTAGCCCTAATTAACTCCTCATTTTGTGCATAAATTTCTTCACAATTTTTCTGAACTAGTTCTACCTCTTCGTTTCTCCAAGGAAAATATAGCATTATGAGCTCCCTAAAGTAATTTTGCCTATCGATATTTGAATTAAAACTCCTAAATCTAATTATTCGAGGCTTTGTTCTCTCCCTAACATACCCACTTTCATCGAGGAGAGGAACAGGTAAGCCACCAAAAATTTCATTTTCGTAAACATCCTCATTATCGCTACTTTGGCGAGTTGAACTCAAAGACTTTGTAAAATTATACTCAGCAGCAAAATCGGCTAAACACAGGCCGTCGAGACTATGTGGTCGCTGTTCATAGTGGTCAAGTAGTCCCACTACAAATATGTCATTTGAATCTGGAGACATATTCTGGAGCTGTTCTCTAGACTTGAGCATTCTAACTCTATGCTCAGGTAACAAAGTATTAATGTAAACCTCGGCGTTGCTAGTCTCAGACAATCGCAAACCTAAACAGCAGTAGGCGGCCTCCTGAGCAGAAATCTCAGTGCCGGAAATGAACTTGTGACCAATATACTGCAGCCTTTGCTTGAGGGATAGATTGCCAGTCTTAATCTCTTCGATCGCATCACGCATCAGTTTGGAAATGCCTCTTTGGGATTTATTTATATAATTAATTATATAGCTGCAGCATGCATACGGGTCCAATATGAATTGGATATCCATATTGGCTCGTTGCATTCCAAGAATGTGTTTATTATATGCATTAACATTAATTGCTACAGGAAAATTTGGGGCTTTTTCAAAGCAGACCTAATAGCATATATGTAGTCCTCGTAGGTGAGGCTCACTTGATCGTGAGATAAAATATTTTCAAATATGCTCAAGTGATTAATGGTGTCCGAATCGAAGGACAAATTTAAAAAATTCTGAACTCTTTTTAAGTTTTCACGATGAAGAGAAATTTGAGGAGTTTCTTCAGGCAGTGGCCTTAAAATTTCAGTTCTGGGCATTGGAAAAAATGGAATGCCAAAGCGACAAATAGAGTTTCCTCTCACTTCACGTCTGCATGAGTGCCCGTGTTTGTGCTTTTGGTATTTAATGTACTCAGAGAGGTCGTTATTTGTTACATCAGTGGTAACAAATCGATCAATGAAGTCTATTACAGGTTGAATAGATGCATTATTGTCGAAGTCTACTTGAGGGGCATCTTTCAGCCAAAACATTCCGTGGATATGAGGTGACCCTCTATGCTGGAATTCAACTCGCCAGTAGTGCATAAAAACAAAATGCTCTCCGAAAACCCCCCCTTGCTTCTTCATAAGCTTAAATAACTGCCTATACCGATAGTCGAAATAGCGAGCACAGGTTACAGAGTCAGTACGGATTAGTCGGACTTTTTCATGAGAAGGCAACCTAGATGCTTCTTCTTCTGTAACTTCTTGCTTGTCCACATTATTTTTTAAAAGGACAAGCAGCTCTAACCACCTACTTTCAGCAGCCGACAAACTAATAAAGAAAGTAGGTAGGCCAAACTGACGAATCATGGCCATAACTTTCTTTTTTTCTGCTTCCCAATGAGCAGGAGACGTGCGAATACCCTTAAGGACCCTATAGCCTTCATCGTGGCGAATCAGATGGTCCATATGCTCTTCGTTAAGAGCGTCAGAAGCTGAAATAGCGCGTGAGGCGCTGTGCTTTCTTAAGCAAATGGAAGTACTGTTTCTAATACAGATTAGCTCTAACTTCTTATAATTGAAAAATAATTTATCAATTCTACAACCTCTCCTATCAAAATTACGAAGCTCAGATCTAACAATGGTTGTAAAACTTTCTCTAGACTTTCTTTTGTTGCCAGCAAATATTGTAGGAAATGCTAATTCTTCAGAGTCAGCATCCATAATCATATCTAGGGGTCTTTGGCCTTCGCCAGGAGCAATTACGATTCTTTTCATGGCAGAAGTCCCTATGTTATTCTCAAGCAGAGTTTCTTGACCCCCAGGATTGAGCTCCTCCATTTCAACTGCCCCTTCAGGACGAAACGGTTGCTGAAATTCTCGATTGAGTTCTTCCACTGCCTCAGCGTCTGCTTGAGAAACTATAAAGGGAACAGTATCGGAAGTAAAAGTTGAAATCCACTGTTCATTAAGAACTACATTATGTTTCCTATAAAGTTCAGTGTTTATTAAAAACCTAATTGCATCTGCAATCTTTAAGGGCCTAATGGTTTCAGTCATGTAATCATGACCATATTCCATCCTACGTTTGAGGTGGAGCTGTATTACCTCTGCTTCATGGAATGCTCGTGGAAGACATGTCACGATGTTGCTTACTGGAATGGGAACATTGACTACAGCTCCTTTAATTGCACTCTGTCGATCAACACCTAATGACTTGATTATCATAAATGGAAGACGTGGTGAAATAAGTCTTTCTTCTAAAGGAGTGAGTCCTTTAAGGCACTCGGGCAGATCAGGGAAATCTAAGCCATTTGTAATGGAAAATTTTGGTTTCTTTCGAGCTTTAATATTATTAGTACATGTACTGCAAAATTGGAAGATGTTATTGTCAGAGGGAAACTGGCTTGATAGGCTTAAAATGGACTCACTATACTCATTGACACTTTCAATGAAAGCTCTCGAAAGTTTTTTAACTTGGTGGGGAAACCACAGGCCTTTGCAGCAAAGACAAACTTGATTTGGACCCAACTTTATCGTTTTATTGAATTTAACTATTTGAGCCTCTAATGGGGTTATGTTGGGTACAATATCGATCTCGTCCTCAGAAATATTCGCACGATTCTCTCTCATTCGGTCAGCATTTCGCCGATTTTCTGCTTCCCTATTTTGACTAATGCTCCTATTTTGGCTTACTCTTTGACTAATTCGTTGTATAGCGGCAGCGATTGCTTCTCGCTGTAACAATCGAGCACTTTGTCGTCGTGCAGTATTGACCGCTTGTTCGACAATCCTCCGCGCAGGATTATCCCTAACTTGAGATCTAGAAACCCTATCTCTCTCACTTTCTAAAATGCGAATCTCACGATCAGTTCGATGAATTGCTCTAAGCTGTGTGTTACGTATTCGTTCGTTATCCCTTACTGTAGTATTTTGGCGTCGTGTGGATCTACGGACTCTATCGGACACTCTTTCCTGCTCCCGAATCGTAGCGTTTGTACGTCTCTGTCTCCTACTCTGAGTATTTCCCATCTGCTCAGTTGCCCGTACGCTCGGATGACGTCTGCGGTTCGATCTACGGACTCTATTGGACACTCTTTCCTGCTCCCGAATCGTTGCGTTTGTACGTGTCAGTCTCCTACGCTGAGTATTTCCCACCTGTTCAGTTGCCCGTACGCTCGGATTATGTCTGCGGTTCGATCTACGGACTCTATCGGACACTCTTTCCTGCTCCCGAATCGTTGCGTTTGTACGTGTCAGTCTCCTACGCTGAGTATTTCCCACCTGTTCAGTTGCCCGTACGCTCGGATTATGTCTGCGGCTCGATCTACGGAGACTATCGGACACCCTTTCCCTCGCCCGAATCGTTGCGTTTGTACGTGTCAGTCTCCTACGCTGAGTATTTGCAATTCTATCCGGAACTGTAATCCGAGGATTTCGCCTTCTAGTCGAGCGACGTGCTCTATCAATTCGTCGTTCTTCTTCCCTGACCTCAGGATCTTCTCTATGTTCTCTCTGAGAACTTGCATTGTTTTCATTAACTACTTCTCTATTATTTTCCCAATTTGCCCTATTCCTTAAACGAAGATTGATAGCCTGCTGAGAGGCAGATTGCCGAGTTCTGCGTGGCATGTTAAGAAAACTATTTATGTTATATATATAAATAGTTTTCAAAATTGATAAATTATATAAATGTATTAATATTAATTTAAATGTAAAATAATCTAAAAAATCAATATTCAAGTTATTAAATAATATTATAGAAAATAGTAGATTAGAAAACTATTTATATATAACAATATTATATAATATATAAATAGTTATAAATATATAATTTTATAATTATAAAATTTTATACATAATAGGGGGCTACGCCCCCTGCTCGCTTCGCTCGCCAACCCCCAGCTCGCTTCGCTCGCAACATTGTCTTTAGTTGTCCGGTTTAACAAATTTACATAATATTCGCCCCCTGCACGCTTCGCTCGCCAACCCGCAGCTCGCTACGCTCGCAGCATTGTATTTAGTTGCTCGTTTTAACAAATTTATATAATATAACATTTTTTCTAAAAAAAAAAAAAAACGGAAATATTTAGCTTCCGCTGTCCGCTGCCCTAATTTTTTTCCTTGCAATTGAACTTTGGCTAAAAAGTCGGATTTGGTGATTTGGCGGGAAAAAGCTAAATTTAGCGGGAAAAGGCTAAATTTGGAGGGAAAAGGCTAAATTAAGCGAATAAGTCAAAATTTGCAAGAAGAGTTAATCTAAATGTTTCGTTAGGATATTTCCGATTGCATCCGATTTTTCCTATGGCAGCTATATGATATAGTCATCCGACTTTGACCAAATTTGGTCAGAGTGTAAGAGACAGCCCCAATCATACAATCTGTGAGTTTGGTTGAGATATCTTAAGAAACAAATAAGTTTTTCATACTAAAGGTGTTTTTCATCGGATTGTTCCTATGGCAGCTATAAGATATAGTCATTCCACTTCGACCAAATTTGGTCAGAATGTAAGAGACAGTACCAAACATGTAATCTGTGAGTTTGGTTGAGATATCTTAAGAAACAAATAAGTTTTTCATACTAAAGGTGTTTTTCATCGGATTGTTCCTATGGCAGCTATAAGATATAGTCATTCCACTTCGACCAAATTTGGTCAGAATGTAAGAGACAGTACCAAACATGTAATCTGTGAGTTTGGTTGAGATATCTTAAGAAAAAAAAAAGTTTTTCATACTAAAGGTGTTTTTCATCGGATTGTTCCTATGACAGCTTTAAGATATAGTCATTCCACTTTCACCAAATTTGGTCAGAATGTAAGAGACAGTACCAAACATGTAATCTGTGAGTTTGGATGAGATATCTTAAGAAACAAAAAAGTTTTTCGTACTAAAGGTGTTTTTCATCGGATTGTTCCTATGGCAGCTATAAGATATAGTCATTCCACTTTGACCAAATTTGGTCAGAATGTAAGAGACAGTACCAAACATATAATCTGTGAGTTTGGTTAAGATATCTTACGAAACATAAAAGTTTTTCATACTAAGCAATTCCGTGACCTTTGACCTTGATTTTGACCCTCTTACAGGTGGAATTTCGCAAAACGCCGTCTTATTGCACGATGAAATTATCTCATCTATGTTGTGTGCAAATTTCAGCTCTCTATCTTTTACCGTTTGGGCTGCACGCTGATTCTCAGTGAGTCAGTCAGTGAGTCAGTCAGTGAGTCAGTCAGTGAGTCAGTCAGTGAGTCAGGACAAAGAGTTTTATATATATAGACTAGTTTTTCTAAATTATGTTAATTAAATAAATGAATTTACTAATTTATATTATATGTATGTATGTATGTTTTAAAGGTGTTATTTTGTTAATATATGTATCTAAATAAGAAAATAGGGATAAGAAAAAAAAAGAAAATAGGAATAGAAGAAAATAGAAATTAAATATGACTTGCGTGTCACGTTTAATAATAATTATAATATCAATAACACTCAATAATTGGAATAATTTTAACTATTTAATAAATATTTATTAGAAATTATATTCTCTGTGTATTTCAGCACCGACAGCACATAATAAAACACACATACATTTATACATATGTATGTACATACATATAATACATACGTTTGGCCACAGACACGCGCCAAAATCAAGCAAAGCAGGCAAATCTACCTATATGCAAATGTTATGTACGTACATATATTAAATATGTATTTGTATTCAAAAAATTAAACTAAATATGTGTTATATTTATCACTAATTAAAGTTATTAAATTTATTGATGTTCTGAAATGACACTAGCACACACGGACATACATATGTACATATGTATGCAAACGCATTCGGCACTGCAGACACCAAAAAATTGTCGAAAAGAGTTTCTCACTTAAAAACATATATACTTAAGAGAATATATGCAATCGTAGTGTTTTGTAATAAGCTCTATTCACTAAACATTAGTAACACAGTTTATCACAATAAGAAACACTTCAAATCACTGAATAAAATTTAGCACCCGCTCGAACGAAACGCACAAAACGAATTAAGCAGGAATCAAAACAAAACAAAGAATAGACCAATGCATTAAGTATTAGAGAGAGCGAGACTGCCATACATGCAGCTCTAAGATCTGTTAACTTCACGCATACATACATATGTAAGCACGCGCCAAAACAAAAGAAGTTTCTAGCTTAACATAGGCATGTTAATTATATGTAAATCTGTTAAGTGCACACACCTACATATGCGAGCACGCGCCAAACATATGAAACTTTTAGCTAACATTCATAGACATATATATACATAATTTCAAACTAAATTAAATTTGTTTTGGATTAATGATGATACAAAATCAATATAATATGTCAACAGATATGTTAATAATATGTTAACAGATTATAAAAAAATTTTTTTTTCAAATCTGATTATGCTGGGAGCGAGTTGAACACATGACTCCCGAATTATCAATCGGGAACTTAGACCTCTAAGCCACACTCGCACTGTGGCAAATTGTAAATATGTTAAGATGTGATTGATTTCTGCAACATCCTTTAAAAATTGAATAACATTTAAAAAAAACCTTTGCGGATCATCTGCTAACAAATAATTTTACTATACAAATAAATGATACTAAAATTTTGAATTGATGCAAATACCAAATTTTTAAAAAATATCAAGATAACACAAATTAAAAGAAATATTATATTTAAAAAACAAAATATTAAGAACAAAAAAAAATGTGGAGCGTGAATTCGAACCCAGGACTCCTAAACATAACTGAGGACAACGCTCTACGCATTGCGCCGCAGACTCTTTTTGGAAATACCCACCTTGTTATAGAAGTCAAAGTAATTATTATCAAGTTGTGATTGTTGTCGTTGTTATTCAGGCCTGTTCCGGTTTTCACTTGTTTTTTGCGAATTTCAATCCGCAAGATTTGACCGAATTTCCCTTAAAATGCCTTCACATTTCCTACGAATTACCCTCCGAATTTCCCTCCCACATTGTGTTGCAGAACAGTTTTGAAAAATGTTGAAAGCAAATTAGACGTTTGCATCAAAACAATCCCTTCGGCTTGAACTTTTTTATTGCCAATTTCAAAAATTTTTTTACAAGCATTAGCGGTTGCCGAACTTAAAAGCCCATTTAAAATCTACTGCCACACGGTCGCCTCTGGTAAATCCACTCGCAATGTCGGGTTCCTTTTCCATAAATTTAAGGAATATTTCATCCTGCTCGACGTTCTTGTGTTTGCGCCTGTTAAAATGTGTAATTTTTTAATTAAATATCAGAAAAATGATTTGTGTTCGTACTTACATTTTCCGTTTTGTATTTTTGACAGTGCGGCATATTTTCAGTGTTAACACTGCGGTATATTTTCAGTGTTGACAGTGCGGTATATTTTCAGTGCTGAGAAATGTGTTTTTGCAGAGTTGCCAATTGTTGCACAGTGTTTGTTTACAAAACTAATCCGTTCTTTTTCGCATTGAATTACAAACAGTTTTGTCCAAACTTGCATTTAAAAATCAAGAAATTTAATTCTTTATTTTACGCAATACATAAAAACACTTAAATTGTGGTTTAAAATATGTACCAAAGTATTTACTACTTTCTTCACATATAAGGGCAGCCCTAATAAATTTCCCATTCATTTTCACAAATATTTGCGGAAACCAGAACAGGTCGAGCAAATCCGACAAAAATGTTAGGTTAAAGTCTTATCGATTTTGAGGTATGATGAAATAAAAATTATTTAAAAATCAAATGAAATATGTTTTATTTATCTGATAATGTAGTAATATTCCCAAAACATTGAAGTATTTTATAAATATTTTATTTTCACTTTAATGTTATGCTAAGCATGCCAAAATCATCGATTTCTTCCTTCCGAATTCAAACTCACTTGCTCAATGGCACGTGAATTCAATCCGCAAAGTCTTGCCGTAAGTGAAAACCGGAACAAGTGAGGGAAATTCATTTTCGCAAAATCTTGCCGAAAGTGAAAACCGGAACAGGCCTGATTGTTTCTGATAATTTAGTTGTTTAATATCTTCGCTTCTTTATTAGGAATGTCTATCTTTAAATTTGTGCTTATAATTAAGATTTTCTATTTTGTGGGCGTTTAAGGGGGCGTGGCGAAAATCTAAAACAACAAGAATATATATACTTTTAACATTTAAAAAAAAAAACTAACTAAACTAAAATAACTGAATTCAAAATATTAAAAAAAAAAACTTTTTGTCCGTGCCGGAACTCGAACCTGCAACCCGAACTGAGAACTTGTGCAAAACGCGAACGCTCTAGACACTACGCCACAAGCGATCTTAAAGGACAGCTATCTAATTATAGATTTTGTTGTTACTGGACTGTGAGTCAAATGTAATTGTCATCTAATTGTGATTGTTGTTATTGTTGCTGATAAGGAATGGCAAATCATCGAGAATTTAGTTGTTTAATATCTTCGCTGTTTATTATCCGATCGCTAAGAAATTTTCAGCAAAAGTGTAGGATAATATTATCTTTGTCTATGGTCAATTAGGAATGTCTATCTTTAAAAATGACCTTATAATTAAGATTTTTCAAATTTGTGGGCGTTTAAGGGGGCGTGGCCAAAATCTAAAACAAACTCGATCTGCGTGCAATATAAACGGACCTAAATACCAAGTTTGAAGTCTCTAGCTCTTATAGTCTCTGAGATCTAGGCGATGACACAGACGGACAGACGGACGGACGGACAGACGGACAGACGGACAGACGGACATGGCTATATCGACTCGGCTGTTGATGCTGATCAAGAATATATACACTTTATGGGGTCTGCCACGCCTCCTTCTGCCTGTTACGCACTTTTTTTTTTGTGACAAAGTTAATAGACACCTGTACTTTTTTTAAGTACGGTGTCTAAAAAGACATTCCGCATGTTAATCGGTTGAGTTTCTGCGAACTTATGGGAGTTTTCAAATTTCGTAGTTTTTGATCATAAGCCATGAAGGGGGGTTCGATGAAATTTTTCAAAAACCCTTTTTTTGCAAAACTCATATTTTTGAGTCAGTTTATTAATATTGACGCAAAATTATGAACAAAAAGACATTCCGCATGTTAATCGGTTGAGTTTCTGCGAACTTATCGGAGTTTTCAAATTTCGTAGTTTTTGATCATAAGCCATCAAGGGGGGTTCGATGAAATTTTTCAAAAACACTTTTTTTACAAAACCCATATTGTTTAGTCAATTTATTAATATTGACGCAAAATTATGAACAAAAAGACATTCCGCATGTTAATCGGTTGAGTTTCTGCGAACTTATGGGAGTTTTCAAATTTCGTAGTTTTTGATCATAAGCCATGAAGGGGGGTTCGATGAAATTTTTCAAAAACACTTTTTTTACAAAACTCATATTTTTGAATCAGTTTATTAATATTGACGCAAAATTATGAACAAAAAGACATTCCGCATGTTAATCGGTTGAGTTTCTGCGAACTTATGGGAGTTTTCAAATTTCGTAGTTTTTGATCATAAGCCATGAAAGGGGGTTCGATGAAATTTTTCAAAAACACTTTTTTTACAAAACTCATATTTTTGAGTCAGTTTATTAATATTGACGCAAAATTATGAACAAAAAGACATTCCGCATGTTAATCGTTGAGTTTCTGCGAACTTATCGGAGTTTTCAAATTTCGTAGTTTTTGATCATAAGCCATGAAGGGGGGTTCGATGAAATTTTTCAAAAACACTTTTTTTACAAAACTCATATTGTTTAGTCAATTTATTAATATTGACGCAAAATTATGAACAAAAAGACATTCCCTATGTTAATCGGTTGAGTTTCTGCGAACTTATGGGAGTTTTCAAATTTCGTAGTTTTTGATCATAAGCCATGAAGGGGGGTTCGATGAAATTTTTCAAAAACATTTTTTTACAAAACTCATATTTTTGAGTCAGTTTATTAATATTGACGCAAAATTATGAACAAAAAGACATTCCGCATGTTAATCGGTTGAGTTTCTGCGAACTTATGGGAGTTTTCAAATTTCGTAGTTTTTGATCATAAGCCATGAAGGGGGGTTCAATGAAATTTTTCAAAAACCCTTTTTTTTACAAAACTCATATTTTTGAGTCAGTTTATTAATATTGACGCAAAATTATGAACAAAAAGACATTCCGCATGTTAATCGGTTGAGTTTCTGCGAACTTATGGGAGTTTTCAAATTTCGTAGTTTTTGATCATAGGCCATGAAGGGGGGTTCGATGAAATTTTTCAAAAACACTTTTTTTACAAAACTCATATTTTTGAGTCAGTTTATTAATATTGACGCAAAATTATGAACAAAAAGACATTCCGCATGTTAATCGGTTGAGTTTCTGCGAATTTATCGGAGTTTTCAAATTTCGTAGTTTTTGATCATAAGCCATGAAGGGGGGTTCGATGAAATTTTTCAAAAACACTTTTTTTACAAAACTCATATTGTTTAGTCAATTTATTAATATTGACGCAAAATTATGAACAAAAAGACATTCCGCATGTTAATCGGTTGAGTTTCTGCGAACTTATGGGAGTTTTCAAATTTCGTAGTTTTTGATCATAAGCCATGAAGGGGGGTTCAATGAAATTTTTCAAAAACCCTTTTTTTTACAAAACTCATATTTTTGAGTCAGTTTATTAATATTGACGCAAAATTATGAACAAAAAGACATTCCGCATGTTAATCGGTTGAGTTTCTGCGAACTTATGGGAGTTTTCAAATTTCGTAGTTTTTGATCATAGGCCATGAAGGGGGGTTCGATGAAATTTTTCAAAAACACTTTTTTTACAAAACTCATATTGTTTAGTCAATTTATTAATATTGACGCAAAATTATGAACAAAAAGACATTCCGCATGTTAATCGGTTGAGTTTCTGCGAACTTATGGGAGTTTTCAAATTTCGTAGTTTTTGATCATAAGCCATGAAGGGGGGTTCGATGAAATTTTTCAAAAACACTTTTTTTACAAAACTCATATTTTTGAGTCAGTTTATTAATATTGACGCAAAATTATGAACAAAAAGACATTCCGCATGTTAATTGGTTGAGTTTCTGCGAACTTATCGGAGTTTTCAAATTTCGTAGTTTTTGATCATAAGCCATGAAGGGGGGTTCGATGAAATTTTTCAAAAACACTTTTTTTACAAAACTCATATTGTTTAGTCAATTTATTAATATTGACGCAAAATTATGAACAAAAAGACATTCCCTATGTTAATCGGTTGAGTTTCTGCGAACTTATGGGAGTTTTCAAATTTCGATGAAATTTTTCAAAAACATTTTTTTACAAAACTCATATTTTTGAGTCAGTTTATTAATATTGACGCAAAATTATGAACAAAAAGACATTCCGCATGTTAATCGGTTGAGTTTCTGCGAACTTATGGGAGTTTTCAAATTTCGTAGTTTTTGATCATAAGCCATGAAGGGGGGTTCGATGAAATTTTTCAAAAACACTCTTTTTACAAAACTCATATTTTTGAGTCAGTTTATTAATATTGACGCAAAATTATGAACAAAAAGACATTCCGCATGTTAATCGGTTGAGTTTCTGCGAACTTATGGGAGTTTTCAAATTTCGTAGTTTTTGATCATAAGCCATGAAAGGGGGCTCGATGAAATTTTTCAAAAACACTTTTTTTACAAAACTCATATTGTTGAGTCAGTTTATTAATATTGACGCAAAATTATGAACAAAAAGTCATTCCGCATGTTAATCGGTTGAGTTTCTGCGAACTTATGGGAGTTTTCAAATTTCGTAGTTTTTGATCATAAGCCATGAAGGGGGGTTCGATGAAATTTTTCAAAAACACTTTTTTTACAAAACTCATATTTTTGAGTCAGTTTATTAATATTGACGCAAAATTATGAACAAAAAGACATTCCGCATGTTAATCGGTTGAGTTTCTGCGAACTTATGGGAGTTTTCAAATTTCGTAGTTTTTGATCATAAGCCATGAAGGGGGGTTCGATGAAATTTTTCAAAAACACTTTTTTTACAAAACTCATATTGTTGAGTCAGTTTATTAATATTGACGCAAAATTATGAACAAAAAGACATTCCGCATGTTAATCGGTTGAGTTTCTGCGAACTTATGGGAGTTTTCAAATTTCGTAGTTTTTGATCATAAGCCATGAAGCCCCCTTCGATGAAATTTTTCAAAAACACTCTTTTTACAAAACTCATATTTTTGAGTCAGTTTATTAATATTGACGCAAAATTATGAACAAAAAGACATTCCGCATGTTAATCGGTTGAGTTTCTGCGAACTTATGGGAGTTTTCAAATTTCGTAGTTTTTGATCATAAGCCATGAAGGGGGGTTCGATGAAATTTTTCAAAAACACTTTTTTTACAAAACTCATATTTTTGAGTCAGTTTATTAATATTGACGCAAAATTATGAACAAAAAGACATTCCGCATGTTAATCGGTTGAGTTTCTGCTAACTTATGGGAGTTTTCAAATTTCGTAGTTTTTGATCATAAGCCATGAAGGGGGGTTCGATGAAATTTTTCAAAAACACTTTTTTTACAAAACTCATATTTTTGAGTCAGTTTATTAATATTGACGCAAAATTATGAACAAAAAGACATTCCGCATTGAGTTTCTGCGAACTTATGGGAGTTTTCAAATTTCGTAGTTTTTGATCATAAGCCATGAAGGGGGGTTCGATGAAATTTTTCAAAAACACTCTTTTTACAAAACTCATATTTTTGAGTCAGTTTATTAATATTGACGCAAAATTATGAACAAAAAGACATTCCGCATGTTAATCGGTTGAGTTTCTGCGAACTTATGGGAGTTTTCAAATTTCGTAGTTTTTGATCATAAGCCATGAAGGGGGGTTCGATGAAATTTTTCAAAAATACTCTTTTTACAAAACTCATATTTTTGAGTCAGTTTATTAATATTGACGCAAAATTATGAACAAAAAGACATTCCGCATGTTAATCGGTTGAGTTTCTGCGAACTTATGGGAGTTTTCAAATTTCGTAGTTGTTGATCATAAGCCATGAAGGGGGGTTCGATAAAATTTTTCAAAAATACTCTTTTTACAAAACTCATATTTTTGAGTCAGTTTATTAATATTGACGCAAAATTATGAACAAAAAGACATTCCGCATGTTAATCGGTTGAGTTTCTGCGAACTTATGGGAGTTTTCAAATTTCGTAGTTTTTGATCATAAGCCATGAAGGGGGGTTCGATGAAATTTTTCAAAAATACTCTTTTTACAAAACTCATATTTTTGAGTCAGTTTATTAATATTGACGCAAAATTATGAACAAAAAGACATTCCGCATGTTAATCGGTTGAGTTTCTGCGAACTTATGGGAGTTTTCAAATTTCGTAGTTTTTGATCATAAGCCATGAAGGGGGGTTCGATGAAATTTTTCAAAAACACTTTTTTTACAAAACTCATATTTTTGAGTCAGTTTATTGATATTGACGCAAAATTATGAACAAAAAGACATTCCGCATGTTAATCGGTTGAGTTTCTGCGAACTTATGGGAGTTTTCAAATTTCGTAGTTTTTGATCATAAGCCATGAAGGGGGGTTCGATGAAATTTTTCAAAAACACTTTTTTTACAAAACTCATATTTTTGAGTCAGTTTATTAATATTGACGCAAAATTATGAACAAAAGGACATTCCGCATTGAGTTTCTGCGAACTTATGGGAGTTTTCAAATTTCGTAGTTTTTGATCATAAGCCATGAAGGGGGGTTCGATGAAATTTTTCAAAAACACTTTTTTTACAAAACTCATATTTTTGAGTCAGTTTATTAATATTGACGCAAAATTATGAACAAAAAGACATTCCGCGTGTTAATCGGTTGAGTTTCTGCGAACTTATCGGAGTTTTCAAATTTCGTAGTTTTTAATCATAAGCCATGAAGGGGGGTTCGATGAAATTTTTCAAAAACACTTTTTGAACAAAACTCATATTTTTGAGTCAGTTTATTAATATTGACGCAAAATTATGAACAAAAAGACATTCCGCATGTTAATCGGTTGAGTTTCTGCGAACTTATGGGAGTTTTCAAATTTCGTAGTTTTTGATCATAAGTCATGAAGGGGGGTTCGATGAAATTTTTCAAAAACACTTTTTTTACAAAACTCATATTTTTGAATCAGTTTATTAATATTGAAGCAAAATTATGAACAAAAAGACATTCCGCATGTTAATCGGTTGAGTTTCTGCGAACTTATGGGAGTTTTCAAATTTCGTAGTTTTTGATCATAAGCCATGAAGGGGGGTTCGATGAAATTTTTCAAAAACACTTTTTTTACAAAACTCATATTTTTGAATCAGTTTATTAATATTGACGCAAAATTATGAACAAAAAGACATTCCGCATGTTAATCGGTTGAGTTTCTGCGAACTTATCGGAGTTTTCAAATTTCGTAGTTTTTGATCATAAGCCATGAAGGGGTTCGATGAAATTTTTCAAAAACACTTTTTGAACAAAACTCATATTTTTGAGTCAGTTTATTAATATTGACGCAAAATTATGAACAAAAAGACATTCCGCGTGTTAATCGGTTGAGTTTCTGCGAACTTATGGGAGTTTTCAAATTTCGTAGTTTTTGATCATAAGCCATGAAGGGGGGTTCGATGAAATTTTTCAAAAACACTTTTTTTACAAAACTCATATTTTTGAATCAGTTTATTAATATTGACGCAAAATTATGAACAAAAAGACATTCCGCATGTTAATCGGTTGAGTTTCTGCGAACTTATCGGAGTTTTCAAATTTCGTAGTTTTTGATCATAAGCCATGAAGGGGTTCGATGAAATTTTTCAAAAACACTTTTTGAACAAAACTCATATTTTTGAGTCAGTTTATTAATATTGACGCAAAATTATGAACAAAAGGACATTCCGCATTGAGTTTCTGCGAACTTATGGGAGTTTTCAAATTTCGTAGTTTTTGATCATAAGCCATGAAGGGGGGTTCGATGAAATTTTTCAAAAACACTTTTTTTACAAAACTCATATTTTTGAGTCAGTTTATTAATATTGACGCAAAATTATGAACAAAAAGACATTCCGCGTGTTAATCGGTTGAGTTTCTGCGAACTTATCGGAGTTTTCAAATTTCGTAGTTTTTAATCATAAGCCATGAAGGGGGGTTCGATGAAATTTTTCAAAAACACTTTTTGAACAAAACTCATATTTTTGAGTCAGTTTATTAATATTGACGCAAAATTATGAACAAAAAGACATTCCGCATGTTAATCGGTTGAGTTTCTGCGAACTTATGGGAGTTTTCAAATTTCGTAGTTTTTGATCATAAGCCATGAAGGGGGTTCGATGAAATTTTTCAAAAACACTTTTTTTACAAAACTCATATTTTTGAATCAGTTTATTAATATTGACGCAAAATTATGAACAAAAAGACATTCCGCATGTTAATCGGTTGAGTTTCTGCGAACTTATCGGAGTTTTCAAATTTCGTAGTTTTTGATCATAAGCCATGAAGGGGGGTTCGATGAAATTTTTCAAAAACACTTTTTTTACAAAACTCATATTGTTTAGTCAATTTATTAATATTGACGCAAAATTATGAACAAAAAGACATTCCCTATGTTAATCGGTTGAGTTTCTGCGAACTTATGGGAGTTTTCAAATTTTGATGAAATTTTTCAAAAACATTTTTTTACAAAACTCATATTTTTGAGTCAGTTTATTAATATTGACGCAAAATTATGAACAAAAAGACATTCCGCATGTTAATCGGTTGAGTTTCTGCGAACTTATGGGAGTTTTCAAATTTCGTAGTTTTTGATCATAAGCCATGAAGGGGGGTTCGATGAAATTTTTCAAAAACACTCTTTTTACAAAACTCATATTTTTGAGTCAGTTTATTAATATTGACGCAAAATTATGAACAAAAAGACATTCCGCATGTTAATCGGTTGAGTTTCTGCGAACTTATGGGAGTTTTCAAATTTCGTAGTTTTTGATCATAAGCCATGAAGGGGGGCTCGATGAAATTTTTCAAAAACACTTTTTTTACAAATCTCATATTTTTGAGTCAGTTTATTAATATTGACGCAAAATTATGAACAAAAAGACATTCCGCATGTTAATCGGTTGAGTTTCTGCGAACTTATGGGAGTTTTCAAATTTCGTAGTTTTTGATCATAAGCCATGAAGGGGGGTTCGATGAAATTTTTCAAAAACACTTTTTTTACAAAACTCATATTGTTGAGTCAGTTTATTAATATTGACGCAAAATTATGAACAAAAAGACATTCCGCATGTTAATCGGTTGAGTTTCTGCGAACTTATGGGAGTTTTCAAATTTCGTAGTTTTTGATCATAAGCCATGAAGGGGGGTTCGATGAAATTTTTCAAAAACACTTTTTTTACAAAACTCATATTTTTGAGTCAGTTTATTAATATTGACGCAAAATTATGAACAAAAAGACATTCCGCATGTTAATCGGTTGAGTTTCTGCGAACTTATGGGAGTTTTCAAATTTCGTAGTTTTTGATCATAAGCCATGAAGGGGGGTTCGATGAAATTTTTCAAAAACACTTTTTTTACAAAACTCATATTGTTGAGTCAGTTTATTAATATTGACGCAAAATTATGAACAAAAAGACATTCCGCATGTTAATCGGTTGAGTTTCTGCGAACTTATGGGAGTTTTCAAATTTCGTAGTTTTTGATCATAAGCCATGAAGCCCCCTTCGGTGAAATTTTTCAAAAACACTCTTTTTACAAAACTCACATTTTTGAGTCAGTTTATTAATATTGACGCAAAATTATGAACAAAAAGACATTCCGCATGTTAATCGGTTGAGTTTCTGCGAACTTATGGGAGTTTTCAAATTTCGTAGTTTTTGATCATAAGCCATGAAGGGGGGTTCGATGAAATTTTTCAAAAACACTTATTTTACAAAACTCATATTTTTGAGTCAGTTTATTAATATTGACGCAAAATTATGAACAAAAAGACATTCCGCATGTTAATCGGTTGAGTTTCTGCTAACTTATGGGAGTTTTCAAATTTCGTAGTTTTTGATCATAAGCCATGAAGGGGGGTTCGATGAAATTTTTCAAAAACACTCTTTTTACAAAACTCATATTTTTGAGTCAGTTTATTAATATTGACGCAAAATTATGAACAAAAAGACATTCCGCATGTTAATCGGTTGAGTTTCTGCGAACTTATGGGAGTTTTCAAATTTCGTAGTTTTTGATCATAAGCCATGAAGGGGGGTTCGATGAAATTTTTCAAAAACACATTTTTTACAAAACTCATATTTTTGAGTCAGTTTATTAATATTGACGCAAAATTATGAACAAAAAGACATTCCCTATGTTAATCGGTTGAGTTTCTGCGAACTTATGGGAGTTTTCAAATTTTGATGAAATTTTTCAAAAACATTTTTTTACAAAACTCATATTTTTGAGTCAGTTTATTAATATTGACGCAAAATTATGAACAAAAAGACATTCCGCATGTTAATCGGTTGAGTTTCTGCGAACTTATGGGAGTTTTCAAATTTCGTAGTTTTTGATCATAAGCCATGAAGGGGGGTTCGATGAAATTTTTCAAAAACACTCTTTTTACAAAACTCATATTTTTGAGTCAGTTTATTAATATTGACGCAAAATTATGAACAAAAAGACATTCCGCATGTTAATCGGTTGAGTTTCTGCGAACTTATGGGAGTTTTCAAATTTCGTAGTTTTTGATCATAAGCCATGAAGGGGGGCTCGATGAAATTTTTCAAAAACACTTTTTTTACAAATCTCATATTTTTGAGTCAGTTTATTAATATTGACGCAAAATTATGAACAAAAAGACATTCCGCATGTTAATCGGTTGAGTTTCTGCGAACTTATGGGAGTTTTCAAATTTCGTAGTTTTTGATCATAAGCCATGAAGGGGGGTTCGATGAAATTTTTCAAAAACACTTTTTTTACAAAACTCATATTGTTGAGTCAGTTTATTAATATTGACGCAAAATTATGAACAAAAAGACATTCCGCATGTTAATCGGTTGAGTTTCTGCGAACTTATGGGAGTTTTCAAATTTCGTAGTTTTTGATCATAAGCCATGAAGGGGGGTTCGATGAAATTTTTCAAAAACACTTTTTTTACAAAACTCATATTTTTGAGTCAGTTTATTAATATTGACGCAAAATTATGAACAAAAAGACATTCCGCATGTTAATCGGTTGAGTTTCTGCGAACTTATGGGAGTTTTCAAATTTCGTAGTTTTTGATCATAAGCCATGAAGGGGGGTTCGATGAAATTTTTCAAAAACACTTTTTTTACAAAACTCATATTGTTGAGTCAGTTTATTAATATTGACGCAAAATTATGAACAAAAAGACATTCCGCATGTTAATCGGTTGAGTTTCTGCGAACTTATGGGAGTTTTCAAATTTCGTAGTTTTTGATCATAAGCCATGAAGCCCCCTTCGGTGAAATTTTTCAAAAACACTCTTTTTACAAAACTCACATTTTTGAGTCAGTTTATTAATATTGACGCAAAATTATGAACAAAAAGACATTCCGCATGTTAATCGGTTGAGTTTCTGCGAACTTATGGGAGTTTTCAAATTTCGTAGTTTTTGATCATAAGCCATGAAGGGGGGTTCGATGAAATTTTTCAAAAACACTTTTTTTACAAAACTCATATTTTTGAGTCAGTTTATTAATATTGACGCAAAATTATGAACAAAAAGACATTCCGCATGTTAATCGGTTGAGTTTCTGCTAACTTATGGGAGTTTTCAAATTTCGTAGTTTTTGATCATAAGCCATGAAGGGGGGTTCGATGAAATTTTTCAAAAACACTCTTTTTACAAAACTCATATTTTTGAGTCAGTTTATTAATATTGACGCAAAATTATGAACAAAAAGACATTCCGCATGTTAATCGGTTGAGTTTCTGCGAACTTATGGGAGTTTTCAAATTTCGTAGTTTTTGATCATAAGCCATGAAGGGGGGTTCGATGAAATTTTTCAAAAACACATTTTTTACAAAACTCATATTTTTGAGTCAGTTTATTAATATTGACGCAAAATTATGAACAAAAAGACATTCCGCATGTTAATCGGTTGAGTTTCTGCGAACTTATGGGAGTTTTCAAATTTCGTAGTTTTTGATCATAAGCCATGAAGGGGGGCTCGATGAAATTTTTCAAAAACACTTTTTTTACAAAACTCATATTTTTGAGTCAGTTTATTAATATTGACGCAAAATTATGAACAAAAAGACATTCCGCATTGAGTTTCTGCGAACTTATGGGAGTTTTCAAATTTCGTAGTTTTTGATCATAAGCCATGAAGGGGGGTTCGATGAAATTTTTCAAAAACACTCTTTTTACAAAACTCATATTTTTGAGTCAGTTTATTAATATTGACGCAAAATTATGAACAAAAAGACATTCCGCATGTTAATCGGTTGAGTTTCTGCGAACTTATGGGAGTTTTCAAATTTCGTAGTTTTTGATCATAAGCCATGAAGGGGGGTTCGATGAAATTTTTCAAAAACACTTTTTTTACAAAACTCATATTTTTGAGTCAGTTTATTGATATTGACGCAAAATTATGAACAAAAAGACATTCCGCATGTTAATCGGTTGAGTTTCTGCGAACTTATGGGAGTTTTCAAATTTCGTAGTTTTTGATCATAAGCCATGAAGGGGGGTTCGATGAAATTTTTCAAAAACACTTTTTTTACAAAACTCATATTTTTGAGTCAGTTTATTAATATTGACGCAAAATTATGAACAAAAGGACATTCCGTATTGAGTTTCTGCGAACTTATGGGAGTTTTCAAATTTCGTAGTTTTTGATCATAAGCCATGAAGGGGGGTTCGATGAAATTTTTCAAAAACACTTTTTTTACAAAACTCATATTTTTGAGTCAGTTTATTAATATTGACGCAAAATTATGAACAAAAAGACATTCCGCGTGTTAATCGGTTGAGTTTCTGCGAACTTATCGGAGTTTTCAAATTTCGTAGTTTTTAATCATAAGCCATGAAGGAGGGTTCGATGAAATTTTTCAAAAACACTTTTTGAACAAAACTCATATTTTTGAGTCAGTTTATTAATATTGACGCAAAATTATGAACAAAAAGACATTCCGCATGTTAATCGGTTGAGTTTCTGCGAACTTATGGGAGTTTTCAAATTTCGTAGTTTTTGATCATAAGCCATGAAGGGGGGTTCGATGAAATTTTTCAAAAACACTTTTTTTACAAAACTCATATTTTTGAGTCAGTTTATTAATATTGACGCAAAATTATGAACAAAAGGACATTCCGTATTGAGTTTCTGCGAACTTATGGGAGTTTTCAAATTTCGTAGTTTTTGATCATAAGCCATGAAGGGGGGTTCGATGAAATTTTTCAAAAACACTTTTTTTACAAAACTCATATTTTTGAGTCAGTTTATTAATATTGACGCAAAATTATGAACAAAAAGACATTCCGCATGTTAATCGGTTGAGTTTCTGCGAACTTATGGGAGTTTTCAAATTTCGTAGTTTTTGATCATAAGCCATGAAGGGGGGTTCGATGAAATTTTTCAAAAACACTTTTTTTACAAAACTCATATTTTTGAGTCAGTTTATTGATATTGACGCAAAATTATGAACAAAAAGACATTCCGCATGTTAATCGGTTGAGTTTCTGCGAACTTATGGGAGTTTTCAAATTTCGTAGTTTTTGATCATAAGCCATGAAGGGGGGTTCGATGAAATTTTTCAAAAACACTTTTTTTACAAAACTCATATTTTTGAGTCAGTTTATTAATATTGACGCAAAATTATGAACAAAAGGACATTCCGTATTGAGTTTCTGCGAACTTATGGGAGTTTTCAAATTTCGTAGTTTTTGATCATAAGCCATGAAGGGGGGTTCGATGAAATTTTTCAAAAACACTTTTTTTACAAAACTCATATTTTTGAGTCAGTTTATTAATATTGACGCAAAATTATGAACAAAAAGACATTCCGCGTGTTAATCGGTTGAGTTTCTGCGAACTTATCGGAGTTTTCAAATTTCGTAGTTTTTAATCATAAGCCATGAAGGAGGGTTCGATGAAATTTTTCAAAAACACTTTTTGAACAAAACTCATATTTTTGAGTCAGTTTATTAATATTGACGCAAAATTATGAACAAAAAGACATTCCGCATGTTAATCGGTTGAGTTTCTGCGAACTTATGGGAGTTTTCAAATTTCGTAGTTTTTGATCATAAGCCATGAAGGGGGGTTCGATGAAATTTTTCAAAAACACTTTTTTTACAAAACTCATATTTTTGAATCAGTTTATTAATATTGACGCAAAATTATGAACAAAAAGACATTCCGCATGTTAATCGGTTGAGTTTCTGCGAACTTATCGGAGTTTTCAAATTTCGTAGTTTTTGATCATAAGCCATGAAGGGGTTCGATGAAATTTTTCAAAAACACTTTTTTTACAAAACTCATATTGTTGAGTCAATTTATTAATATTGACGCAAAATTATGAACAAAAAGACATTCCGCATGTTAATCGGTTGAGTTTCTGCGAACTTATGGGAGTTTTCAAATTTCGTAGTTTTTGATCATAAGCCATGAAGGGGGGTTCGATGAAATTTTTCAAAAACACTTTTTTTACAAAACTCATATTTTTGAGTCAGTTTATTAATATTGACGCAAAATTATGAACAAAAAGACATTCCGCATGTTAATCGGTTGAGTTTCTGCGAACTTATGGGAGTTTTCAAATTTCGTAGTTTTTGATCATAAGCCATGAAGGGGGGTTCGATGAAATTTTTCAAAAACACTTTTTTTACAAAACTCATATTTTTGAATCAGTTTATTAATATTGACGCAAAATTATGAACAAAAAGACATTCCGCATGTTAATCGGTTGAGTTTCTGCGAACTTATGGGAGTTTTCAAATTTCGTAGTTTTTGATCATAAGCCATGAAGGGGGGTTCGATGAAATTTTTCAAAAACACTTTTTTTACAAAACTCATATTTTTGAATCAATTTATTAATATTGACGCAAAATTATGAACAAAAAGACATTCCGCATGTTAATCGGTTGAGTTTCTGCGAACTTATGGGAGTTTTCAAATTTCGTAGTTTTTGATCATAAGCCATGAAGGGGGGTTCGATGAAATTTTTCAAAAACACTTTTTTTACAAAACTCATATTTTTGAGTCAGTTTATTAATATTGACGCAAAATTATGAACAAAAAGACATTCCGCATGTTAATCGGTTGAGTTTCTGCGAACTTATGGGAGTTTTCAAATTTCGTAGTTTTTGATCATAAGCCATGAAGGGGGGCTCGATGAAATTTTTCAAAAACACTTTTTTTACAAAACTCATATTTTTGAATCAGTTTATTAATATTGACGCAAAATTATGAACAAAAAGACATTCCGCATGTTAATCGGTTGAGTTTCTGCGAACTTATGGGAGTTTTCAAATTTCGTAGTTTTTGATCATAAGCCATGAAGGGGGGTTCGATGAAATTTTTCAAAAACACTTTTTTTACAAAACTCATATTTTTGAGTCAGTTTATTAATATTGACGCAAAATTATGAACAAAAAGACATTCCGCATGTTAATCGGTTGAGTTTCTGCGAACTTATGGGAGTTTTCAAATTTCGTAGTTTTTGATCATAAGCCATGAAATTTTTCAAAAACACATTTTTAACAAAACTCATATTTTTGAGTCAGTTTATTAATATTGACGCAAAATTATGAACAAAAAGACATTCCGCATGTTAATCGGTTGAGTTTCTGCGAACTTATCGGAGTTTTCAAATTTCGTAGTTTTTAATCATAAGCCATGAAGGGGTTCGATGAAATTTTTCAAAAACACTTTTTTTACAAAACTCATATTGTTGAGTCAATTTATTAATATTGACGCAAAATTATGAACAAAAAGACAATCCGCATGTAAATCGGTTGAGTTTCTGCGAACTTATGGGAGTTTTCAAATTTCGTAGTTTTTGATCATAAGCCATGAAGGGGGGTTCGATAAAATTTTTCAAAAGCATTTTTTTACAAAACTCATATTGTTGAGTCAATTTATTAATATTGACGCAAAATTATGAACAAAAAGACATTCCGCATGTTAATCGGTTGAGTTTCTGCGAACTTATGGGAGTTTTCAAATTTCGTAGTTTTTGATCATAAGCCATGAAGGGGGGTTCGATGAAATTTTTCAAAAACACTTTTTTTACAAAACTCATATTTTTGAGTCAGTTTATTAATATTGACGCAAAATTATGAACAAAAAGACATTCCGCATGTTAATCGGTTGAGTTTCTGCGAACTTATGGGAGTTTTCAAATTTCGTAGTTTTTGATCATAAGCCATGAAGGGGGGTTCGATGAAATTTTTCAAAAACACTTTTTTTACAAAACTCATATTTTTGAATCAGTTTATTAATATTGACGCAAAATTATGAACAAAAAGACATTCCGCATGTTAATCGGTTGAGTTTCTGCGAACTTATGGGAGTTTTCAAATTTCGTAGTTTTTGATCATAAGCCATGAAGGGGGGTTCGATGAAATTTTTCAAAAACACTTTTTTTACAAAACTCATATTTTTGAATCAATTTATTAATATTGACGCAAAATTATGAACAAAAAGACATTCCGCATGTTAATCGGTTGAGTTTCTGCGAACTTATGGGAGTTTTCAAATTTCGTAGTTTTTGATCATAAGCCATGAAGGGGGGTTCGATGAAATTTTTCAAAAACACTTTTTTTACAAAACTCATATTTTTGAGTCAGTTTATTAATATTGACGCAAAATTATGAACAAAAAGACATTCCGCATGTTAATCGGTTGAGTTTCTGCGAACTTATGGGAGTTTTCAAATTTCGTAGTTTTTGATCATAAGCCATGAAGGGGGGTTCGATGAAATTTTTCAAAAACACTTTTTTTACAAAACTCATATTTTTGAGTCAGTTTATTAATATTGACGCAAAATTATGAACAAAAAGACATTCCGCATGTTAATCGGTTGAGTTTCTGCGAACTTATGGGAGTTTTCAAATTTCGTAGTTTTTGATCATAAGCCATGAAGGGGGGTTCGATGAAATTTTTCAAAAACACTTTTTTTACAAAACTCATATTTTTGAGTCAGTTTATTAATATTGACGCAAAATTATGAACAAAAAGACATTCCGCATGTTAATCGGTTGAGTTTCTGCGAACTTATGGGAGTTTTCAAATTTCGTAGTTTTTGATCATAAGCCATGAAATTTTTCAAAAACACATTTTTAACAAAACTCATATTTTTGAGTCAGTTTATTAATATTGACGCAAAATTATGAACAAAAAGACATTCCGCATGTTAATCGGTTGAGTTTCTGCGAACTTATGGGAGTTTTCAAATTTCGTAGTTTTTGATCATAAGCCATGAAGGGGGGTTCGATGAAATTTTTCAAAAACACTTTTTTTACAAAACTCATATTTTTGAATCAGTTTATTAATATTGACGCAAAATTATGAACAAAAAGACATTCCGCATGTTAATCGGTTGAGTTTCTGCGAACTTATCGGAGTTTTCAAATTTCGTAGTTTTTGATCATAAGCCATGAAGGGGGGTTCGATGAAATTTTTCAAAAACACTTTTTTTACAAAACTCATATTTTTGAGTCAGTTTATTAATATTGACGCAAAATTATGAACAAAAAGACATTCCGCATGTTAATCGGTTGAGTTTCTGCGAACTTATCGGAGTTTTCAAATTTCGTAGTTTTTGATCATAAGCCATGAAGGGGTTCGATGAAATTTTTCAAAAACACTTTTTTTACAAAACTCATATTGTTGAGTCAATTTATTAATATTGACGCAAAATTATGAACAAAAAGACATTCCGCATGTTAATCGGTTGAGTTTCTGCGAACTTATCGGAGTTTTCAAATTTCGTAGTTTTTGATCATAAGCCATGAAGGGGTTCGATGAAATTTTTCAAAAACACTTTTTTTACAAAACTCATATTTTTGAATCAATTTATTAATATTGACGCAAAATTATGAACAAAAAGACATTCCGCATGTTAATCGGTTGAGTTTCTGCGAACTTATGGGAGTTTTCAAATTTCGTAGTTTTTGATCATAAGCCATGAAGGGGGGTTCGATGAAATTTTTCAAAAACACTTTTTTTACAAAACTCATATTTTTGAGTCAGTTTATTAATATTGACGCAAAATTATGAACAAAAAGACATTCCGCATGTTAATCGGTTGAGTTTCTGCGAACTTATGGGAGTTTTCAAATTTCGTAGTTTTTGATCATAAGCCATGAAGGGGGGTTCGATGAAATTTTTCAAAAACACTTTTTTTACAAAACTCATATTTTTGAGTCAGTTTATTAATATTGACGCAAAATTATGAACAAAAAGACATTCCGCATGTTAATCGGTTGAGTTTCTGCGAACTTATGGGAGTTTTCAAATTTCGTAGTTTTTGATCATAAGCCATGAAGGGGGGTTCGATGAAATTTTTCAAAAACACTTTTTTTACAAAACTCATATTTTTGAATCAGTTTATTAATATTGACGCAAAATTATGAACAAAAAGACATTCCGCATGTTAATCGGTTGAGTTTCTGCGAACTTATGGGAGTTTTCAAATTTCGTAGTTTTTGATCATAAGCCATGAAGGGGGGTTCGATGAAATTTTTCAAAAACACTTTTTTTACAAAACTCATATTGTTGAGTCAGTTTATTAATATTGACGCAAAATTATGAACAAAAAGACATTCCGCATGTTAATCGGTTGAGTTTCTGCGAACTTATGGGAGTTTTCAAATTTCGTAGTTTTTGATCATAAGCCATGAAGGGGGGTTCGATGAAATTTTTCAAAAACACTTTTTTTACAAAACTCATATTTTTGAATCAGTTTATTAATATTGACGCAAAATTATGAACAAAAAGACATTCCGCATGTTAATCGGTTGAGTTTCTGCGAACTTATCGGAGTTTTCAAATTTCGTAGTTTTTGATCATAAGCCATGAAGGGGTTCGATGAAATTTTTCAAAAACACTTTTTTTACAAAACTCATATTGTTGAGTCAATTTATTAATATTGACGCAAAATTATGAACAAAAAGACATTCCGCATGTTAATCGGTTGAGTTTCTGCGAACTTATGGGAGTTTTCAAATTTCGTAGTTTTTGATCATAAGCCATGAAGGGGGGTTCGATGAAATTTTTCAAAAACACTTTTTTTACAAAACTCATATTTTTGAGTCAGTTTATTAATATTGACGCAAAATTATGAACAAAAAGACATTCCGCATGTTAATCGGTTGAGTTTCTGCGAACTTATGGGAGTTTTCAAATTTCGTAGTTTTTGATCATAAGCCATGAAGGGGGGTTTGATGAAATTTTTCAAAAACACTCTTTTTACAAAACTCATATTTTTGAGTCAGTTTATTAATATTGACGCAAAATTATGAACAAAAAGACATTCCGCATGTTAATCGGTTGAGTTTCTGCGAACTTATGGGAGTTTTCAAATTTCGTAGTTTTTGATCATAAGCCATGAAGGGGGGCTCGATGAAATTTTTCAAAAACACTTTTTTTACAAATCTCATATTTTTGAGTCAGTTTATTAATATTGACGCAAAATTATGAACAAAAAGACATTCCGCATGTTAATCGGTTGAGTTTCTGCGAACTTATGGGAGTTTTCAAATTTCGTAGTTTTTGATCATAAGCCATGAAGGGGGGTTCGATGAAATTTTTCAAAAACACTTTTTTTACAAAACTCATATTTTTGAATCAGTTTATTAATATTGACGCAAAATTATGAACAAAAAGACATTCCGCATGTTAATCGGTTGAGTTTCTGCGAACTTATCGGAGTTTTCAAATTTCGTAGTTTTTGATCATAAGCCATGAAGGGGTTCGATGAAATTTTTCAAAAACACTTTTTTTACAAAACTCATATTGTTGAGTCAGTTTATTAATATTGACGCAAAATTATGAACAACAAGTGGGCGCGGCTACAGTCGAGTTTGCTCGACTGGAGGATACCCTGTGCCAGTATCCATAAAATAGAATATTGGTTGGGACCATCCCAAATGCATATTCTGTCAGTTTGGTTCAGTTATCTCAAACAACAAAAAAGTTTTTCATACTGAGACTTGATTTTCGACTGATCGTTCCTATGGCAGCTATATGATATAGCGGTCCGATTTCAATCAAATTTGGTCAGAATGTATGCGACCATCCCGTATGCATATTCTGTGAGTTTGATTCAGATAGATCAAACAACAAAAAAGTGTTTCATACAAAGACTTGATTTTCGACTGATGGTTGCTATGGCAGCTATATGATATAGTGGTCCGATTTCAATCAAATTTGGTCAGAATGTATGCGACCATCCCATATGCATATTCTGTCAGTTTGGTTCAGTTATCTCAAACAACAAAAAAGTTTTTCATACTGAGACTTGATTTTCGACTGATCGTTCCTATGGCAGCTATATCATATAGTGGTCCGATTTCAATCAAATTTGGTCAGAATGTATGCGACCATCCCGTATGCATATTCTGTGAGTTTGATTCAGATAGATCAAACAACAAAAAAGTGTTTCATACAAAGACTTGATTTTCGACTGATGGTTGCTATGGCAGCTATATGATATAGTGGTCCGATTTAAATCAAATTTGGTCAGAATGTATGCGACCATCCCATATGCATATTCTGTCAGTTTGGTTCAGTTATCTCAAACAACAAAAAAGTTTTTCATACTGAGACTTGATTTTCGACTGATCGCTCCTATGGCAGCTATATGATATAGTGATCCGATTTCAATCAAATTTTGTCAGAATGTATGCGTCCATCCCATATGCATATTCTGTCAGTTTGGTTCAGTTATCTCAAACAACAAAAAAGTTTTTCATACTGAGACTTGATTTTCGACTGATCGTTCCTATGGCAGCTATATGATATAGTGGTCCGATCCAAATTTAAAAATAAACTTGATCTGCGTCCGGTATCCAGAAACCTACATACCAAATTTGAAGTCTCTAGCTATTATAGTTTCTGAGATCGACGCGTTCAAACAGACGGACGGACAGACGGACAGACGGACAGACAGACGGACATGGCTCAATCGACTCGGCTGTTGATGCTGATCAAGAATATATATACTTTATATGGTCGGAGATGCTTCCTTCTGCCTGTTACATACATCACACAAATCTAATATACCCTTTTTGACCATTTTCAATGGGCACAGGGTATAAAAAGACATTCCGCATGTTAATCGGTTGAGTTTCTGCGAACTTATCGGAGTTTTTATATTTCGTAGTTTTTTTGATCATAAGCCATGAAGGGGGGTTCGATGAAATTTTTCAAAAACACTTTTTTTACAAAACTCATATTTTTGAGTCAGTTTATTAATATTGTCGCAAAATTATGAACAAAAAGACATTCCGCATGTTAATCGGTTGAGTTTCTGCGAACTTATGGGAGTTTTCAAATTTCGTAGTTTTTGATCATAAGCCATGAAGGGGGTTCGATGAAATTTTTCAAAAACACTTTTTTACAAAACTCATATTGTTGAGTCAATTTATTAATATTGACGCAAAATTATGAACAAAAAGACATTCCGCATGTTAATCGGTTGAGTTTCTGCGAACTTATGGGAGTTTTCAAATTTCGTAGTTTTTGATCATTAGCCATGAAGGGGGTTCGATGAAATTTTTCAAAAACACTTTTTTTACAAAACTCATATTTTTGAGTCAGTTTATTAATATTGACGCAAAATTATGAACAACAAGTGGGCGCGGCTACAGTCGAGTTTGCTCGACTGGAGGATACCCTGTGCCAGTATCCATAAAATAGAATATTGGTTGGGACCATCCCAAATGCATATTCTGTCAGTTTGGTTCAGTTATCTCAAACAACAAAAAAGTTTTTCATACTGAGACTTGATTTTCGACTGATCGTTCCTATGGCAGCTATATGATATAGCGGTCCGATTTCAATCAAATTTGGTCAGAATGTATGCGACCATCCCGTATGCATATTCTGTGAGTTTGATTCAGATAGATCAAACAACAAAAAAGTGTTTCATACAAAGACTTGATTTTCGACTGATGGTTGCTATGGCAGCTATATGATATAGTGTTCCGATTTCAATCAAATTTGGTCAGAATGTATGCGACCATCCCATATGCATATTCTGTCAGTTTGGTTCAGTTATCTCAAACAACAAAAAAGTTTTTCATACTGAGACTTGATTTTCGACTGATCGTTCCTATGGCAGCTATATCATATAGTGGTCCGATTTCAATCAAATTTGGTCAGAATGTATGCGACCATCCCGTATGCATATTCTGTGAGTTTGATTCAGATAGATCAAACAACAAAAAAGTGTTTCATACAAAGACTTGATTTTCGACTGATGGTTGCTATGGCAGCTATATGATATAGTGGTCCGATTTAAATCAAATTTGGTCAGAATGTATGCGACCATCCCATATGCATATTCTGTCAGTTTGGTTCAGTTATCTCAAACAACAAAAAAGTTTTTCATACTGAGACTTGATTTTCGACTGATCGCTCCTATGGCAGCTATATGATATAGTGGTCCGATTTCAATCAAATTTGGTCAGAATGTATGCGTCCATCCCATATGCATATTCTGTCAGTTTGGTTCAGTTATCTCAAACAACAAAAAAGTTTTTCATACTGAGACTTGATTTTCGACTGATCGTTCCTATGGCAGCTATATGATATAGTGGTCCGATCCAAATTTAAAAACAAACTTGACCTGCGTCCGGTATCCAGAAACCTACATACCAAATTTGAAGTCTCTAGCTATTATAGTTTCTGAGATCGACGCGTTCAAACAGACGGACGGACAGACGGACAGACGGACAGACGGACAGACAGACGGACATGGCTCAATCGACTCGGCTGTTGATGCTGATCAAGAATATATATACTTTATATGGTCGGAGATGCTTCCTTCTGCCTGTTACATACATCACACAAATCTAATATACCCTCTTTGACCATTTTCAATGGGCACAGGGTATAAAAAGACATTCCGCATGTTAATCGGTTGAGTTTCTGCGAACTTATCGGAGTTTTTATATTTCGTAGTTTTTTTGATCATAAGCCATGAAGGGGGGTTCGATGAAATTTTTCAAAAACAGTTTTTTTACAAAACTCATATTTTTGAGTCAGTTTATTAATATTGACGCAAAATTATGAGTTTTCAAATTTCGTAGTTTTTGATCATAAGCCATGAAGAGGGGTTCGATGAAATTTTTCAAAAACACTTTTTTTACAAAACTCATATTTTTGAGTCAGTTTATTAATATTGACGCAAAATATGAACAAAAACACATTCCGCATTTTAATCGGTTGAACTTCTGCGAACTTATGGGAATTTTCAAATTTCGTAGTTTTTGATCATAAGCCATGAAGGGGGGTTCGATGAAATTTTTCAAAAACACTTTTTTTACAAAACTCACTTTGTTTAGTCAATTTATTAATATTGACGCAAAATTATGAACAACAAGTGGGCGCGGCTACAGTCGAGTTTGCTCGACTGGAGGATACCCTGTGCCAGTATCCATAAAATAGAATATTGGTTGGGACCATCCCAAATGCATATTCTGTCAGTTTGGTTCAGTTATCTCAAACAACAAAAAAGTTTTTCATACTGAGACTTGATTTTCGACTGATCGTTCCTATGGCAGCTATATGATATAGCGGTCCGATTTCAATCAAATTTGGTCAGAATGTATGCGACCATCCCGTATGCATATTCTGTGAGTTTGATTCAGATAGATCAAACAACAAAAAAGTGTTTCATACAAAGACTTGATTTTCGACTGATGGTTGCTATGGCAGCTATATGATATAGTGTTCCGATTTCAATCAAATTTGGTCAGAATGTATGCGACCATCCCATATGCATATTCTGTCAGTTTGGTTCAGTTATCTCAAACAACAAAAAAGTTTTTCATACTGAGACTTGATTTTCGACTGATCGTTCCTATGGCAGCTATATCATATAGTGGTCCGATTTCAATCAAATTTGGTCAGAATGTATGCGACCATCCCGTATGCATATTCTGTGAGTTTGATTCAGATAGATCAAACAACAAAAAAGTGTTTCATACAAAGACTTGATTTTCGACTGATGGTTGCTATGGCAGCTATATGATATAGTGGTCCGATTTAAATCAAATTTGGTCAGAATGTATGCGACCATCCCATATGCATATTCTGTCAGTTTGGTTCAGTTATCTCAAACAACAAAAAAGTTTTTCATACTGAGACTTGATTTTCGACTGATCGCTCCTATGGCAGCTATATGATATAGTGGTCCGATTTCAATCAAATTTGGTCAGAATGTATGCGTCCATCCCATATGCATATTCTGTCAGTTTGGTTCAGTTATCTCAAACAACAAAAAAGTTTTTCATACTGAGACTTGATTTTCGACTGATCGTTCCTATGGCAGCTATATGATATAGTGGTCCGATCCAAATTTAAAAACAAACTTGATCTGCGTCCGGTATCCAGAAACCTACATACCAAATTTGAAGTCTCTAGCTATTATAGTTTCTGAGATCGACGCGTTCAAACAGACGGACGGACAGACGGACAGACGGACAGACGGACAGACAGACGGACATGGCTCAATCGACTCGGCTGTTGATGCTGATCAAGAATATATATACTTTATATGGTCGGAGATGCTTCCTTCTGCCTGTTACATACATCACACAAATCTAATATACCCTCTTTGACCATTTTCAATGGGCACAGGGTATAAAAAGACATTCCGCATGTTAATCGGTTGAGTTTCTGCGAACTTATGGGAGTTTTCAAATTTCGTAGTTTTTGATCATAAGCCATGAAGGGGGGTTCGATGAAATTTTTCAAAAACACTTTTTTTACAAAACTCATATTTTTGAGTCAGTTTATTAATATTGACGCAAAATTATGAACAAAAAGACATTCCGCATGTTAATCGGTTGAGTTTCTGCGAACTTATGGGAGTTTTCAAATTTCGTAGTTTTTGATCATAAGCCATGAAGGGGGGTTCGATGAAATTTTTCAAAAACACTTTTTTTACAAAACTCATATTTTTGAGTCAGTTTATTAATATTGACGCAAAATTATGAACAAAAAGACATTCCGCATGTTAATCGGTTGAGTTTCTGCGAACTTATGGGAGTTTTCAAATTTCGTAGTTTTTGATCATAAGCCATGAAGGGGGGTTCGATGAAATTTTTCAAAAACACTTTTTTTACAAAACTCATATTGTTGAGTCAATTTATTAATATTGACGCAAAATTATGAACAAAAAGACATTCCGCATGTTAATCGGTTGAGTTTCTGCGAACTTATGGGAGTTTTCAAATTTCGTAGTTTTTGATCATTAGCCATGAAGGGGGTTCGATGAAATTTTTCAAAAACACTTTTTTTACAAAACTCATATTTTTGAGTCAGTTTATTAATATTGACGTAAAATTATGAACAAAAAGACATTCCGCATGTTAATCGGTTGAGTTTCTGCGAACTTATCGGAGTTTTTATATTTCGTAGTTTTTTTTGATCATAAGCCATGAAGGGGGGTTCGATGAAATTTTTCAAAAACAGTTTTTTTACAAAACTCATATTTTTGAGTCAGTTTATTAATATTGACGCAAAATTATGAACAAAAAGACATTCCGCATGTTAATCGGTTGAGTTTCTGCGAACTTATGGGAGTTTTCAAATTTCGTAGTTTTTGATCATAAGCCATGAAGGGGGGTTCGATGAAATTTTTCAAAAACACTTTTTTTACAAAACTCATATTTTTGAGTCAGTTTATTAATATTGACGCAAAATTATGAACAAAAAGACATTCCGCATGTTAATCGGTTGAGTTTCTGCGAACTTATCGGAGTTTTCAAATTTCGTAGTTTTTGATCATAAGCCATGAAGGGGGGTTCGATGAAATTTTTCAAAAACACTTTTTTTACAAAACTCATATTGTTGAGTCAGTTTATTAATATTGACGCAAAATTATGAACAAAAAGACATTCCGCATGTTAATCGGTTGAGTTTCTGCGAACTTATGGGAGTTTTCAAATTTCGTAGTTTTTGATCATAAGCCATGAAGGGGGGTTCGATGAAATTTTTCAAAAACACTTTTTTTACAAAACTCATATTTTTGAGTCAGTTTATTAATATTGACGCAAAATTATGAACAAAAAGACATTCCGCATGTTAATCGGTTGAGTTTCTGCGAACTTATGGGAGTTTTCAAATTTCGTAGTTTTTGATCAACAGCCATGAAGGGGGGTTCGATGAAATTTTTCAAAAACACTTTTTTTACAAAACTCATATTTTTGAGTCAGTTTATTAATATTGACGCAAAATTATGAACAAAAAGACATTCCGCATGTTAATCGGTTGAGTTTCTGCGAACTTATGGGAGTTTTCAAATTTCGTAGTTTTTGATCATAAGCCATGAAGGGGGGTTCGATGAAATTTTTCAAAAACACTTTTTTTACAAAACTCATATTTTTGAGTCAGTTTATTAATATTGACGCAAAATTATGAACAAAAAGACATTCCGCATGTTAATCGGTTGAGTTTCTGCGAACTTATGGGAGTTTTCAAATTTCGTAGTTTTTGATCATAAGCCATGAAGGGGGGTTCGATGAAATTTTTCAAAAACACTTTTTTTACAAAACTCATATTTTTGAGTCAGTTTATTAATATTGACGCAAAATTATGAACAAAAAGACATTCCGCATGTTAATCGGTTGAGTTTCTGCGAACTTATGGGAGTTTTCAAATTTCGTAGTTTTTGATCATAAGCCATGAAGGGGGGTTCGATGAAATTTTTCAAAAACACTTTTTTTACAAAACTCATATTGTTGAGTCAGTTTATTAATATTGACGCAAAATTATGAACAAAAAGACATTCCGCATGTTAATCGGTTGAGTTTCTGCGAACTTATGGGAGTTTTCAAATTTCGTAGTTTTTGATCATAAGCCATGAAGGCGGGTTCGATGAAATTTTTCAAAAACACTTTTTTTACAAAACTCATATTGTTGAGTCAGTTTATTAATATTGACGCAAAATTATGAACAAAAAGACATTCCGCATGTTAATCGGTTGAGTTTCTGCGAACTTATGGGAGTTTTCAAATTTCGTAGTTTTTGATCAACAGCCATGAAGGGGGGTTCGATGAAATTTTCAAAAACACTTTTTTTACAAAACTCATATTGTTGAGTCAGTTTATTAATATTGACGCAAAATTATGAACAAAAAGACATTCCGCATGTTAATCGGTTGAGTTTCTGCGAACTTATCGGAGTTTTCAAATTTCGTAGTTTTTGATCATAAGCCATGAAGGGGGTTCGATGAAATTTTTCAAAAACACTTTTTTTACAAAACTCATATTTTTGAGTCAGTTTATTAATATTGACGCAAAATTATGAACAAAAAGACATTCCGCATGTTAATCGGTTGAGTTTCTGCGAACTTATGGGAGTTTTCAAATTTCGTGGTTTTTGATCATAAGCCATGAAGGGGGGTTCGATGAAATTTTTCAAAAACACTTGTTTTACTAAACTCATATTGTTGAGTCAGTTTATTAATATTGACGCAAAATTATGAACAAAAAGACATTCCGCATGTTAATCGGTTGAATTCTGCGAACTTATGGGAGTTTTCAAATTTCGTAGTTTTTGATCAACAGCCATGAAGGGGGGTTCGATGAAATTTTTCAAAAACACTTTTTTACAAAACTCATATTTTTGAGTCAGTTTATTAATATTGACGCAAAATTATGAACAAAAAGACATTCCGAATGTTAATCGGTTGAGTTTCTGCGAACTTATCGGAGTTTTCAAATTTCGTAGTTTTTGATCATAAGCCATGAAGGGGGTTCGATGAAATTTTTCAAAAACACTTTTTTTACAAAACTCATATTTTTGAGTCAGTTTATTAATATTGACGCAAAATTATGAACAAAAAGACATTCCGCATGTTAATCGGTTGAGTTTCTGCGAACTTATGGGAGTTTTCAAATTTCGTAGTTTTTGATCAACAGCCATGAAGGGGGGTTCGATGAAATTTTCAAAAACACTTTTTTTACGAAACTCATATTGTTGAGTCAGTTTATTAATATTGACGCAAAATTATGAACAAAAAGACATTCCGCATGTTAATCGGTTGAGTTTCTGCGAACTTATCGGAGTTTTCAAATTTCGTAGTTTTTGATCATAAGCCATGAAGGGGGTTCGATGAAATTTTTCAAAAACACTTTTTTTACAAAACTCATATTTTTGAGTCAGTTTATTAATATTGACGCAAAATTATGAACAAAAAGACATTCCGCATGTTAATCGGTTGAGTTTCTGCGAACTTATGGGAGTTTTCAAATTTCATAGTTTTTGATCAACAGCCATGAAGGGGGGTTCGATGAAATTTTTCAAAAACACTTGTTTTACTAAACTCATATTTTTGAGTCAGTTTATTAATATTGACGCAAAATTATGAACAAAAAGACATTCCGCATGTTAATCGGTTGAATTCTGCGAACTTATGGGAGTTTTCAAATTTCGTAGTTTTTGATCAACAGCCATGAAGGGGGGTTCGATGAAATTTTTCAAAAACACTTTTTTTACAAAACTCATATTTTTGAGTCAGTTTATTAATATTGACGCAAAATTATGAACAAAAAGACATTCCGCATGTTAATCGGTTGAGTTTCTGCGAACTTATGGGAGTTTTCAAATTTCGTGGTTTTTGATCATAAGCCATGAAGGGGGGTTCGATGAAATTTTTCAAAAACACTTTTTTTACTAAACTCATATTTTTGAGTCAGTTTATTAATATTGACGCAAAATTATGAACAAAAAGACATTCCGCATGTTAATCGGTTGAATTCTGCGAACTTATGGGAGTTTTCAAATTTCGTAGTTTTTGATCAACAGCCATGAAGGGGGGTTCGATGAAATTTTTCAAAAACACTTTTTTACAAAACTCATATTTTTGAGTCAGTTTATTAATATTGACGCAAAATTATGAACAAAAAGACATTCTGCATGTTAATCGGTTGAGTTTCTGCGAACTTATGGGAGTTTTCAAATTTCGTAGTTTTTGATCATAAGCCATGAAGGGGGGTTCGATGAAATTTTTCAAAAACACTTTTTTTACAAAACTCATATTTTTGAGTCAGTTTATTTATATTGACGCAAAATTATGAACAAAAAGACATTCCGCATGTTAATCGGTTGAGTTTCTGCGAACTTATGGGAGTTTTCAAATTTCGTAGTTTTTGATCATAAGCCATGAAGGGGGTTCGATGCAATTTTTCAAAAACACTTTTTTTACAAAACTCATATTTTTGAGTCAGTTTATTAATATTGACGCAAAATTATGAACAAAAAGACATTCCGCATGTTAATCGGTTGAGTTTCTGCGAACTTATGGGAGTTTTCAAATTTCGTGGTTTTTGATCATAAGCCATGAAGGGGGTTCGATGAAATTTTTCAAAAACACTTTTTTTACAAAACTCATATTTTTGAGTCAGTTTATTAATATTGACGCAAAATTATGAACAAAAAGACATTCCGCATGTTAATCGGTTGAGTTTCTGCGAACTTATGGGAGTTTTCAAATTTCGTAGTTTTTGATCATAAGCCATGAAGGGGGGTTCGATGAAATTTTTCAAAAACACTTTTTTTACAAAACTCATATTTTTGAGTCAGTTTATTAATATTGACGCAAAATTATGAACAAAAAGACATTCCGCATGTTAATCGGTTGAGTTTCTGCGAACTTATGGGAGTTTTCAAATTTCGTGGTTTTTGATCATAAGCCATGAAGGGGGGTTCGATGAAATTTTTCAAAAACACTTTTTTTACAAAACTCATATTTTTGAGTCAGTTTATTAATATTGACGCAAAATTATGAACAAAAAGATATTCCGCATGTTAATCGGTTGAGTTTCTGCGAACTTATGGGAGTTTTCAAATTTCGTGGTTTTTGATCATAAGCCATGAAGGGGGTTCGATGAAATTTTTCAAAAACACTTTTTTTACAAAACTCATATTTTTGAGTCAGTTTATTAATATTGACGCAAAATTATGAACAACAAGTGGGCGCGGCTACAGTCGAGTTTGCTCGACTGGAGGATACCCTGTGCCATTATCCATAAAATAGAATATTGGTTGGGACCATCTCATATGCATATTCTGTCAGTTTGGTTCAGTTATCCCAAACAACAAAAAAGTTGTTCATACTAAGACTTGATTTTCGACTGATCGTTCCTATGGCAGCTATATGATATAGTGTTCCGATTTCAAACAATTTTGGTCAGGTTATAAGGGATCATCTCATATGCATATTCTGTGAGTTTGATTCAGATAGATCAAACAACAAAAAAGTTTTTCATACTAAGACTTGATTTTCGACTGATCGTTCCTATGGCAGCTATAGTGATCCGATTTCAACCAATTTTGGTCAGGTTATAAGGGACCATCGCGTATGCATATTCTGTGAGTTTGATTCAGATAGATCAAACAACAAAAAAGTTTTCATACTAAGACTTGATTTTCGACTGATGGTTGCTATGGCAACTATATGATATAGTAGTCCGATTTCAATCCAATTTGGTCAGGATGTATTGGACCATCTCATATGCATATTCTGTCAGTTTGGTTTACATATCTCAAACAACAAAAAAGTTTTTCATACCGAGACTTCATTTTTGACTGATCGTTCCTATGGCAGCTATATGATATAGTGATCCGATTTCAACCAATTTTGGTCAGGTCATAAGGGACCATCGCGTATGCATATTCTGTGAGTTTGATTCAGATAGATCAAACAACAAAAAAGTTTTTCATACTAAGACTTGATTTTCGACTGATCGTTCCTATGGCAGCTATATGATATAGTGATCCGATTTCAACCAATTTTGGTCAGGTTATAAGGGACCATCGCGTATGCATATTCTGTGAGTTTGATTCAGATAGATCAAACAACAAAAAAGTTTTTCATACTAAGACTTGATTTTCGACTGATGGATGCTATGGCAGCTATATGATATAGTTGTCCGATTTCAATCCAATTTGATCAGGATGTATCGGACCATCTCATATTCATATTCTGTCAGTTTGGTTTACATATCTCAAACAACAAAAAAGTTTTTAATACCGAGACTTGATTTTTGACTGATCGTTCCTATGGCAGCTATATGATATAGTGGTCCGATCCAAATTTAAAAACAAACTTGATCTGCGTCCGGTATCCAGCAACCTACATACCAAATTTGAAGTCTCTAGCTATTATAGTTTCTGAGATCGACGCGTTCAAACAGACGGACGGACAGACGGACAGACGGACAGACGGACAGACAGACGGACATGGCTCAATCGACTCGGCTGTTGATGCTGATCAAGAATATATATACTTTATATGGTCGGAGATGCTTCCTTCTGCCTGTTACATACATCACACAAATCTAATATACCCTTTTTAACCATTTTCAATGGGCACAGGGTATAAAAAGACATTCCGCATGTTAATCGGTTGAATTCTGCGAACTTATGGGAGTTTTCAAATTTCGTAGTTTTTGATCAACAGCCATGAAGGGGGGTTCGATGAAATTTTTCAAAAACACTTTTTTTACAAAACTCATATTTTTGAGTCAGTTTATTAATATTGACGCAAAATTATGAACAAAAAGACATTCCGCATGTTAATCAGTTGAGTTTCTGCGAACTTATGGCAGTTTTCAAATTTCGTAGTTTTTGATCATAAGCCATGAAGGGGGGTTCGATGAAATTTTTCAAAAACACTTTTTTTACAAAACTCATATTTTTGAGTCAGTTTATTAATATTGACGCAAAATTATGAACAACAAGTGGGCGCGGCTACAGTCGAGTTTGCTCGACTGGAGGATACCCTGTGCCAGTATCCATAAAATAGAATATTGGTTGGGACCATCCCAAATGCATATTCTGTCAGTTTGGTTCAGTTATCTCAAACAACAAAAAAGTGTTTCATACAAAGACTTGATTTTCGACTGATGGTTGCTATGGCAGCTATATGATATAGTGGTCCGATTTCAATCAAATTTGGTCAGAATGTATGCGACCATCCCATATGCATATTCTGTCAGTTTGGTTCAGTTATCTCAAACAACAAAAAAGTTTTTCATACTGAGACTTGATTTTCGACTGATCGTTCCTATGGCAGCTATATCATATAGTGGTCCGATTTCAATCAAATTTGGTCAGAATGTATGCGACCATCCCGTATGCATATTCTGTGAGTTTGATTCAGATAGATCAAACAACAAAAAAGTGTTTCATACAAAGACTTGATTTTCGACTGATGGTTGCTATGGCAGCTATATGATATAGTGGTCCGATTTAAATCAAATTTGGTCAGAATGTATGCGACCATCCCATATGCATATTCTGTCAGTTTGGTTCAGTTATCTCAAACAACAAAAAAGTTTTTCATACTGAGACTTGATTTTCGACTGATCGCTCCTATGGCAGCTATATGATATAGTGATCCGATTTCAATCAAATTTTGTCAGAATGTATGCGTCCATCCCATATGCATATTCTGTCAGTTTGGTTCAGTTATCTCAAACAACAAAAAAGTTTTTCATACTGAGACTTGATTTTCGACTGATCGTTCCTATGGCAGCTATATGATATAGTGGTCCGATCCAAATTTAAAAATAAACTTGATCTGCGTCCGGTATCCAGAAACCTACATACCAAATTTGAAGTCTCTAGCTATTATAGTTTCTGAGATCGACGCGTTCAAACAGACGGACGGGCAGACGGACAGACGGACAGACAGACGGACATGGCTCAATCGACTCGGCTGTTGATGCTGATCAAGAATATATATACTTTATATGGTCGGAGATGCTTCCTTCTGCCTGTTACATACATCACACAAATCTAATATACCCTTTTTGACCATTTTCAATGGGCACAGGGTATAAAAAGACATTC
Source organism: Drosophila limbata (assembly GCA_963924055.1). NCBI lineage: Eukaryota > Metazoa > Arthropoda > Insecta > Diptera > Drosophilidae > Drosophila > Drosophila limbata. The sequence goes on from CAWUOW010000276.1 coordinate 61,037, forward strand.
CGCATGTTAATCGTGTGAGTTTCTGCGAACTTATGGGAGTTTTCAAATTTCGTAGTTTTTGATCATAAGCCATGAAGGGGGGTTCGATGCAATTTTTCAAAAACACTTTTTTTACAAAACTCATATTTTTGAGTCAGTTTATTATTATTGACGCAAAATTATGAACAAAAAGACATTCCGCATGTTAATCGGTTGAGTTTCTGCGAACTTATGGGAGTTTTCAAATTTCGTGGTTTTTGATCATAAGCCATGAAGGGGGGTTCGATGAAATTTTTCAAAAACACTTTTTTTACAAAGCTCATATTTTTGAGTCAGTTTATTAATATTGACGCAAAATTATGAACAAAAAGACATTCCGCATGTTAATCGATTGAGTTTCTGCGAACTTATGGGAGTTTTCAAATTTCGTAGTTTTTGATCATAAGCCATGAAGGGGGGTTCGATGAAATTTTTCAAAAACAATTTTTTTACAAAACTCATATTGTTGAGTCAATTTATTAATATTGACGCAAAATTATGAACAAAAAGACATTCCGTATGTTAATCGGTTGAGTTTCTGCTAACTTATGGTGGTTTTCAAATTTCGTAGTTTTTGATCATAAGCCATGAAGGGAGGTTCGATGAAATTTTTCAAAAACACTTTTTTTACAAAACTCATATTGTTGAGTCAATTTATTAATATTGACGCAAAACTATGAACAAAAAGACATTCCGCATGTTAATCGGTTGAGTTTCTGCGAACTTATGGGAGTTTTTAAATTTCGTAGTTTTTGATCATAAGCCATGAAGGGGGGTTCGATGAAATTTTTCAAAAACACTTTTTTTACAAAACTCATTCTGTTGAGTCAATTTATTAATATTGACGCAAAATTATGAACAAAAAGACATTCCGCATGTTAATCGGTTGAGTTTCTGCGAACTTATGGGAGTCTTCAAATTTCGTAGTTTTTGATCATAAGCCATGAAGGGGGGTTCGATGAAATTTTTCAAAAACACTTTTTTTACAAAACTCATATTGTTGAGTCAATTTATTAATATTGACGCAAAATTATGAACAAAAAGACATTCCGCATGTTAATCGGTTGAGTTTCTGCGAACTTATGGGAGTTTTCAAATTTCGTAGTTTTTGATCATAAGCCATGAAGGGGGGTTCGATGAAATTTTTCAAAAACACTTTTTTTACAAAACTCATATTGTTGAGTCAATTTATTAATATTGACGCAAAATTATGAACATAAAGACAATTCGCATGTTAATCGGTTGAGTTTCTGCGAACTTATAGGAGTTTTCAAATTTCGTAGTTTTTGATCATAAGCCATGAAGGGGGGTTCGATGAAATTTTTCAAAAACACTTTTTTTACAAAACTCATATTGTTGAGTCAATTTTTTAATATTGACGCAAAATTATGAACAAAAAGACATTCCGCATGTTAATCGGTTGAGTTTCTGCGAACTTATGGGAGTTTTCAAATTTCGTAGTTTTTGATCCATAAGCCATGAAGGGGGGTTCGATGAAATTTTTCAAAAACACTTTTTACAAAACTCATATTGTTGAGTCAATTTATTAATATTGACGCAAAATTATGAACAAAAAGACATTCCGCATGTTAATCGGTTGAGTTTCTGCGAACTTATGGGAGTTTTCAAATTTCGTAGTTTTTGATCATAAGCCATGAAGGGGGGTTCGATGAAATTTTTCAAAAACACTTTTTTTACAAAACTCATATTGTTGAGTCAATTTATTAATATTGACGCAAAATATGAACAAAAAGACATTCCGCATGTTAATCGGTTGAGTTTCTGCGAACTTATGGGAGTTTTTAAATTTCGTAGTTTTTGATCATAAGCCATGAAGGGGGGTTCGATGAAATTTTTCAAAAACACTTTTTTTACAAAACTCATTTTGTTGAGTCAATTTATTAATATTGACGCAAAATTATGAACAAAAAGACATTCCGCATGTTAATCGGTTGAGTTTCTGCGAACTTATGGGAGTTTTCAAATTTCGTAGTTTTTGATCATAAGCCATGAAGGGGGGTTCGATGAAATTTTTCAAAAACACATTTTTTTACAAAACTCATATTTTTGAGTCAGTTTATTAATATTGACGCAAAATTATGAACAATAAGACTTTCCGCATGTTAATCGGTTGAGTTTCTGCGAACTTATCGGAGTTTTCAAATTTCGTAGTTTTTGATCATAAGCCATGAAGGGGGGTTCGATGAAATTTTTCAAAAACACTTTTTATACAAAACTCATATTGTTGAGTCAATTTATTAATATTGATGCAAAATTATAAACAAAAAGACTTTCCGCATGTTAATCGGTTGAGTTTCTGCGAACTTATGGGAGTTTTCAAATTTCGTAGTTTTTGATCATAAGCCATGAAGGGGGGTTCGATGAAATTTTTCAAAAACACGTTTTTTACAAAACTCATATTTTTGAGTCAGTTTATTAATACTGACGAAAAATTATGAACAAAAAGACATTCCCAATGTTAATCGGTTGAGTTTCTGCGAACTTATGGGAGTTTTCAAATTTCGTAGTTTTTGATCATAAGCCATGAAGGGGGGTTCGATGAAATTTTTCAAAAACACTTTTTTTACAAAACTCATTTTGTTGAGTCAATTTATTAATATTGACGCAAAATTATGATCAAAAAGACATTCCGCATGCTAATCGGTTGAGTTTTGCGAACTTATGGGAGTTTTTAAATTTCGTAGTTTTTGATCATAAGCCATGAAGGGGGGTTCGATGAAATTTTTCAAAAACACTTTTTTTACAAAACTCATATTGTTGAGTCAATTTATTAATATTGACGCAAAATTATGAACAAAAAGACATTCCGCATGTTAATCGGTTGAGTTTCTGCGAACTTATGGGAGTCTTCAAATTTCGTAGTTTTTGATCATAAGCCATGAAGGGGGGTTCGATGAAATTTTTCAAAAACACTTTTTTTACAAAACTCATATTGTTGAGTCAATTTATTAATATTGACGCAAAATTATGAACAAAAAGACATTCCGCATGTTAATCGGTTGAGTTTCTGCGAACTTATGGGAGTTTTCAAATTTCGTAGTTTTCGATCATAAGCCATGAAGGGGGGTTCGATGAAATTTTTCAAAAACACTTTTTTTACAAAACTCATATTGTTGAGTCAATTTATTAATATAGACGCAAAATTATGAACAAAAAGACATTCCGCATGTTAATCGGTTGAGTTTCTGCGAACTTATGGGAGTTTTTAAATTTCGTAGTTTTTGATCATAAGCCATGAAGGGGGGTTCGATGAAATTTTTCAAAAACACTTTTTTTACAAAACTCATTTTGTTTAGTCAATTTATTAATATTGACGCAAAATTATGATCAAAAAGACATTCCGCATGTAAATCGGTTGAGTTTCTGCGAACTTATGGGAGTTTTCAAATTTCGTAGTTTTTGATCATAAGCCATGAAGGGGGGTTCGATGAAATTTTTCAAAAACACTTTTTTTACAAAACTCATTTTGTTTAGTCAATTTATTAATATTGACGCAAAATTATGATCAAAAAGACATTCCGCATGTAAATCGGTTGAGTTTCTGCGAACTTATGGGAGTTTTCAAATTTCGTAGTTTTTGATCATAAGCCATGAAGGGGGGTTCGATGTAATTTTTCAAAAACACTTTTTTTACAAAACTCATATTGTTGAGTCAATTTATTAATATTGACGCAAAATTATGAACAAAAAGACATTCCGCATGTTAATCGGTTGAGTTTCTGCGAACTTATCGGAGTTTTCAAATTTCGTAGTTTTTGATCATAAGCCATGAAGGGGGGTTCGATGAAATTTTTCAAAAACACTTTTTTTACAAAACTCATATTTTTGAGTCAGTTTATTAATATTGACGCAAAATTATGATCAAAAAGACATTCCGCATGTAAATCGGTTAAGTTTCTGCGAACTTATGGGAGTTTTCAAATTTCGTAGTTTTTGATCATAAGCCATGAAGGGGGGTTCGATGAAATTTTTCAAAAACACTTTTTTTACAAAACTCATATTTTTGAGTCAGTTTATTAATATTGACGCAAAATTATGAACAAAAAGACTTTCCGCATGTTAATCGGTTGAGTTTCTGCGAACTTATGGGAGTTTTCAAATTTCGAAGTTTTTGATCATAAGCCATGAAGGGGGGTTCGATGAAATTTTTCAAAAACACTTTTTTTACAAAACTCATATTGTTGAGTCAATTTATTAATATTGACGAAAAATTATGAACAAAAAGACATTCCGCATGTTAATCGGTTGAGTTTCTGCGAACTTATCGGAGTTTTCAAATTTCGTAGTTTTTGATCATAAGCCATGAAGGGGGGTTCGATGAAATTTTTCAAAAACACTTTTTTTACAAAACTCATATTGTTGAGTCAATTTATTAATATTGACGCAAAATTATGAACAAAAAGACTTTCCGCATGTTAATCGGTTGAGTTTCTGCGAACTTATCGGAGTTTTCAAATTTCGTAGTTTTTGATCATAAGCCATGAAGGGGGGTTCGATGAAATTTTTCAAAAACACTTTTTTTACAAAACTCATATTGTTGAGTCAATTTATTAATATTGACGCAAAATTATGAACAAAACGACATTCCGCATGTTAATCGGTTGAGTTTCTGCGAACTTATGGGAGTTTTCAAATTTCGTAGTTTTTGATCATAAGCCATAAAGGGGGGTTCGATGAAATTTTTCAAAAACACTTTTTTTACAAAACTCATATTTTTGAGTCAGTTTATTAATATTGACGCAAAATTATGAACAAAAAGACTTTCCGCATGTTAATCGGTTGAGTTTCTGCGAACTTATGGGAGTTTTCAAATTTCGAAGTTTTTGATCATAAGCCATGAAGGGGGGTTCGATGAAATTTTTCAAAAACACTTTTTTTACAAAACTCATATTGTTGAGTCAATTTATTAATATTGACGAAAAATTATGAACAAAAAGACATTCCGCATGTTAATCGGTTGAGTTTCTGCGAACTTATCGGAGTTTTCAAATTTCGTAGTTTTTGATCATAAGCCATGAAGGGGGGTTCGATGAAATTTTTCAAAAACACTTTTTTTACAAAACTCATATTGTTGAGTCAATTTATTAATATTGACGCAAAATTATGAACAAAAAGACATTCCGCATGTTAATCGGTTGAGTTTCTGCGAACTTATGGGAGTTTTCAAATTTCGTAGTTTTTGATCATAAGCCATGAAGGGGGGTTCGATGAAATTTTTCAAAAACACTTTTTTTACAAAACTCATTTTGTTTAGTTAATTTATTAATATTGACGCAAAATTATGATCAACAAGTGGGCGCGGCTACAGTCGAGTTTGCTCGACTGGAGGATACCCTGTGCCATTATCCATAAAATAGAATATTGGTTGGGACCATCTCATATGCATATTCTGTCAGTTTGGTTCAGTTATCCCAAACAACAAAAAAGTTGTTCATACTAAGACTTGATTTTCGACTGATCGTTCCTATGGCAGCTATATGATATAGTGTTCCGATTTCAAACAATTTTGGTCAGGTTATAAGGGATCATCTCATATGCATATTCTGTGAGTTTGATTCAGATAGATCAAACAACAAAAAAGTTTTTCATACTAAGACTTGATTTTCGACTGATCGTTCCTATGGCAGCTATATGATATAGTGATCCGATTTCAACCAATTTTGGTCAGGTTATAAGGGACCATCGCGTATGCATATTCTGTGAGTTTGATTCAGATAGATCAAACAACAAAAAAGTTTTTCATACTAAGACTTGATTTTCGACTGATGGTTGCTATGGCAACTATATGATATAGTAGTCCGATTTCAATCCAATTTGGTCAGGATGTATTGGACCATCTCATATGCATATTCTGTCAGTTTGGTTTACATATCTCAAACAACAAAAAAGTTTTTCATACCGAGACTTCATTTTTGACTGATCGTTCCTATGGCAGCTATATGATATAGTGATCCGATTTCAACCAATTTTGGTCAGGTCATAAGGGACCATCGCGTATGCATATTCTGTGAGTTTGATTCAGATAGATCAAACAACAAAAAAGTTTTTCATACTAAGACTTGATTTTCGACTGATCGTTCCTATGGCAGCTATATGATATAGTGATCCGATTTCAACCAATTTTGGTCAGGTTATAAGGGACCATCGCGTATGCATATTCTGTGAGTTTGATTCAGATAGATCAAACAACAAAAAAGTTTTTCATACTAAGACTTGATTTTCGACTGATGGATGCTATGGCAGCTATATGATATAGTTGTCCGATTTCAATCCAATTTGATCAGGATGTATCGGACCATCTCATATTCATATTCTGTCAGTTTGGTTTACATATCTCAAACAACAAAAAAGTTTTTAATACCGAGACTTGATTTTTGACTGATCGTTCCTATGGCAGCTATATGATATAGTGGTCCGATCCAAATTTAAAAACAAACTTGATCTGCGTCCGGTATCCAGCAACCTACATACCAAATTTGAAGTCTCTAGCTATTATAGTTTCTGAGATCGACGCGTTCAAACAGACGGACGGACAGACGGACAGACGGACAGACAGACGGACATGGCTCAATCGACTCGGCTGTTGATGCTGATCAAGAATATATATACTTTATATGGTCGGAGATGCTTCCTTCTGCCTGTTACATACATCACACAAATCTAATATACCCTTTTTAACCATTTTCAATGGGCACAGGGTATAAAAAGACATTCCGCATGTAAATCGGTTGAGTTTCTGCGAACTTATGGGAGTTTTCAAATTTCGTAGTTTTTGATCATAAGCCATGAAGGGGGGTTCGATGAAATTTTTCAAAAACACTTTTTTTACAAAACTCATATTGTTGAGTCAATTTTTTAATATTGACGCAAAATTATGAACAAAAAGACATTCCGCATGTTAATCGGTTGAGTTTCTGCGAACTTATGGGAGTCTTCAAATTTCGTAGTTTTTGATCATAAGCCATGAAGTGGGGTTCGATGAAATTTTTCAAAAACACTTTTTCTACAAAACTCATATTGTTGAGTCAATTTATTAATATTGACGCAAAATTATGAACAAAAAGACATTCCGCATGTTAATCGATTGAGTTTCTGCGAACTTATGGGAGTTTTCAAATTTCGTAGTTTTTGATCATAAGCCATGAAGGGGGGTTCGATGAAATTTTTCAAAAACACTTTTTTTACAAAACTCATATTGTTGAGTCAATTTATTAATATTGACGCAAAATTATGAACAAAAAGACATTTCGCATGTTAATCGGTTGAGTTTCTGCGAACTTATGGGAGTTTTCAAATTTCGTAGTTTTTGATCATAAGCCATGAAATGAGGTTTGATGAAATTTTTCAAAAATACTTTTTTTACAAAACTCATATTGTTGAGTCAATTTATTAATATTGACGCAAAATTATGAACAAAAAGACATTCCGCATGTTAATCGGTTGAGTTTCTGCGAACTTATGGGAGTTTTTAAATTTCGTAGTTTTTGATCATAAGCCATGAAGGGGGTTCGATGAAATTTTTCAAAAACACTTTTTTTACAAAACTCATTTTGTTGAGTCAATTTATTAATATTGACGCAAAATTATGAACAAAAAGACATTCCGCATGTTAATCGGTTGAGTTTCTGCGAACTTATGGGAGTTTTCAAATTTCGTAGTTTTTGATCATAAGCCATGAAGGGGGGTTCGATGAAATTTTTCAAAAACACTTTTTTTACAAAACTCATATTTTTGAGTCAGTTTATTAATATTGACGCAAAATTATGAACAAAAAGACTTTCCGCATGTTAATCGGTTGAGTTTCTGCGAACTTATGGGAGTTTTCAAATCTCGTAGTTTTTGATCATAAGCCATGAAGGGGGGTTCGATGAAATTTTTCAAAAACACTTTTTTTACAAAACTCATATTGTTGAGTCAATTTATTAATATTGACGCAAAATTATGAACAAAAAGACAATTCGCATGTTAATCGGTTGAGTTTCTGCGAACTTATGGGAGTTTTCAAATTTCGTAGTTTTTGATCATAAGCCATGAAATGAGGTTTGATGAAATTTTTCAAAAATACTTTTTTTACAAAACTCATATTGTTGAGTCAATTTATTAATATTGACGCAAAATTATGAACAAAAAGACATTCCGCATGTTAATCGGTTGAGTTTCTGCGAACTTATGGGAGTTTTTAAATTTCGTAGTTTTTGATCATAAGCCATGAAGGGGGTTCGATGAAATTTTTCAAAAACACTTTTTTTACAAAACTCATTTTGTTGAGTCAATTTATTAATATTGACGCAAAATTATGAACAAAAAGACATTCCGCATGTTAATCGGTTGAGTTTCTGCGAACTTATGGGAGTTTTCAAATTTCGTAGTTTTTGATCATAAGCCATGAAGGGGGGTTCGATGAAATTTTTCAAAAACACTTTTTTTACAAAACTCATATTTTTGAGTCAGTTTATTAATATTGACGCAAAATTATGAACAAAAAGACTTTCCGCATGTTAATCGGTTGAGTTTCTGCGAACTTATCGGAGTTTTCAAATTTCGTAGTTTTTGATCATAAGCCATGAAGGGGGGTTCGATGAAATTTTTCAAAAACACTTTTTTTACAAAACTCATATTGTTGAGTCAATTTATTAATATTGACGCAAAATTATGAACAAAAAGACATTCCGCATGTTAATCGGTTGAGTTTCTGCGAACTTATGGGAGTTTTCAAATCTCGTAGTTTTTGATCATAAGCCATGAAGGGGGTTCGATGAAATTTTTCAAAAACACTTTTTTTACAAAACTCATTTTGTTTAGTTAATTTATTAATATTGACGCAAAATTATGATCAAAAAGACATTCCGCATGTAAATCGGTTGAGTTTCTGCGAACTTATGGGAGTTTTCAAATTTCGTAGTTTTTGATCATAAGCCATGAAGGGGGGTTCGATGAAATTTTTCAAAAACACTTTTTTTACAAAACTCATATTTTTGAGTCAGTTTATTAATATTGACGCAAAATTATGATCAAAAAGACATTCCGCATGTAAATCGGTTGAGTTTCTGCGAACTTATGGGAGTTTTCAGATTTCGTAGTTTTAGATCATAAGCCATGAAGGGGGGTTCGATGAAATTTTTCAAAAACACTTTTTTTACAAAACTCATATTGTTGAGTCAATTTTTTAATATTGACGCAAAATTATGAACAAAAAGACATTCCGCATGTTAATCGGTTGAGTTTCTGCGAACTTATGGGAGTCTTCAAATTTCGTAGTTTTTGATCATAAGCGATGAAGTGGGGTTCGATGAAATTTTTCAAAAACACTTTTTCTACAAAACTCATATTGTTGAGACAATTTATTAATATTGACGCAAAATTATGAACAAAAAGACATTCCGCATGTTAATCGATTGAGTTTCTGCGAACTTATGGGAGTTTTCAAATTTCGTAGTTTTTGATCATAAGCCATGAAGGGGGGTTCGATGAAATTTTTCAAAAACACTTTTTTTACAAAACTCATATTGTTGAGTCAATTTATTAATATTGACGCAAAATTATGAACAAAAAGACATTCCGCATGTTAATCGGTTGAGTTTCTGCGAACTTATGGGAGTTTTCAAATTTCGTAGTTTTTGATCATAAGCCATAAAGGGGGGTTCGATGAAATTTTTCAAAAACACTTTTTTTACAAAACTCATATTTTTGAGTCAGTTTATTAATATTGACGCAAAATTATGAACAACAAGTGGGCGCGGCTACAGTCGAGTTTGCTCGACTGGAGGATACCCTGTGCCATTATCCATAAAATAGAATATTGGTTGGGACCATCTCATATGCATATTCTGTCAGTTTGGTTCAGTTATCCCAAACAACAAAAAAGTTGTTCATACTAAGACTTGATTTTCGACTGATCGTTCCTATGGCAGCTATATGATATAGTGTTCCGATTTCAAACAATTTTGGTCAGGTTATAAGGGATCATCTCATATGCATATTCTGTGAGTTTGATTCAGATAGATCAAACAACAAAAAAGTTTTTCATACTAAGACTTGATTTTCGACTGATCGTTCCTATGGCAGCTATATGATATAGTGATCCGATTTCAACCAATTTTGGTCAGGTTATAAGGGACCATCGCGTATGCATATTCTGTGAGTTTGATTCAGATAGATCAAACAACAAAAAAGTTTTTCATACTAAGACTTGATTTTCGACTGATGGTTGCTATGGCAACTATATGATATAGTAGTCCGATTTCAATCCAATTTGGTCAGGATGTATTGGACCATCTCATATGCATATTCTGTCAGTTTGGTTTACATATCTCAAACAACAAAAAAGTTTTTCATACCGAGACTTCATTTTTGACTGATCGTTCCTATGGCAGCTATATGATATAGTGATCCGATTTCAACCAATTTTGGTCAGGTCATAAGGGACCATCGCGTATGCATATTCTGTGAGTTTGATTCAGATAGATCAAACAACAAAAAAGTTTTTCATACTAAGACTTGATTTTCGACTGATCGTTCCTATGGCAGCTATATGATATAGTGATCCGATTTCAACCAATTTTGGTCAGGTTATAAGGGACCATCGCGTATGCATATTCTGTGAGTTTGATTCAGATAGATCAAACAACAAAAAAGTTTTTCATACTAAGACTTGATTTTCGACTGATGGATGCTATGGCAGCTATATGATATAGTTGTCCGATTTCAATCCAATTTGATCAGGATGTATCGGACCATCTCATATTCATATTCTGTCAGTTTGGTTTACATATCTCAAACAACAAAAAAGTTTTTAATACCGAGACTTGATTTTTGACTGATCGTTCCTATGGCAGCTATATGATATAGTGGTCCGATCCAAATTTAAAAACAAACTTGATCTGCGTCCGGTATCCAGCAACCTACATACCAAATTTGAAGTCTCTAGCTATTATAGTTTCTGAGATCGACGCGTTCAAACAGACGGACGGACAGACGGACAGACGGACAGACGGACAGACAGACGGACATGGCTCAATCGACTCGGCTGTTGATGCTGATCAAGAATATATATACTTTATATGGTCGGAGATGCTTCCTTCTGCCTGTTACATACATCACACAAATCTAATATACCCTTTTTAACCATTTTCAATGGGCACAGGGTATAAAAAGACTTTCCGCATGTTAATCGGTTGAGTTTCTGCGAACTTATGGGAGTTTTCAAATTTCGAAGTTTTTGATCATAAGCCATGAAGGGGGGTTCGATGAAATTTTTCAAAAACACTTTTTTTACAAAACTCATATTGTTGAGTCAATTTATTAATATTGACGAAAAATTATGAACAAAAAGACATTCCGCATGTTAATCGGTTGAGTTTCTG
>CAWUOW010000277.1:0-15366 GCA_963924055.1 Drosophila limbata
AAACTGACTCAAAAATATGAGTTTTGTAAAAAAAGTGTTTTTGAAAAATTTCATCGAACCCCCCTTCATGGCTTATGATCAAAAACTACGAAATTTGAAAACTCCGATAAGTTCGCAGAAACTCAACCGATTAACATGCGGAATGTCTTTTTGTTCATAATTTTGCGTCAATATTAATAAACTGACTCAAAAATATGAGTTTTGTAAAAAAAGTGTTTTTGAAAAATTTCATCGAACCCCCCTTCATGGCTTATGATCAAAAACTACGAAATTTGAAAACTCCGATAAGTTCGCAGAAACTCAACCGATTAACATGCGGAATGTCTTTTTGTTCAAAATTTTGCGTCAATATTAATAATATTTAATCAACAATCTGAGTTTTGTAACAAAAGTGTTTTTGAAAAATTTCATCGAACCCCCCTTCATGGCTTATGATCAAAAACTACGAAATTTGAAAACTCCCATAAGTTCGCAGAAAGTCAACCGATTAACATGCGGAATGTCTTTTTGTTCAAAATTTTGCGTCAATATTAATAAACTGACTCAAAAATATGAGTTTTGTAAAAAAAGTGTTTTTGAAAAATTTCATAGAACCCCCCTTCATGGCTTATGATCAAAAACTACGAAATTTGAAAACTCCGATAAGATCGCAGAAACTCAAGGGATTAACATGCGGAATGTCTTTTTGTTCAAAATTTTGCGTCAATATTAATAAATTGACTCAACAATCTGAGTTTTGTAAAAAAAGTGTTTTTGAAAAATTTCATCGAACCCCCCTTCATGGCTTATGATTAAAAAATGCGAAATTTGAAAACTCCGATAAGTTTGCAGAAACTCAAGCGATTAACATGCGGAATGTCTTTTTGTTCAAAATTTTGCGTCAATATAAATAAATTGACTCAACAATCTGAGTTTTGTAAAAAAAGTGTTTTTGAAAAATTTCATCGAGCCCCCCTTCATGGCTTATGATCAAAAACTACGAAATTTGAAAACTCCGATAAGTTCGCAGAAACTCAACCGATTAACATGCGGAATGTCTTTTTGTTCATAATTTTGCGTCAATATTAATAAATTGACTCAACAATCTGAGTTTTGTAAAAAAAGTGTTTTTGAAAAATTTCATCGAACCCCCCTTCAAGGCTTATGATCAAAAACTACGAAATTTGAAAACTCCCATAAGTTCGCAGAAAGTCAACCGATTAACATGCGGAATGTCTTTTTGTTCATAATTTTGCTTCAATATTAATAAACTGACTCGAAAATAATATTTAATCAACAATCTGAGTTTTGTAAAAAAAGTGTTTTTGAAAAATTTCATCGAACCCCCCTTCATGGCTTATGATCAAAAACTACGAAATTTGAAAACTCCGATAAGTTCGCAGAAACTCAACCGATTAACATGCGGAATGTCTTTTTGTTCAAAATTTTGCGTCAATATTAATAAACTGACTCAAAAATATGAGTTTTGTAAAAAAAGTGTTTTTGAAAAATTTCATCGAACCCCCCCCCCCTTCATGGCTTATGATCAAAAACTACGAAATTTGAAAACTCCGATAAATTCGCAGAAACTCAACCGATTAACATGCGGAATGTCTTTTTGTTCATAATTTTGCGTCAATATTAATAAACTGACTCAAAAATAATATTTAATCAACAATCTGAGTTTTGTAAAAAAAGTGTTTTTGAAAAATTTCATCGAACCCCCCTTCATGGCTTATGATCAAAAACTACGAAATTTGAAAACTCCCATAAGTTCGCAGAAACTCAAGCTATTAACATGCGGAATGTCTTTTTGTTCATAATTTTGCGTCAATATTAATAAATTGACTCAACAATATGAGTTTTGTAAAAAAAGTGTTTTTGAAAAATTTCATCGAACCCCCCTTCATGGCTTATGATCAAAAACTACGAAATTTGAAAACTCCCATAAGTTCGCAGAAACTCAACCGATTAACATGCGGAATGTCTTTTTGTTCAAAATTTTGCGTCAATATTAATAAATTGACTCAACAATCTGAGTTTTGTAAAAAAAGTGTTTTTGAAAAATTTCATCGAACTCCCCTTCATGGCTTATGATCAAAAACTACGAAATTTGAAAACTCCGATAAGTTCGCAGAAACTCAAGCGATTAACATGCGGAATGTCTTTTTGTTCATAATTTTGCGTCAATAATAAACTGACTCAAAAATATGAGTTTTGTAAAAAAAGTGTTTTTGAAAAATTTCATCGAACCCCCCTTCATGGCTTATGATCAAAAACTACGAAATTTGAAAACTCCGATAAGTTCGCAGAAACTCAACCGATTAACATGCGGAATGTCTTTTTGTTCAAAATTTTGCGTCAATATTAATAAATTGACTAAACAAAGTGAGTTTTGTAAAAAAAGTGTTTTTGAAAAATTTCATCGAACCCCCCTTCATGGCTTATGAGCAAAAACTACGAAATTTAAAAACTCCGATAAGTTTGCAGAAACTCAAGCGATTAACATGCGGAATGTCTTTTTGTTCAAAATTTTGCGTCAATATTAATAAACTGACTCAAAAATATGAGTTTTGTAAAAAAAGTGTTTTTGAAAAATTTCATCGAACCCCCCTTCATGGCTTATGATCAAAAACTACGAAATTTGAAAACTCCCATAAGTTCGCAGAAACTCAACCGATTAACATGCGGAATGTCTTTTTGTTCATAATTTTGCGTCAATATTAATAAACTGACTCAAAAATATGAGTTTTGTAAAAAAAGTGTTATTGAAAAATTTCATCGAACCCCCCTTCATGGCTTATGATCAAAAACTACGATATTTGAAAACTCCCATAAGTTCGCAGAAACTCAACCGATTAACATGCGGAATGTCTTTTTGTTCATAATTTTGCGTCAATATTAATAAATTGACTCAACAATCTGAGTTTTGTAAAAAAAGTGTTTTTGAAAAATTTCATCGAACCCCCCTTCATGGCTTTTGATCAAAAACTACGAAATTTGAAAACTCCCATAAATTCGCAGAAGCTCAACCGATTAACATGCGGAATGTCTTTTTGTTCAAAATTTTGCGTCAATATTAATAAATTGACTCAACAATCTGAGTTTTGTAAAAAAAGTGTTTTTGAAAAATTTCATCGAACCCCCCTTCATGGCTTATGATTAAAAAATGCGAAATTTGAAAACTCCGATAAGTTTGCAGAAACTCAAGCGATTAACATGCGGAATGTCTTTTTGTTCAAAATTTTGCGTCAATATAAATAAATTGACTCAAGAATCTGAGTTTTGTAAAAAAAGTGTTTTTGAAAAATTTCATCGAGCCCCCCTTCATGGCTTATGATCAAAAACTACGAAATTTGAAAACTCCGATAAGTTCGCAGAAACTCAACCGATTAACATGCGGAATGTCTTTTTGTTCATAATTTTGCGTCAATATTAATAAATTGACTCAACAATCTGAGTTTTGTAAAAAAAGTGTTTTTGAAAAATTTCATCGAACCCCCCTTCAAGGCTTATGATCAAAAACTACGAAATTTGAAAACTCCCATAAGTTCGCAGAAAGTCAACCGATTAACATGCGGAATGTCTTTTTGTTCATAATTTTGCGTCAATATTAATAAACTGACTCAACAATCTGAGTTTTGTAAAAAAAGTGTTTTTGAAAAATTTCATCGAACCCCCCTTCAGAGTTTGAAAACTACGATAAGTTCGCAGAAACTCAACCGATTAACATGCGGAATGTCTTTTTGTTCAAAATTTTGCGTCAATATTAATAAATTGACTCAACAATCTGAGTTTTGTAAAAAAAGTGTTTTTGAAAAATTTCATCGAACCCCCCTTCATGGCTTATGATCAAAAACTACGAAATTTGAAAACTCCGATAAGTTCGCAGAAACTCAAGCGATTAACATGCGGAATGTCTTTTTGTTCATAATTTTGCGTCAATATTAATAAATTGACTCAACAATCTGAGTTTGTAAAAAAAGTGTTTTTGAAAAATTTCATCGAACACCCCTTCATGGCTTATGATCAAAAACTACGAAATTTGAAAATTCCCATCAGTTCGCAGAAACTCAACCGATTAACATGCGGAATGTCTTTTTGTTCATAATTTTGCGTCAATATTAATAAACTGACTCAAAAATATGAGTTTTGTAAAAAAAGGGTTTTTGAAAAATTTCATCGAACCCCCCTTCATGGCTTATGATCAAAAACTACGAAATTTGAAAACTCCGATAAGTTCGCAGAAACTCAAGCGATTAACATGCGGAATGTCTTTTTGTTCATAATTTTGCGTCAATATTAATAAATTGACTCAACAATCTGAGTTTTGTAAAAAAAGTGTTTTTGAAAAATTTCATCGAACCCCCTTCATGGCTTATGATCAAAAACTACGAAATTTGAAAACTCCCATAAGTTCGCAGAAACTCAACCGATTAACATGCGGAATGTCTTTTTGTTCATAATTTTGCGTCAATATTAATAAACTGACTCAAAAATATGAGTTTTGTAAAAAAAGTGTTTTTGAAAAATTTCATCGAACCCCCCTTCATGGCTTATGATCAAAAACTACGAAATTTGAAAACTCCCATAAGTTCGCAGAAACTCAACCGATTAACATGCGGAATGTCTTTTTGTTCATAATTTTGCGTCAATATTAATAAATTGACTCAACAATCTGAGTTTTGTAAAAAAAGTGTTTTTGAAAAATTTCATCGAACCCCCCTTCATGGCTTATGATCAAAAACTACGAAATTTGAAAACTCCGATAAGTTCGCAGAAACTCAACCGATTAACATGCGGAATGTCTTTTTGTTCATAATTTTGCGTCAATATTAATAAACTGACTCAAAAATATGAGTTTTGTAAAAAAAGTGTTTTTGAAAAATTTCATCGAACGCCCCTTCATGGCTTATGATCAAAAACTACGAAATTTGAAAACTCCGATAAGTTCGCAGAAGCTCAAGCGATTAACATGCGGAATGTCTTTTTGTTCATAATTTTGCGTCAATATTAATAAATTGAATAAACAAAGTGAGTTTTGTAAAAAAAGTGTTTTTGAAAAATTTCATCGAACCCCCCTTCATGGCTTATGATCAAAAACTACGAAATTTGAAAACTCCCATAAGTTCGCAGAAACTCAACCGATTAACATGCGGAATGTCTTTTTGTTCATAATTTTGCGTCAATATTAATAAACTGACTCAAAAATATGAGTTTTGTAAAAAAAGTGTTTTTGAAAAATTTCATCGAACCCCCCTTCATGGCTTATGATCAAAAACTACGAAATTTGAAAACTCCCATAGGTTCGCAGAAACTCAACCGATTAACATGCGGAATGTCTTTTTGTTCATAATTTTGCGTCAATATTAATAAATTGAATAAACAAAGTGAGTTTTGTAAAAAAAGTGTTTTTGAAAAATTTCATCGATCAAAAACTACGAAATTTGAAAACTCCCATAAGTTCGCAGAAACTCAACCGATTAACATGCGGAATGTCTTTTTGTTCATTATTTTGCGTCAATATTAATAAACTGACTCAAAAATATGAGTTTTGTAAAAAAAGTGTTTTTGAAAAATTTCATCGAACCCCCCTTCATGGCTTATGATCAAAAACTACGAAATTTGAAAACTCCCATAAGTTCGCAGAAACTCAAGCGATTAACATGCGGAGTGTCTTTTTGTTCATAATTTTGCGTCAATATTAATAAACTGACTCAAAAATATGAGTTTTGTAAAAAAAGTGTTTTTGAAAAATTTCATCGAACCCCCCTTCATGGCTTATGATCAAAAACTACGAAATTTGAAAACTCCCATAAATTCGCAGAAACTCAAGCGATTAACATGCGGAATGTCTTTTTGTTCAAAATTTTGCGTCAATATTAATAAATTGACTCAACAATCTGAGTTTTGTAAAAAAAGTGTTTTTGAAAAGTTTCATCGAACCCCCCTTCATGGCTTATGATCAAAAACTACGAAATTTGAAAACTCCGATAAGTTCGCAGAAACTCAAGCGATTAACATGCGGAATGTCTTTTTGTTCAAAATTTTGCGTCAATATTAATAAACTGACTCAAAAATATGAGTTTTGTAAAAAAAGTGTTTTTGAAAAATTTCATCGAACCCCCCTTCATGGCTTATGATCAAAAACTACGAAATTTGAAAACTCCGATAAGTTCGCAGAAACTCAACCGATTAACATGCGGAATGTCTTTTTGTTCATAATTTTGCGTCAATATTAATAAACTGACTCAAAAATATGAGTTTTGTAAAAAAAGTGTTTTTGAAAAATTTCATCGAACCCCCCTTCATGGCTTATGATCAAAAACTACGAAATTTAAAAACTCCGATAAGTTCGCAGAAACTCAAGCGATTAACATGCGGAATGTCTTTTTGTTCATAATTTTGTCAATATTAATAAATTGACTCAACAATCTGAGTTTTGTAAAAAAAGTGTTTTTGAAAAATTTCATCGAACCCCCCTTGATGGCTTATGATCAAAAACAACGAAATTTGAAAACTCCCATAAGTTCGCAGAAACTCAAGCGATTAACATGCGGAATGTCTTTTTGTTCAAAATTTTGCGTCAATATTAATAAACTGACTCAAAAATATGAGTTTTGTAAAAAAAGTGTTTTAAAAAATTTCATCGAACCCCCGTTCATGGCTTATGATCAAAAACTACGAAATTTGAAAACTCCGATAAGTTCGCAGAACTCAACCGATTAACATGCGGAACGTCTTTTTGTTCAAAATTTTGCGTCAATATTAATAAATTGACTCAACAATCTGAGTTTTGTAAAAAAAGTGTTTTTGAAAAATTTCATCGAACCCCCCTTCATGGCTTATGATCAAAAACTACGAAATTTGAAAACTCCGATAAGTTCGCAGAAACTCAACCGATTAACATGCGAAATGTCTTTTTGTTCAAAATTTTGCGTCAATATTAATAAATTGACTCAACAATCTGAGTTTTGTAAAAAAAGTGTTTTTGAAAAATTTCATCGAACCCCCCTTCATGGCTTATGATCAAAAACTACGAAATTTGAAAACTCCGATAAGTTCGCAGAAACTCAACCGATTAACATGCGGAATGTCTTTTTGTTCAAAATTTTGCGTCAATATTAATAAATTGACTCAACAATCTGAGTTTTGTAAAAAAAGTGTTTTTGAAAAATTTCATCGAACCCCCCTTCATGGCTTATGATCAAAAACTACGAAATTTGAAAACTCCGATAAGTTCGCAGAACTCAACCGATTAACATGCGGAATGTCTTTTTGTTCAAAATTTTGCGTCAATATTAATAAATTGACTCAACAATCTGAGTTTTGTAAAAAAAGTGTTTTTGAAAAATTTCATCGAACCCCCCTTCATGGCTTATGATCAAAAACTACGAAATTTGAAAACTCCGATAAGTTCGCAGAAACTCAACCGATTAACATGCGAAATGTCTTTTTGTTCAAAATTTTGCGTCAATATTAATAAATTGACTCAACAATCTGAGTTTTGTAAAAAAAGTGTTTTTGAAAAATTTCATCGAACCCCCCTTCATGGCTTATGATCAAAAACTACGAAATTTGAAAACTCCGATAAGTTCGCAGAAACTCAACCGATTAACATGCGGAATGTCTTTTTGTTCATAATTTTGCGTCAATATTAATAAATTGACTAAACAAAGTGAGTTTTCTAAAAAAAGTGTTTTTGAAAAATTTCATCGAACCCCCCTTCATGTCTTATGATCAAAAACTACGAAATTTGAAAACTCCCATAAGTTCGCAGAAACTCAACCGATTAACATGCGGAATGTCTTTTTGTTCATAATTTTGCGTCAATATTAATAAACTGACTCAAAAATATGAGTTTTGTAAAAAAAGTGTTTTTGAAAAATTTCATCGAACCCCCCTTCATGGCTTATGATCAAAAACTACGAAATTTAAAAACTCCGATAAGTTCGCAGAAACTCAAGCGATTAACATGCGGAATGTCTTTTTGTTCATAATTTTGTCAATATTAATAAATTGACTCAACAATCAGAGTTTTGTAAAAAAAGTGTTTTTGAAAAATTTCATCGAACCCCCCTTGATGGCTTATGATCAAAAACAACGAAATTTGAAAACTCCCATAAGTTCGCAGAAACTCAAGCGATTAACATGCGGAATGTCTTTTTGTTCAAAATTTTGCGTCAATATTAATAAACTGACTCAAAAATATGAGTTTTGTAAAAAAAGTGTTTTTAAAAAATTTCATCGAACCCCCGTTCATGGCTTATGATCAAAAACTACGAAATTTGAAAACTCCGATAAGTTCGCAGAACTCAACCGATTAACATGCGGAACGTCTTTTTGTTCAAAATTTTGCGTCAATATTAATAAATTGACTCAACAATCTGAGTTTTGTAAAAAAAGTGTTTTTGAAAAATTTCATCGAACCCCCCTTCATGGCTTATGATCAAAAACTACGAAATTTGAAAACTCCGATAAGTTCGCAGAAACTCAACCGATTAACATGCGAAATGTCTTTTTGTTCAAAATTTTGCGTCAATATTAATAAATTGACTCAACAATCTGAGTTTTGTAAAAAAAGTGTTTTTGAAAAATTTCATCGAACCCCCCTTCATGGCTTATGATCAAAAACTACGAAATTTGAAAACTCCGATAAGTTCGCAGAAACTCAACCGATTAACATGCGGAATGTCTTTTTGTTCATAATTTTGCGTCAATATTAATAAATTGACTAAACAAAGTGAGTTTTCTAAAAAAAGTGTTTTTGAAAAATTTCATCGAACCCCCCTTCATGTCTTATGATCAAAAACTACGAAATTTGAAAACTCCCATAAGTTCGCAGAAACTCAACCGATTAACATGCGGAATGTCTTTTTGTTCATAATTTTGCGTCAATATTAATAAACTGACTCAAAAATATGAGTTTTGTAAAAAAAGTGTTTTTGAAAAATTTCATCGAACCCCCCTTCATGGCTTATGATCAAAAACTACGAAATTTAAAAACTCCGATAAGTTCGCAGAAACTCAAGCGATTAACATGCGGAATGTCTTTTTGTTCATAATTTTGTCAATATTAATAAATTGACTCAACAATCAGAGTTTTGTAAAAAAAGTGTTTTTGAAAAATTTCATCGAACCCCCCTTGATGGCTTATGATCAAAAACAACGAAATTTGAAAACTCCCATAAGTTCGCAGAAACTCAAGCGATTAACATGCGGAATGTCTTTTTGTTCAAAATTTTGCGTCAATATTAATAAACTGACTCAAAAATATGAGTTTTGTAAAAAAAGTGTTTTTGAAAAATTTCATCGAACCCCCGTTCATGGCTTATGATCAAAAACTACGAAATTTGAAAACTCCCATAAGTTCGCAGAAACTCAAGCGATTAACATGCGGAATGTCTTTTTGTTCAAAATTTTGCGTCAATATTAATAAACTGACTCAAAAATATGAGTTTTGTTAAAAAAGTGTTTTTGAAAAATTTCATCGAACCCCCCTTCATGGCTTATGATCAAAAACTACGAAATTTGAAAACTCCGATAAGTTCGCAGAAACTCAACCGATTAACATGCGAAATGTCTTTTTGTTCAAAATTTTGCGTCAATATTAATAAATTGACTCAACAATCTGAGTTTTGTAAAAAAAGTGTTTTTGAAAAATTTCATCGAACCCCCCTTCATGGCTTATGATCAAAAACTACGAAATTTGAAAACTCCGATAAGTTCGCAGAACTCAACCGATTAACATGCGGAATGTCTTTTTGTTCAAAATTTTGCGTCAATATTAATAAATTGACTCAACAATCTGAGTTTTGTAAAAAAAGTGTTTTTGAAAAATTTCATCGAACCCCCCTTCATGGCTTATGATCAAAAACTACGAAATTTGAAAACTCCGATAAGTTCGCAGAAACTCAACCGATTAACATGCGAAATGTCTTTTTGTTCAAAATTTTGCGTCAATATTAATAAATTGACTCAACAATCTGAGTTTTGTAAAAAAAGTGTTTTTGAAAAATTTCATCGAACCCCCCTTCATGGCTTATGATCAAAAACTACGAAATTTGAAAACTCCGATAAGTTCGCAGAAACTCAACCGATTAACATGCGGAATGTCTTTTTGTTCATAATTTTGCGTCAATATTAATAAATTGACTAAACAAAGTGAGTTTTCTAAAAAAAGTGTTTTTGAAAAATTTCATCGAACCCCCCTTCATGTCTTATGATCAAAAACTACGAAATTTGAAAACTCCCATAAGTTCGCAGAAACTCAACCGATTAACATGCGGAATGTCTTTTTGTTCATAATTTTGCGTCAATATTAATAAACTGACTCAAAAATATGAGTTTTGTAAAAAAAGTGTTTTTGAAAAATTTCATCGAACCCCCCTTCATGGCTTATGATCAAAAACTACGAAATTTAAAAACTCCGATAAGTTCGCAGAAACTCAAGCGATTAACATGCGGAATGTCTTTTTGTTCATAATTTTGTCAATATTAATAAATTGACTCAACAATCAGAGTTTTGTAAAAAAAGTGTTTTTGAAAAATTTCATCGAACCCCCCTTGATGGCTTATGATCAAAAACAACGAAATTTGAAAACTCCCATAAGTTCGCAGAAACTCAAGCGATTAACATGCGGAATGTCTTTTTGTTCAAAATTTTGCGTCAATATTAATAAACTGACTCAAAAATATGAGTTTTGTAAAAAAAGTGTTTTTAAAAAATTTCATCGAACCCCCGTTCATGGCTTATGATCAAAAACTACGAAATTTGAAAACTCCGATAAGTTCGCAGAACTCAACCGATTAACATGCGGAACGTCTTTTTGTTCAAAATTTTGCGTCAATATTAATAAATTGACTCAACAATCTGAGTTTTGTAAAAAAAGTGTTTTTGAAAAATTTCATCGAACCCCCCTTCATGGCTTATGATCAAAAACTACGAAATTTGAAAACTCCGATAAGTTCGCAGAAACTCAACCGATTAACATGCGAAATGTCTTTTTGTTCAAAATTTTGCGTCAATATTAATAAATTGACTCAACAATCTGAGTTTTGTAAAAAAAGTGTTTTTGAAAAATTTCATCGAACCCCCCTTCATGGCTTATGATCAAAAACTACGAAATTTGAAAACTCCGATAAGTTCGCAGAAACTCAACCGATTAACATGCGGAATGTCTTTTTGTTCATAATTTTGCGTCAATATTAATAAATTGACTAAACAAAGTGAGTTTTCTAAAAAAAGTGTTTTTGAAAAATTTCATCGAACCCCCCTTCATGTCTTATGATCAAAAACTACGAAATTTGAAAACTCCCATAAGTTCGCAGAAACTCAACCGATTAACATGCGGAATGTCTTTTTGTTCATAATTTTGCGTCAATATTAATAAACTGACTCAAAAATATGAGTTTTGTAAAAAAAGTGTTTTTGAAAAATTTCATCGAACCCCCCTTCATGGCTTATGATCAAAAACTACGAAATTTAAAAACTCCGATAAGTTCGCAGAAACTCAAGCGATTAACATGCGGAATGTCTTTTTGTTCATAATTTTGTCAATATTAATAAATTGACTCAACAATCAGAGTTTTGTAAAAAAAGTGTTTTTGAAAAATTTCATCGAACCCCCCTTGATGGCTTATGATCAAAAACAACGAAATTTGAAAACTCCCATAAGTTCGCAGAAACTCAAGCGATTAACATGCGGAATGTCTTTTTGTTCAAAATTTTGCGTCAATATTAATAAACTGACTCAAAAATATGAGTTTTGTAAAAAAAGTGTTTTTGAAAAATTTCATCGAACCCCCGTTCATGGCTTATGATCAAAAACTACGAAATTTGAAAACTCCCATAAGTTCGCAGAAACTCAAGCGATTAACATGCGGAATGTCTTTTTGTTCAAAATTTTGCGTCAATATTAATAAACTGACTCAAAAATATGAGTTTTGTTAAAAAAGTGTTTTTGAAAAATTTCATCGAACCCCCCTTCATGGCTTATGATCAAAAACTACGAAATTTGAAAACTCCGATAAGTTCGCAGAAACTCAACCGATTAACATGCGAAATGTCTTTTTGTTCAAAATTTTGCGTCAATATTAATAAATTGACTCAACAATCTGAGTTTTGTAAAAAAAGTGTTTTTGAAAAATTTCATCGAACCCCCCTTCATGGCTTATGATCAAAAACTACGAAATTTGAAAACTCCGATAAGTTCGCAGAACTCAACCGATTAACATGCGGAATGTCTTTTTGTTCAAAATTTTGCGTCAATATTAATAAATTGACTCAACAATCTGAGTTTTGTAAAAAAAGTGTTTTTGAAAAATTTCATCGAACCCCCCTTCATGGCTTATGATCAAAAACTACGAAATTTGAAAACTCCGATAAGTTCGCAGAAACTCAACCGATTAACATGCGAAATGTCTTTTTGTTCAAAATTTTGCGTCAATATTAATAAATTGACTCAACAATCTGAGTTTTGTAAAAAAAGTGTTTTTGAAAAATTTCATCGAACCCCCCTTCATGGCTTATGATCAAAAACTACGAAATTTGAAAACTCCGATAAGTTCGCAGAAACTCAACCGATTAACATGCGGAATGTCTTTTTGTTCATAATTTTGCGTCAATATTAATAAATTGACTAAACAAAGTGAGTTTTCTAAAAAAAGTGTTTTTGAAAAATTTCATCGAACCCCCCTTCATGTCTTATGATCAAAAACTACGAAATTTGAAAACTCCCATAAGTTCGCAGAAACTCAACCGATTAACATGCGGAATGTCTTTTTGTTCATAATTTTGCGTCAATATTAATAAACTGACTCAAAAATATGAGTTTTGTAAAAAAAGTGTTTTTGAAAAATTTCATCGAACCCCCCTTCATGGCTTATGATCAAAAACTACGAAATTTAAAAACTCCGATAAGTTCGCAGAAACTCAAGCGATTAACATGCGGAATGTCTTTTTGTTCATAATTTTGTCAATATTAATAAATTGACTCAACAATCAGAGTTTTGTAAAAAAAGTGTTTTTGAAAAATTTCATCGAACCCCCCTTGATGGCTTATGATCAAAAACAACGAAATTTGAAAACTCCCATAAGTTCGCAGAAACTCAAGCGATTAACATGCGGAATGTCTTTTTGTTCAAAATTTTGCGTCAATATTAATAAACTGACTCAAAAATATGAGTTTTGTAAAAAAAGTGTTTTTAAAAAATTTCATCGAACCCCCGTTCATGGCTTATGATCAAAAACTACGAAATTTGAAAACTCCCATAAGTTCGCAGAAACTCAAGCGATTAACATGCGGAATGTCTTTTTGTTCAAAATTTTGCGTCAATATTAATAAACTGACTCAAAAATATGAGTTTTGTAAAAAAAGTGTTTTTGAAAAATTTCATCGAACCCCCCTTCATGGCTTATGATCAAAAACTACGAAATTTGAAATCTCCGATAAGTTCGCAGAAACTCAACCGATTAACATGCGGAATGTCTTTTTGTTCATAATTTTGCGTCAATATTAATAAACTGACTCAAAAATATGAGTTTTGTAAAAGAAGTGTTTTTGAAAAATTTCATCGAACCCCCCTTCATGGCTTATGATCAAAAACTACGAAATTTGAAAACTCCGATAAGTTCGCAGAAACTCAACCGATTAACATGCGGAATGTCTTTTTGTTCAAAATTTTGCGTCAATATTAATAAATTGACTCAACAATCTGAGTTTTGTAAAAAAAGTGTTTTTGAAAAGTTTCATCGAACCCCCCTTCATGGCTTATGATCAAAAACTACGAAATTTGAAAACTCCGATAAGTTCGCAGAAACTCAACCGATTAACATGCGGAATGTCTTTTTGTTCAAAGTTTTGCGTCAATATTAATAAATTGACTCAACAATCTGAGTTTTGTAAAAAAAGTGTTTTTGAAAAGTTTCATCGAACCCCCCTTCATGGCTTATGATCAAAAACTACGAAATTTGAAAACTCCGATAAGTTCGCAGAAACTCAAGCGATTAACATGCGGAATGTCTTTTTGTTCAAAATTTTGCGTCAATATTAATAAACTGACTCAAAAATATGAGTTTTGTAAAAAAAGTGTTTTTGAAAAATTTCATCGAACCCCCCTTCATGGCTTATGATCAAAAACTACGAAATTTGAAAACTCCGATAAGTTCGCAGAAACTCAACCGATTAACATGCGGAATGTCTTTTTGTTCATAATTTTGCGTCAATATTAATAAACTGACTCAAAAATATGAGTTTTGTAAAAAAAGTGTTTTTGAAAAATTTCATCGAACCCCCCTTGATGGCTTATGATCAAAAACAACGAAATTTGAAAACTCCCTTAAGTTCGCTGAAACTCAACCGATTAACATGCCGAATGTCTTTTTGTTCATAATTTTGCGTCAATATTAATAAACTGACTCAACAATATGAGTTTTGTAAAAAAAGGGTTTTTGAAAAATTTCATCGAACCCCCCTTCATGGCTTATGATCAAAAACTACAAAATTTGAAAACTCCCATAAGTTCGCAGAAACTCAACCGATTAACATGCGGAATGTCTTTTTGTTCATAATTTTGCGTCAATATTAATAAATTGACTCAACAATCTGAGTTTTGTAAAAAAAGTGTTTTTAAAAAATTTCATCGAACCCCCCTTCATGGCTTATGATCAAAAAGTACGAAATTTGAAAACTCCCATAAGTTCGCAGAAACTCAACCGATTAACATGCGGAATGTCTTTTTGTTCATAATTTTGCTTCAATATTAATAAATTGACTCAACAATCTGAGTTTTGTTAAAAAAGTGTTTTTGAAAAATTTCATCGAACCCCCCTTCATGGCTTATGATCAAAAACTACGAAATTTGAAAACTCCGATAAGTTCGCAGAAACTCAAGCGATTAACATGCGGAATGTCTTTTTGTTCATAATTTTGCGTCAATATTAATAAACTGACTCAAAAATATGAGTTTTGTAAAATAAGTGTTTTTGAAAAATTTCATCGAACCCCCCTTCATGGCTTATGATCAAAAACTACGAAATTTGAAAACTCCGATAAGTTCGCAGAAACTCAACCGATTAACATGCGGAATGTCTTTTTGTTCATAATTTTGCGTCAATATTAATAAACTGACTCAAAAATATGAGTTTTGTAAAATAAGTGTTTTTGAAAAATTTCATCGAACCCCCCTTCATGGCTTATGATCAAAAACTACGAAATTTGAAAACTCCGATAAGTTCGCAGAACTCAACCGATTAACATGCGGAATGTCTTTTTGTTCAAAATTTTGCGTCAATATTAATAAATTGACTCAACAATCTGAGTTTTGTAAAAAAAGTGTTTTTGAAAAATTTCATCGAACCCCCCTTCATGGCTTATGATCAAAAAC
>CAWUOW010000278.1:0-72000 GCA_963924055.1 Drosophila limbata
AGTTTTGTTGAGATATCTTAAGAAACAACAAGTGGGCGCGGCTACAGTCGAGGTTGCTCGAATGGAGGATACCCTGTGCCAGTATCGATAATATAGAATATTGGTTGGGACCATCTCATATGCATATTCTGTCAGTTTGGTTCAGTTATCTCAAACAACAAAAAAGTTTTTCATACTAAGACTTGATTTTCGACTGATCGTTCCTATGGCAGCTATATGATATAGTGGTCCGATCCAAATTTAAAAACAAACTTGATCTGCGTCCGGTATCCATCAACCTACATACCAAATTTGAAGTCTCTAGCTATTATAGTTTCTGAGATCGACGCATTCAAACAGACGGACAGACGGACGGACAGACGGACGGACAGAGAGACGGACATGGCTCAATCGACTCGGCTGTTGATGCTGATCAAGAATATATACACTTTATATGGTCGGAGATGCTTCCTTCTGCCTGTTACATACATCACACAAATCTAATATACCCTTTTAGACCATTTTCAATGGGTATTGGGTATAAAAAAGTTTTTCATACTAAAGGTGTTTTTCATCGGATTGTTCCTATGGCAGCTATAAGATATAGTCATCCGACTTTGACCAAATTTGTTCAAGAAGACAAAAACAGTCGCAAGCATACAATCTGTGGGTTTGGTTGAGATATCTTAAGAAACAAAAAAGTTTTTTATACTAAGCAATTCCGTGACCTTTGGCCCCGATTTGACCCACTTAGAGGTCGAATTTCGCAAAACCCCGTCTTATTGCACGATGAAATTATCTCATCTATGTTGTGTAAAAATTTCAGCTCTCTATCTCTTACCGTTTGGGCTGCACGTTGATTCTCAGTCAGTCAGTCAGTCAGTCAGTCAGTGAGGACAAAGAGTTTTATATATATAGATAGCATTTTTTCTAAAAAAAACCGGAAATATTTAGCTTCCGCTGTCCGCTGCCTTAATTTTTTTCTTTGCAATTCAACTTTGGCTAAAAAGTCAGATTTGGTGATTTGGTGGGAAAAAGCTAAATTTGGCGGGAAAAAGCTAAATTTAGCGGGAAAAGCTAAATTAAGAGAATTAGTCCAAATTTGGCAAGAAGAGTTAATCTGAGAGTTTTGTTAGGATATCTCCGATTGCATCCGATTGTTCCTATGGCAGCTATATGATATAGTCATCCGTCTTTGACCAAATTTGGTCAGAATGTTAGACACAGTATCAAACAAACAATCTGCGAGTTTGGTTGAGATATCTTAAGAAAGAAAAAAGTTTTTCATACTAAAGGTGTTTTTCATCGGATTGTTCCTATGGCAGCTATATGATATAGTCAACCGACTTTGACCAAATTTGGTCAGAATGTAACAGAAAGTACCAAACATATAATCTGTGAGTTTGGTTGAGATATCTTAAGAAACAAAAAAGTTTTTCATACTAAAGGTGTTTTTCATCGGATTGTTCCTATGGCAGCTATAAGATATAGTCATTCCACTTTGACCAAATTTGGTCAGAATGTAAGTGACAGTACCAAATATATAATCTGTGAGTTTGGTTGAGATATCTTAAGAAACAATAAGTGGGCGCGGCTACAGTCGAGTTTGCTCGAATGGAGGATACCCTGTGCCAGTATCGATAATATAGAATATTGGTTGGGACCATCTCATATGCATATTCTGTCAGTTTGGTTCAGTTATCTCAAACAACAAAAAAGTTTTTCATACTAAGACTTGATTTTCGACTGATTGTTCCTATGGCAGCTATATGATATAGTCAACCGACTTTGACCAAATTTGGTCAGAATGTAACAGAAAGTACCAAACATATAATCTGTGAGTTTGGTTGAGATATCTTAAGAAACAAAAAAGTTTTTCATACTAAAGGTGTTTTTCATCGGATTGTTCCTATGGCAGCTATAAGATATAGTCATCCTACTTTGACCAAATTTGTTCAGGAAGTCAAAAACAGTCCAAAACATACAATCTGTGGGTTTGGTTGAGATATCTTAAGAAACAAAAAAGTTTTTTATACTAAGCAATTCCGTGACCTTTGGCCCCGATTTGACCCACTTAGAGGTCGAATTTCGCAAAACCCCTTCTTATTGCACGATGAAATTATCTCATCTATGTTGTGTAAAAATTTCAGCTCTCTATCTCTTACCGTTTGGGCTGCACGTTGATTCTCAGTCAGTCAGTCAGTCAGTCAGTCAGTCAGTGAGGACAAAGAGTTTTATATATATAGACAAGTGGGCGCGGCTACAGTCGAGTTTGCTCGAGTGGAGGATACCCTGTGCCAGTATCCATAATATAGAATATTGGTTGGGACCATCTCATATGCATATTCTGTCAGTTTGGTTCAGTTATCTCAAACAACAAAAAAGTTGTTCATACTAAGACTTGATTTTCGACTGATCGTTGCTATGGCAGCTATATGATATAGTGATCCGATTTTAACCGATTTCAGTCAGGTTATAAGGGACCATCTCATATGCATACTCTGTCAGTTTGGTTCAGTTATCTCAAACAACAAAAAAGTTGTTCATACTAAGACTTGATTTTCGACTGATCGTTCCTATGGCAGCTATATGATATAGTGATCCGATTTCAACCAATTTCGGTCAGGTTATAAGGGACCATCTCATATGCATACTCTGTCAGTTTGGTTCAGTTATCTCAAACAACAAAAAAGTTGTTCATACTAAGACTTGATTTTCGACTGATCGTTCCTATGGCAGCTATATGATATAGTGATCCGATTTCAATTAATTTCGGTCAGGTTACAAGGGACCATCTCATATGCATACTCTGTCAGTTTGGTTCAGTTATCTCAAACAACAAAAAAGTTGTTCATACTAAGACTTGATTTTCGACTGATCGTTCCTATGGCAGCTATATGATATAGTGATCCGATTTCAACCAATTTTGGTTACGTCATAAGGGACCATCGCGTATGCATATTCTGTGAGTTTGATTTAGATAGATCAAACAACAAACAAGTTTTTCATACTAAGACTTGATTTTCGACTGATGGTTGATATGGCAGCTATATGATATAGTGGTCCGATTTCAATCAAATTTGGTCAGGATGTATGCGACCATCCCATATGCATATTCTGTCAGTTTGGTTTACATATCTCAAACAACGAAAAAGTTTTTCATACCGAGACTTGATTTTCGACTGATCGTTCCTAAGGCAGCTATATGATATAGTGGTCCGATCCAAATTTAAAAACAAACTTGATCTGCGTCCGGTATCCATCAACCTACATACCAAATTTGAAGTCTCTAGCTATTATAGTTTCTGAGATCGACGCTTTCAAACAGACGGACAGACGGACGGACAGACGGACGGACAGACAGACGGACATGGCTCAATCGACTCGGCTGTTGATGCTGATCAAGAATATATACACTTTATATGGTCGGAGATGCTTCCTTCTGCCTGTTACATACATCACACAAATCTAATATACCCTTTTAGACCATTTTTAATGGGCATTGGGTATAAAAAAGTTTTTCATACTAAAGGTGTTTTTCATCGGATTGTTCCTATGGCAGCTATAAGATATAGTCATCCGACTTTGACCAAATTTGTTCAGGAAGTCAAAAACAGTCCAAAACATACAATCTGTGGGTTTGGTTGAGATATCTTAAGAAACAAAAAAGTTTTTTATACTAAGCAATTCCGTGACCTTTGACCCCGATTTGACCCACTTAGAGGTCGAATTTCGCAAAACCCCGTCTTATTGCACGATGAAATTATCTCATCTATGTTGTGTAAAAATTTCAGTTCTCTATCTCTTACCGTTTGGTCTGCACGTTGATTCTCAGTCAGTCAGTCAGTCAGTCAGTGAGGACAAAGAGTTTTATATATATAGATAACATTTTTTCTAAAAAAAAAACGGAAATATTTAGCTTCCGCTGTCCGCTGCCTTAATTTTTTTCCTTGCAATTGAACTTTGGCTAAAAAGTCGGATTTGGGGATTTGGCGGGAAAAAGCTAAATTTGGCGGGAAAGCTAAATTTGGCGTGAAAAAGCTAAATTAAGCGAATTAGACCAAATTTGGCAAGAAGAGTTAATCTGAGAGTTTTGTTAGGATATCTCCGATTGCATCCGATTGTTCCTATGGCAGCTATATGATATAGTCATCCGTCTTTGACCAAATTTGGTCAGAATGTTAGACACAGTATCAAACAAACAATCTGCGAGTTTGGTTGAGATATCTTAAGAAAGAAAAAAGTTTTTCATACTAAAGGTGTTTTTCATCGGATTGTTCCTATGGCAGCTATAAGATATAGTCATTCCACTTTGACCAAATTTGGTCAGAATGTAACAGAAAGTACCAAACATATAATCTGTGAGTTTGGTTGAGATATCTTAAGAAACAAAAAAGTTTTTCATACTAAAGGTGTTTTTCATCGGATTGTTCCTATGGCAGCTATAAGATATAGTCATTCCACTTTGACCAAATTTGGTCAGAATGTAAGTGACAGTACCAAATATATAATCTGTGAGTTTGGTTGAGATATCTTAAGAAACAATAAGTGGGCGCGGCTAAAGTCGAGTTTGCTCGAATGGAGGATACCCTGTGCCAGTATCGATAATATAGAATATTGGTTGGGACCATCTCATATGCATATTCTGTCAGTTTGGTTCAGTTATCTCAAACAACAAAAAAGTTTTTCATACCGAGACTTGATTTTCGACTGATCGTTCCTATGGCAGCTATATGATATAGTGATCCGATTTCAACCAATTTTGGTCAGGCTATAAGGGACCATCGCGTATGCATATTCTGTGAGTTTGATTCAGATAGATCAAACAACAAAAAAGTTTTTCATACTAAAACTTGATTTTCGACTTATCGTTCCTATGGCAGCTATATCATATAGTGATCCGATTTCAACGAAATTTTGTCAGGTTATAAGGGACCATCGCGGATGCATATTCTGTGAGTTTGATTTAGATAGAACAAACAACAAACAAGTTTTTCATACTAAGACTTGATTTTCGACTGATGGTTGATATGGCAGCTATATGATATAGTGGTCCGATTTCAATCAAATGTGGTCAGGATGTATGGGATCATCCCATATGCATATTCTGTCAGTTTGGTTTACATATCTCAAACAACGAAAAAGTTTTTCATACCGAGACTTGATTTTCGACTGATCGTTCCTAAGGCAGCTATATGATATAGTGGTCCGATCCAAATTTAAAAACAAACTTGATCTGCGTCCGGTATCCATCAACCTACATACCAAATTTGAAGTCTCTAGCTATTATAGTTTCTGAGATCGACGCTTTCAAACAGACGGACAGACGGACGGACAGACGGACGGACAGACAGACGGACATGGCTCAATCGACTCGGCTGTTGATGCTGATCAAGAATATATACACTTTATATGGTCGGAGATGCTTCCTTCTGCCTGTTACATACATCACACAAATCTAATATACTCTTTTAGACCATTTTTAATGGGCATTGGGTATAAAAAAGTTTTTCATACTAAAGGTGTTTTTCATCGGATTGTTCCTATGGCAGCTATAAGATATAGTCATCCGACTTTGACCAAATTTGTTCAGGAAGTCAAAAACAGTCCAAAACATACAATCTGTGGGTTTGGTTGAGATATCTTAAGAAACAAAAAAGTTTTTAATACTAAGCAATTCCGTGACCTTTGACCCCGATTTGACCCACTTAGAGGTCGAATTTCGCAAAACCCCGTCTTATTGCACGATGAAATTATCTCATCTATGTTGTGTAAAAATTTCAGTTCTCTATCTCTTACCGTTTGGTCTGCACGTTGATTCTCAGTCAGTCAGTCAGTCAGTCAGTGAGGACAAAGAGTTTTATATATATAGATAACATTTTTTCTAAAAAAAAAAACGGAAATATTTAGCTTCCGCTGTCCGCTGCCTTAATTTTTTTCCTTGCAATTGAACTCTGGCTAAAAAGTCGGATTTGGGGATTTGGCGGGAAAAAGCTAAATTTGGCGGGAAAGCTAAATTTGGCGTGAAAAAGCTAAATTAAGCGAATTAGTCCAAATTTGGCAAGAAGAGTTAATCTGAGAGTTTTGTTAGGATATCTCCGATTGCATCCGATTGTTCCTATGGCAGCTATATGATATAGTCATCCGTCTTTGACCAAATTTGGTCAGAATGTTAGACACAGTATCAAACAAACAATCTGCGAATTTGGTTGAGATATCTTAAGAAAGAAATAAGTTTTTCATACTAAAGGTGTTTTTCATCGGATTGTTCCTATGGCAGCTATATGATATAGTCAACCGACTTTGACCAAATTTGGTCAGAATGTAACAGACAGTACCAAACAAATAATCTGTGAGTTTGGTTGAGATATCTTAAGAAACAAAAAAGTTTTTCATACTAAAGGTGTTTTTCATCGGATTGTTCCTATGGCAGCTATAAGATATAGTCATTCCACTTTGACCAAATTTGGTCTGAATGTAAGAGACAGTACCAAATATATAATCTGTGAGTTTGGTTGAGATATCTTAAGAAACAATAAGTGGGCGCGGCTACAGTCGAGTTTGCTCGAATGGAGGATACCCTGTGCCAGTATCGAAAATATAGAATATTGGTTGGGACCATCTTATATGCATATTCTGTCAGTTTGGTTCAGTTATCTCAAACAACAAAAAAGTTTTTCATACTAAGACTTGATTTTCGACTGATCGTTCCTATGGCAGCAATATGATATAGTGATCCGATTTCAACCAATTTTGGTCAGGTTATAAGGGACCATCGCGTATGCATATTCTGTGAGTTTGATTCAGATAGATCAAACAACAAACAAGTTTTTCATACTAAGACTTGATTTTCGACTGATGGTTGATATGGCAGCTATATGATATAGTGGTCCGATTTCAATCAAATGTGGTCAGGATGTATGGGATCATCCCATATGCATATTCTGTCAGTTTGGTTTACATATCTCAAACAACGAAAAAGTTTTTCATACCGAGACTTGATTTGCGACTGATCGTTCCTAAGGCAGCTATATGATATAGTGGTCCGATCCAAATTTAAAAACAAACTTGATCTGCGTCCGGTATCCATCAACCTACATACCAAATTTGAAGTCTCTAGCTATTATAGTTTCTGAGATCGACGCATTCAAACAGACGGACAGACGGACGGACAGACGGACGGACAGACAGACGGACATGGCTCAATCGACTCGGCTGTTGATGCTGATCAAGAATATATACACTTTATATGGTCGGAGATGCTTCCTTCTGCCTGTTACATACATCACACAAATCTAATATACCCTTTTAGACCATTTTCAATGGGCATTGGGTATAAAAAAGTTTTTCATACTAAAGGTGTTTTTCATCGGATTGTTCCTATGGCAGCTATAAGATATAGTCATCCGACTTTGAACAAATTTGTTCAAAAAGACAAAAACAGTCCCAAGCATACAATCTGTGGGTTTGGTTGAGATATCTTAAGAAACAAAAAAGTTTTTTATACTAAGCAATTCCGTGACCTTTGACCCCGATTTGACCCACTTAGAGGTCGAATTTCGCAAAACCCCGTCTTATTGCACGATGAAATTATCTCATCTATGTTGTGTAAAAATTTCAGCTCACTATCTCTTACCGTTTGGGCTGCACGTTGATTCTCAGTCAGTCAGTCAGTCAGTCAGTCAGTGAGGACAAAGAGTTTTATATATATAGATAACATTTTTTCTAAAAAAAAACGGAAATATTTAGCTTCCGCTGTCCGCTGCCTTAATTTTTTTCCTTGCAATTGAACTTTGGCTAAAAAGTCGGATTTGGGGATTTGGCGGGAAAAAGCTAAATTTGGCGGGAAAGCTAAATTTGGCGTGAAAAAGCTAAATTAAGCGAATTAGTCCAAATTTGGCAAGAAGAGTTAATCTGAGAGTTTTGTTAGGATATCTCCGATTGCATCCGATTGTTCCTATGGCAGCTATATGATATAGTCATCCGTCTTTGACCAAATTTGGTCAGAATGTTAGACACAGTATCAAACAAACAATCTGCGAGTTTGGTTGAGATATCTTAAGAAAGAAAAAAGTTTTTCATACTAAAGGTGTTTTTCATCGGATTGTTCCTATGGCAGCTATAAGATATAGTCATTCCACTTTGACCAAATTTGGTCAGAATGTAAGTGACAGTACCAAATATATAATCTGTGAGTTTGGTTGAGATATCTTAAGAAACAATAAGTGGGCGCGGCTACAGTCGAGTTTGCTCGAATGGAGGATACCCTGTGCCAGTATCGATAATATAGAATATTGGTTGGGACCATCTCATATGCATATTCTGTCAGTTTGGTTCAGTTATCTCAAACAACAAAAAAGTTTTTCATACTAAGACTTGATTTTCGACTGATCGTTCCTATGGCAGCAATATGATATAGTGATCCGATTTCAACCAATTTTGGTCAGGTTATAAGGGACCATCGCGTATGCATATTCTGTGAGTTTGATTCAGATAGAACAAACAACAAACAAGTTTTTCATACTAAGACTTGATTTTCGACTGATGGTTGATATGGCAGCTATATGATATAGTGGTCCGATTTCAATCAAATGTGGTCAGGATGTATGGGATCATCCCATATGCATATTCTGTCAGTTTGGTTTACATATCTCAAACAACGAAAAAGTTTTTCATACCGAGACTTGATTTTCGACTGATCGTTCCTAAGGCAGCTATATGATATAGTGGTCCGATCCAAATTTAAAAACAAACTTGATCTGCGTCCGGTATCCATCAACCTACATACCAAATTTGAAGTCTCTAGCTATTATAGTTTCTGAGATCGACGCGTTCAAACAGACGGACAGACGGACGGACAGACAGACGGACATGGCTCAATCGACTCGGCTGTTGATGCTGATCAAGAATATATACACTTTATATGGTCGGAGATGCTTCCTTCTGCCTGTTACATACATCACACAAATCTAATATACCCTTTTAGACCATTTTTAATGGCCATTGGGTATAAAACAGTTTTTCATACTAAAGGTGTTTTTCATCGGATTGTTCCTATGGCAGCTATAAGATATAGTCATCCGACTTTGACCAAATTTGTTCAGGAAGTCAAAAACAGTCCAAAACATACAATCTGTGGGTTTGGTTGAGATATCTTAAGAAACAAAAAAGTTTTTTATACTAAGCAATTCTGTGACCTTTGACCCCGATTTGACCCACTTAGAGGTCGAATTTCGCAAAACCCCGTCTTATTGCACGATGAAATTATCTCATCTATGTTGTGTAAAAATTTCAGTTCTCTATCTCTTACCGTTTGGTCTGCACGTTGATTCTCAGTCAGTCAGTCAGTCAGTCAGTGAGGACAAAGAGTTTTATATATATAGATAACATTTTTTCTAAAAAAAAAAACGGAAATATTTAGCTTCCGCTGTCCGCTGCCTTAATTTTCTTCCTTGCAATTGAACTTTGGCTAAAAAGTCGGATTTGGGGATTTGGCGGGAAAAAGCTAAATTTGGCGGGAAAGCTAAATTTGGCGTGAAAAAGCTTAATTAAGCGAATTAGACCAAATTTGGCAAGAAGAGTTAATCTGAGAGTTTTGTTAGGATATCTCCGATTGCATCCGATTGTTCCTATGGCAGCTATATGATATAGTCATCCGTCTTTGACCAAATTTGGTCAGAATGTTAGACACAGTATCAAACAAACAATCTGCGAGTTTGGTTGAGATATCTTAAGAAAGAAAAAAGTTTTTCATACTAAAGGTGTTTTTAATCGGATTGTTCCTATGGCAGCTATATGATATAGTCAACCGACTTTGACCAAATTTGGTCAGAATGTAACAGACAGTACCAAACATATAATCTGTGAGTTTGGTTGAGATATCTTAAGAAACAACAGACGGACAGACGGACGGACAGACAGACGGACATGGCTCAATCGACTCGGCTGTTGATGCTGATCAAGAATATATACACTTTATATGGTCGGAGATGCTTCCTTCTGCCTGTTACATACATCACACAAATCTAATATACCCTTTTAGACCATTTTTAATGGGCATTGGGTATAAAACAGTTTTTCATACTAAAGGTGTTTTTCATCGGATTGTTCCTATGGCAGCTATAAGATATAGTCATCCGACTTTGACCAAATTTTTCAGGAAGTCAAAAACAGTCCAAAACATACAATCTGTGGGTTTGGTTGAGATATCTTAAGAAACAAAAAAGTTTTTTATACTAAGCAATTCCGTGACCTTTGACCCCGATTTGACCAACTTAGAGGTCGAATTTCGCAAAACCCCGTCTTATTGCACGATGAAATTATCTCATCTATGTTGTGTAAAAATTTCAGCTCTCTATCTCTTACCGTTTGGGCTGCACGTTGATTCTCAGTCAGTCAGTCAGTCAGTCAGTCAGTCAGTGAGGACAAAGAGTTTTATATATATAGATAACATTTTTTCTAAAAAAAAAATGGAAATATTTAGCTTCCGCTGTCCGCTGCCTTAATTTTTTTCCTTGCAATTGAACTTTGGCTAAAAAGTCGGATTTGGGGATTTGGCGGGAAAAAGCTAAATTTGGCGGGAAAAAGCTAAATTTGGAGTAAAAAAGCTAAATTAAGCGAATTAGTCCAAATTTGGCAAGAAGAGTTAATCTGAGAGTTTTGTTAGGATATCTCCGATTGCATCCGATTGTTCCTATGGCAGCAATATGATATAGTCATCCGTCTTTGACCAAGTTTGGTCAGAATGTTAGTCATTCCACTAATCTGTGAGTTTGGTTGAGATATCTTAAGAAACAAAAAAGTTTTTCATACTAAAGGTGTTTTTCATCGGATTGTTCCTATGGCAGCTATAAGATATAGTCATCCGACTTTGACCAAATTTGTTCAGGAAGTCAAAAACAGTCCCAAACATACAATCTGTGGGTTTGGTTGAGATATCTTAAGAAACAAAAAAGTTTTTTATACTAAGCAATTCCGTGACCTTTGACCCCGATTTGACCCACTTAGAGGTCGAATTTCGCAAAACCCCGTCTTATTGCACGATGAAATTATCTCAGTCAGTCAGTGAGGACAAAGAGTTTTATATATATAGATAACATTTTTTTCTAAAAAAAAAACGGAAATATTTAGCTTCCGCTGTCCGCTGCCTTAATTTTTTTCCTTGCAATTAAACTTTGGCTAAAAAGTCGGATTTGGGGATTTGGCGGGAAAAAGCTAAATTTGGCGGGAAAGCTAAATTTGGCGTGAAAAAGCTAAATTAAGCGAATTAGTCCAAATTTGGCAAGAAGAGTTAATCTGAGAGTTTTGTTAGGATATCTCCGATTGCATCCGATTGTTCCAATGCAGCTATATGATATAGTCATCCGTCTTTGACCAAATTTGGTCAGAATGTTAGACACAGTATCAAACAAACAATCTGCGAGTTTGGTTGAGATATCTTAAGAAAGAAAAAAGTTTTTCATACTAAAGGTGTTTTTCATCGAATTGTTCCTATGGCAGCTATATGATATAGTCAACCGACTTTGACCAAATTTGGTCAGAATGTAACAGACAGTACCTAATATATAATCTGTGAGTTTGGTTGAGATATCTTAAGAAACAAAAAAGTTTTTCATACTAAAGGTGTTTTTCATCGGATTGTTCCTATGGCAGCTATAAGATATAGTCATTCCACTTTGACCAAATTTGGTCAGAATGTAAGTGACAGTACCAAATATATAATCTGTGAGTTTGGTTGAGATATCTTAAGAAACAATAAGTGGGCGCGGCTAAAGTCGAGTTTGCTCGAATGGAGGATACCCTGTGCCAGTATCGATAATATAGAATATTGGTTGGGACCATCTCATATGCATATTCTGTCAGTTTAGTTCAGTTATCTCAAACAACAAAAAAGTTTTTCATACCGAGACTTGATTTTCGACTGATCGTTCCTATGGCAGCTATATGATATAGTGATCCGATTTCAACCAATTTTGGTCAGGCTATAAGGGACCATCGCGTATGCATATTCTGTGAGTTTGATTCAGATAGATCAAACAACAAAAAAGTTTTTCATACTAAGACTTGATTTTCGACTGATCGTTCCTATGGCAGCTATATCATATAGTGATCCGATTTCAACGAAATTTTGTCAGGTTATAAGGGACCATCGCGGATGCATATTCTGTGAGTTTGATTCAGATAGAACAAACAACAAACAAGTTTTTCATACTAAGACTTGATTTTCGACTGATGGTTGATATGGCAGCTATATGATATAGTGGTCCGATTTCAATCAAATGTGGTCAGGATGTATGGGATCATCCCATATGCATATTCTGTCAGTTTGGTTTACATATCTCAAACAACGAAAAAGTTTTTCATACCGAGACTTGATTTTCGACTGATCGTTCCTAAGGCAGCTATATGATATAGTGGTCCGATCCAAATTTAAAAACAAACTTGATCTGCGTCCGGTATCCATCAACCTACATACCAAATTTGAAGTCTCTAGCTATTATAGTTTCTGAGATCGACGCTTTCAAACAGACGGACAGACGGACGGACAGACGGACGGACAGACAGACGGACATGGCTCAATCGACTCGGCTGTTGATGCTGATCAAGAATATATATACTTTATATGGTCGGAGATGCTTCCTTCTGCCTGTTACATACATCACACAAATCTAATATACCCTTTTAGACCATTTTTAATGGGCATTGGGTATAAAAAAGTTTTTCATACTAAAGGTGTTTTTCATCGGATTGTTCCTATGGCAGCTATAAGATATAGTCATCCGACTTTGACCAAATTTGTTCAGGAAGTCAAAAACAGTCCAAAACATACAATCTGTGGGTTTGGTTGAGATATCTTAAGAAACAAAAAAGTTTTTTATACTAAGCAATTCCGTGACCTTTGACCCCGATTTGACCCACTTAGAGGTCGAATTTCGCAAAACCCCGTCTTATTGCACGATGAAATTATCTCATCTATGTTGTGTAAAAATTTCAGTTCTCTATCTCTTACCGTTTGGTCTGCACGTTGATTCTCAGTCAGTCAGTCAGTCAGTCAGTCAGTCAGTGAGGACAAAGAGTTTTATATATATAGATAACATTTTTTCTAAAAAAAAAAACGGAAATATTTAGCTTCCGCTGTCCGCTGCCTTAATTTTTTTCCTTGCAATTGAACTCTGGCTAAAAAGTCGGATTTGGGGATTTGGCGGGAAAAAGCTAAATTTGGCGGGAAAGCTAAATTTGGCGTGAAAAAGCTAAATTAAGCGAATTAGTCCAAATTTGGCAAGAAGAGTTAATCTGAGAGTTTTGTTAGGATATCTCCGATTGCATCCGATTGTTCCTATGGCAGCTATATGATATAGTCATCCGTCTTTGACCAAATTTGGTCAGAATGTTAGACACAGTATCAAACAAACAATCTGCGAGTTTGGTTGAGATATCTTAAGAAAGAAATAAGTTTTTCATACTAAAGGTGTTTTTCATCGGATTGTTCCTATGGCAGCTATATGATATAGTCAACCGACTTTGACCAAATTTGGTCAGAATGTAACAGACAGTACCAAACAAATAATCTGTGAGTTTGGTTGAGATATCTTAAGAAACAATAAGTGGGCGCGGCTACAGTCGAGTTTGCTCGAATGGAGGATACCCTGTGCCAGTATCGAAAATATAGAATATTGGTTGGGACCATCTCATATGCATATTCTGTCAGTTTGGTTCAGTTATCTCAAACAACAAAAAAGTTTTTCATACTAAGACTTGATTTTCGACTGATCGTTCCTAAGGCAGCAATATGATATAGTGATCCGATTTCAACCAATTTTGGTCAGGTTATAAGGGACCATCGCGTATGCATATTCTGTGAGTTTGATTCAGATAGATCAAACAACAAACAAGTTTTTCATACTAAGACTTGATTTTCGACTGATGGTTGATATGGCAGCTATATGATATAGTGGTCCGATTTCAATCAAATGTGGTCAGGATGTATGGGATCATCCCATATGCATATTCTGTCAGTTTGGTTTACATATCTCAAACAACGAAAAATTTTTTCATACCGAGACTTGATTTGCGACTGATCGTTCCTAAGGCAGCTATATGATATAGTGGTCCGATCCAAATTTAAAAACAAACTTGATCTGCGTCCGGTATCCATCAACCTACATACCAAATTTGAAGTCTCTAGCTATTATAGTTTCTGAGATCGACGCATTCAAACAGACGGACAGACGGACGGACAGACGGACGGACAGACAGACGGACATGGCTCAATCGACTCGGCTGTTGATGCTGATCAAGAATATATACACTTTATATGGTCGGAGATGCTTCCTTCTGCCTGTTACATACATCACACAAATCTAATATACCCTTTTAGACCATTTTCAATGGGCATTGGGTATAAAAAAGTTTTTCATACTAAAGGTGTTTTTCATCGGATTGTTCCTATGGCAGCTATAAGATATAGTCATCCGACTTTGACCAAATTTGTTCAAAAAGACAAAAACAGTCCCAAGCATACAATCTGTGGGTTTGGTTGAGATATCTTAAGAAACAAAAAAGTTTTTTATACTAAGCAATTCCGTGACCTTTGACCCACTTAGAGGTCGAATTTCGCAAAACCCCGTCTTATTGCACGATGAAATTATCTCATCTATGTTGTGTAAAAATTTCAGCTCTCTATCTCTTACCGTTTGGGCTGCACGTTGATTCTCAGTCAGTCAGTCAGTCAGTCAGTCAGTGAGGACAAAGAGTTTTATATATATATATAACATTTTTTCTAAAAAATAAACGGAAATATTTAGCTTCCGCTGTCCGCTGCCTTAATTTTTTTCCTTGCAATTGAACTTTGGCTAAAAAGTCGGATTTGGGGATTTGGCGGGAAAAAGCTAAATTTGGCGGGAAAGCTAAATTTGGCGTGAAAAAGCTAAATTAAGCGAATTAGTCCAAATTTGGCAAGAAGAGTTAATCTGAGAGTTTTGTTAGGATATCTCCGATTGCATCCGATTGTTCCTATGGCAGCTATATGATATAGTCATCCGTCTTTGACCAAATTTGGTCAGAATGTTAGACACAGTATCAAACAAACAATCTGCGAGTTTGGTTGAGATATCTTAAGAAAGAAAAAAGTTTTTCATACTAAAGGTGTTTTTCATCGGATTGTTCCTATGGCAGCTATAAGATATAGTCATTCCACTTTGACCAAATTTGGTCAGAATGTAAGTGACAGTACCAAATATATAATCTGTGAGTTTGGTTGAGATATCTTAAGAAACAACAGACGGACAGACGGACGGACAGACAGACGGACATGGCTCAATCGACTCGGCTGTTGATGCTGATCAAGAATATATACACTTTATATGGTCGGAGATGCTTCCTTCTGCCTGTTACATACATCACACAAATCTAATATACCCTTTTAGACCATTTTTAATGTGCATTGGGTATAAAACAGTTTTTCATACTAAAGGTGTTTTTCATCGGATTGTTCCTATGGCAGCTATAAGATATAGTCATCCGACTTTGACCAAATTTGTTCAGGAAGTCAAAAACAGTCCAAAACATACAATCTGTGGGTTTGGTTGAGATATCTTAAGAAACAAAAAAGTTTTTTATACTAAGCAATTCCGTGACCTTTGACCCCGATTTGACCAACTTAGAGGTCGAATTTCGCAAAACCCCGTCTTATTGCACGATGAAATTATCTCATCTATGTTGTGTAAAAATTTCAGCTCTCTATCTCTTACCGTTTGTGCTGCACGTTGATTCTCAGTCAGTCAGTCAGTCAGTCAGTCAGTCAGTGAGGACAAAGAGTTTTATATATATAGATAACATTTTTTCTAAAAAAAAAATGGAAATATTTAGCTTCCGCTGTCCGCTGCCTTAATTTTTTTCCTTGCAATTGAACTTTGGCTAAAAAGTCGGATTTGGGGATTTGGCGGGAAAAAGCTAAATTTGGCGGGAAAAAGCTAAATTTGGAGTAAAAAAGCTAAATTAAGCGAATTAGTCCAAATTTGGCAAGAAGAGTTAATCTGAGAGTTTTGTTAGGATATCTCCGATTGCATCCGATTGTTCCTATGGCAGCAATATGATATAGTCATCCGTCTTTGACCAAATTTGGTCAGAATGTTAG
The DNA here is from genome assembly GCA_963924055.1 of Drosophila limbata. Lineage (NCBI taxonomy): Eukaryota > Metazoa > Arthropoda > Insecta > Diptera > Drosophilidae > Drosophila > Drosophila limbata. The sequence continues at coordinate 16,115 of CAWUOW010000278.1, forward strand.
TCATTCCACTAATCTGTGAGTTTGGTTGAGATATCTTAAGAAACAAAAAAGTTTTTCATACTAAAGGTGTTTTGCATCGGATTGTTCCTATGGCAGCTATAAGATATAGTCATCCGACTTTGACCAAATTTGTTCAGGAAGTCAAAAACAGTCCCAAACATACAATCTGTGGGTTTGGTTGAGATATCTTAAGAAACAAAAAAGTTTTTTATACTAAGCAATTCCGTGACCTTTGACCCCGATTTGACCCACTTAGAGGTCGAATTTCGCAAACCCCGTCTTATTGCACGATGAAATTATCTCAGTCAGTCAGTGAGGACAAAGAGTTTTATATATATAGATAACATTTTTTTCTAAAAAAAAAACGGAAATATTTAGCTTCCGCTGTCCGCTGCCTTAATTTTTTTCCTTGCAATTAAACTTTGGCTAAAAAATCGGATTTGGGGATTTGGCGGGAAAAAGCTAAATTTGGCGGGAAAGCTAAATTTGGCGTGAAAAAGCTAAATTAAACGAATTAGTCCAAATTTGGCAAGAAGAGTTAATCTGAGAGTTTTGTTAGGATATCTCCGATTGCATCCGATTGTTCCAATGCAGCTATATGATATAGTCATCCGTCTTTGACCAAATTTGGTCAGAATGTTAGACACAGTATCAAACAAACAATCTGCGAGTTTGGTTGAGATATCTTAAGAAAGAAAAAAGTTTTTCATACTAAAGGTGTTTTTCATCGAATTGTTCCTATGGCAGCTATATGATATAGTCAACCGACTTTGACCAAATTTGGTCAGAATGTAACAGACAGTACCAAATATATAATCTGTGAGTTTGGTTGAGATATCTTAAGAAACAAAAAAGTTTTTCATACTAAAGATGTTTTTCATCGGATTGTTCCTATGGCAGCTATAAGATATAGTCTTCCGACTTTGACCAAATTTGTTCAGGAAGTCAAAAACACCCCAAAACATACAATCTGTGGGTTTGGTTGAGATATCTTAAGAAACAAAAAAGTTTTTTATACTAAGCAATTCCTTGACCTTTGACCCCGATTTGACCCACTTAGAGGTCGAATTTCGCAAAACCCCGTCTTATTTCACGATGAAATTATCTCATCTATGTTGTGTAAAAATTTCAGCTCTCTATCTCTTACCGTTTGGGCTGCACGTTAATTCTCAGTCAGTCAGTCAGTCAGTCAGTCAGTCAGTCAGTCAGTCAGTGAGGACAAAGAATTTTATATATATAGATAACATTTTTTCTAAAAAAAAAACGGAAATATTTAGCTTCCGCTGTCCGCTGCCTTAATTTTTTTCCTTGCAATTGAACTTTGGCTAAAAAGTCGGATTTGGGGATTTTGCGGGAAAAAGCTAAATTTGGCGGGAAAAAGCTAAATTTGGCGTGAAAAAGCTAAATTAAGCGAATTAGTCCAAATTTGGCAAGAAGAGTTAATCTGAGAGTTTTGTTAGGATATCTCCGATTGCATCCGATTGTTCCTATGCCAGCTATATGATATAGTCATCCGTCTTTGACCAAATTTGGTCAGTATGTAAGAGACAGTATCAAACAAACAATCTGCGAGTTTGGTTGAGATATCTTAAGAAACAAAAAAGTTTTCCATACTAAAGGTGTTTTTCATCGGATTGTTCCTATGGCAGCTATAAGATATAGTCATTACACTTTGACCATATTTGGTCAGAATGTAAGAGACAGTACCAAATATATAATCTGTGAGTTTGGTTGAGATATCTTAAGAAACAAAAAAGTTTTTCATACTAAAGGTGTTTTTCATCGGATTGTTCCTATGGCAGCTATAAGATATAGTCTTCCTACTTTGACCAAATTTGGTCAGAATGTAAGAGACAGTACCAAATAATAAATCTGTGAGTTTGGTTGAGATATCTTAAGAAACAAAAAAGTTTTTCATACTAAAGGTGTTTTTCATCGGATTGTTCCTATGGCAGCTATAAGATATAGTCTTCCGACTTTGACCAAATTTGTGGGTTTGGTTGAGATATCTTAAGAAACAAAAACTTTTTTATACTAAGCAATTCCTTGACCTTTGACCCCGATTTGACCCACTTAGAGGTCGAATTTCGCAAAACCCCGTCTTATTTCACGATGAAATTATCTCATCTATGTTGTGTAAAAATTTCAGCTCTCTATCTCTTACCGTTTGGGCTGCACGTTAATTCTCAGTCAGTCAGTCAGTCAGTCAGTGAGGACAAAGAATTTTATATATATAGATAACATTTTTTCTAAAAAAAAAAACGGAAATATTTAGCTTCCGCTGTCCGCTGCCTTAATTTTTTTCCTTGCAATTGAACTTTGGCTAAAAGTCGGATTTGGGGATTTGCCGGGAAAAATCTAAATTTGGCGGGAAAAAGCTAAATTTGGCGTGAAAAAGCTAAATTAAGCGAATTAGTCCAAATTTGGCAAGAAGAGTTAATCTGAGAGTTTTGTTAGGATATCTCCGATTGCATCCGATTGTTCCTATGGCAGCTATATGATATAGTCATCCGTCTTTGACCAAATTTGGTCAGTATGTAAGAGACAGTATCAAACAAACAATCTGCGAGTTTGGTTGAGATATCTTAAGAAACAAAAAAGTTTTTCATACTAAAGGTGTTTTTCATCGGATTGTTCCTATGGCAGCTATAAGATATAGTCTTCCGACTTTGACCAAATTTGTTCAGGAAGTCAAAAACACCCCAAAACATACAATCTGTGGGTTTGGTTGAGATATCTTAAGAAACAAAAACGTTTTTTATACTAAGCAATTCTGTGACCTTTGACCCCGATTTGACCCACTTAGAGGTCGAATTTCGCAAAACCCCGTCTTATTTCACGATGAAATTATCTCATCTATGTTGTGTAAAAATTTCAGCTCTCTATCTCTTACCGTTTGGGCTACACGATGATTCTCAGTCAGTCAGTCAGTCAGTCAGTCAGTCAGTCAGTCAGTCAGTGAGGACAAAGAGTTTTATATATATAGATAAAATTTTTTCTAAAAAAAAACGGAAATATTTAGCTTCCGCTGTCCGCTGCCTTAATTTTTTTCCTTGCAATTGAACTTTGGCTAAAAAGTCGGATTTGGGGATTTGGCGGGAAAAAGCTAAATTTGGCGTGAAAAAGCTAAATTAAGCGAATTAGTCCAAATTTGGCAAGAAGAGTTAATCTGAGAGTTTTGTTAGGATATCTCCGATTGCATCCGATTGTTCCTATGGCAGCTATATGATATAGTCATCCGTCTTTGACCAAATTTGGTCAGTATGTAAGAGACAGTATCAAACAAACAATCTGCGAGTTTGGTTGAGATATCTTAAGAAACAAAAAAGTTTTCCATACTAAAGGTGTTTTTCATCGGATTGTTCCTATGGCAGCTATAAGATATAGTCATTACACTTTGACCATATTTGGTCAGAATGTAAGAGACAGTACCAAATAATAAATCTGTGAGTTTGGTTGAGATATCTTAAGAAACAAAAAAGTTTTTCATACTAAAGGTGTTTTTCATCGGATTGTTCCTATGGCAGCTATAAGATATAGTCTTCCGACTTTGACCAAATTTGGTCAGAATGTAAGAGACAGTACCAAATAATAAATCTGTGAGTTTGGTTGAGATATCTTAAGAAACAAAAAAGTTTTTCATACTAAAGGTGTTTGTCATCGGATTGTTCCTATGGCAGCTATAAGATATAGTCTTCCGACTTTGACCAAATTTGTGGGTTTGGTTGAGATATCTTAAGAAACAAAAACTTTTTTATACTAAGCAATTCCTTGACCTTTGACCCCGATTTGACCCACTTAGAGGTCGAATTTCGCAAAACCCCGTCTTATTTCACGATGAAATTATCTCATCTATGTTGTGTAAAAATTTCAGCTCTCTATCTCTTACCGTTTGGGCTGCACGTTAATTCTCAGTCAGTCAGTCAGTCAGTCAGTGAGGACAAAGAATTTTATATATATAGATAACATTTTTTCTAAAAAAAAAAACGGAAATATTTAGCTTCCGCTGTCCGCTGCCTTAATTTTTTTCCTTGCAATTGAACTTTGGCTAAAAGTCGGATTTGGGGATTTGCCGGGAAAAATCTAAATTTGGCGGGAAAAAGCTAAATTTGGCGTGAAAAAGCTAAATTAAGCGAATTAGTCCAAATTTGGCAAGAAGAGTTAATCTGAGAGTTTTGTTAGGATATCTCCGATTGCATCCGATTGTTCCTATGGCAGCTATATGATATAGTCATCCGTCTTTGACCAAATTTGGTCAGTATGTAAGAGACAGTATCAAACAAACAATCTGCGAGTTTGGTTGAGATATCTTAAGAAACAAAAAAGTTTTTCATACTAAAGGTGTTTTTCATCGGATTGTTCCTATGGCAGCTATAAGATATAGTCTTCCGACTTTGACCAAATTTGTTCAGGAAGTCAAAAACACCCCAAAACATACAATCTGTGGGTTTGGTTGAGATATCTTAAGAAACAAAAACGTTTTTTATACTAAGCAATTCTGTGACCTTTGACCCCGATTTGACCCACTTAGAGGTCGAATTTCGCAAAACCCCGTCTTATTTCACGATGAAATTATCTCATCTATGTTGTGTAAAAATTTCAGCTCTCTATCTCTTACCGTTTGGGCTACACGTTGATTCTCAGTCAGTCAGTCAGTCAGTCAGTCAGTCAGTCAGTCAGTGAGGACAAAGAGTTTTATATATATAGATAACATTTTTTCTAAAAAAAAACGGAAATATTTAGCTTCCGCTGTCCGCTGCCTTAATTTTTTTCCTTGCAATTGAACTTTGGCTAAAAAGTCGGATTTGGGGATTTGGCGGGAAAAAGCTAAATTTGGCGTGAAAAAGCTAAATTAAGCGAATTAGTCCAAATTTGGCAAGAAGAGTTAATCTGAGAGTTTTGTTAGGATATCTCCGATTGTATCTGATTGTTCCTATGGCAGCTATATGATATAGTCATCCGTCTTTGACCAAATTTGGTCAGTATGTTAGAGACAGTATCAAACAAACAATCTGCGAGTTTGGTTGAGATATCTTAAGAAACAAAAAAGTTTTTCATACTAAAGGTGTTTTTCATCGGATTGTTCCTATGGCAGCTATAAGATATAGTCATTACACTTTGACCAAATTTGGTCAGAATGTAAGAGACAGTACCAAATATATAATCTGTGAGTTTGGTTGAGATATCTTAAGAAACAAAAAAGTTTTTCATACTAAAGGTGTTTTTCATCGGATTGTTCCTATGGCAGCTATAAGATATAGTCATCCGACTTTGACCAAATTTGTTCAGGAAGTCAAAAACAGTCCCAAACATACAATCTGTGGGTTTGGTTGAGATATCTTAAGAAACAAAAAAGTTTTTTATACTAAGCAATTCCGTGACCTTTGACCCCGATTTGACCCACTTAGAGGTCGAATTTCGCAAAACCCCGTCTTATTTCACGATGAAATTATCTCATCTATGTTGTGTAAAAATTTCAGCTCTCTATCTCTTACCGTTTGGGCTGCACGTTGATTCTCAGTCAGTCAGTCAGTCAGTCAGTCAGTGAGGACAAAGAGTTTTATATATATTGATAACATATTTTCTAAAAAAAAAACGGAAATATTTAGCTTTCGCTGTCTGCTGCCTTAATTTTTTTCCTTGCAATTGAACTTTGGCTAAAAAGTCGGATTTGGGGATTTTGCGGGAAAAAGCTAAATTTGGCGGGAAAAAGCTTAATTTGGCGTGAAAAAGCTAAATTAAGCGAATTAGTCCAAATTTGGCAAGAAGAGTTAATCTGAGAGTTTTGTTAGGATATCTCCGATTGCATCCGATTGTTCCTATGGCAGCTATATGATATAGTCATCCGTCTTTGACCAAATTTGGTCAGTATGTTAGAGACAGTATCAAACAAACAATCTGCGAGTTTGGTTGAGATATCTTAAGAAACAAAAAAGTTTTTCATACTAAAGGTGTTTTTCATCGGATTGTTCCTATGGCAGCTATAAGATATAGTCATTCCACTTTGACCAAATTTGGTCAGAATGTAAGAGACGGTACCAAATATTAAATCTGTGAGTTTGGTTGAGATATCTTAAGAAACAAAAAAGTTTTTCATACTAAAGGTGTTTTTCATCGGATTGTTCCTATGGCAGCTATAAGATATAGTCATTCCACTTTGACCAAATTTGGTCAGAATGTAAGAGACAGTACCAAATAATAAATCTGTGAGTTTGGTTGAGATATCTTAAGAAACAAAAAAGTTTTTCATACTAAAGGTGTTTTTCATCGGATTGTTCCTATGGCAGCTATAAGATATAGTCTTCCGACTTTGACCAAATTTGTTCAGGAAGTCAAAAACACCCCAAAACATACAATCTGTGGGTTTGGTTGAGATATCTTAAGAAACAAAAACGTTTTTTATACTAAGCAATTCCTTGACCTTTGACCCCGATTTGACCCACTTAGAGGTCGAATTTCGCAAAACCCCGTCTTATTTCACGATGAAATTATCTCATCTATGTTGTGTAAAAATTTCAGCTCTCTATCTCTTACCGTTTGGGCTGCACGTTAATTCTCAGTCAGTCAGTCAGTCAGTCAGTCAGTCAGTAAGGACAAAGAATTTTATATATATAGATAACATTTTTTCTAAAAAAAAAATGGAAATATTTAGCTTCCGCTGTCCGCTGCCTTAATTTTTTTCCTTGCAATTGAACTTTGGCTAAAAAGTCGGATTTGGGCATTTGGCGGGAAAAAGCTAAATTTGGCTTGAAAAAGCTAAATTAAGCGAATTAGTCCAAATTTGGCAAGAAGAGTTAATCTGAGAGTTTTGTTAGGATATCTCCGATTGCATCCGATTGTTCCTATGGCAGCTATATGATATAGTCATCCGTCTTTGACCAAATTTGGTCAGTATGTTAGAGACAGTATCAAACAAACAATCTGCGAGTTTGGTTGAGATATCTTAAGAAACAAAAAAGTTTTTCATACTAAAGGTGTTTTTCATCGGATTGTTCCTATGGCAGCTATAAGATATAGTCATTCTACTTTGACCAAATTTGGTCAGAATGTAAGTGACAGTACCAAATATATAATCTGTGAGTTTGGTTGAGATATCTTAAGAAACAATAAGTGGGCGCGGCTACAGTCGAGTTTGCTCGAATGGAGGATACCCTGTGCCAGTATCGATAATATAGAATATTGGTTGGGACCATCTCATATGCATATTCTGTCAGTTTGGTTCAGTTATCTCAAACAACAAAAAAGTTTTTCATACTAAGACTTGATTTTCGACTGATCGTTCCTATGGCAGCAATATGATATAGTGATCCGATTTCAACCAATTTTGGTCAGGTTATAAGGGACCATCGCGTATGCATATTCTGTGAGTTTGATTCAGATAGATCAAACAACAAACAAGTTTTTCATACTAAGACTTGATTTTCGACTGATGGTTGATATGGCAGCTATATGATATAGTGGTCCGATTTCAATCAAATGTGGTCAGGATGTATGGGATCATCCCATATGCATATTCTGTCAGTTTGGTTTACATATCTCAAACAACGAAAAAGTTTTTCATACCGAGACTTGATTTTCGACTGATCGTTCCTAAGGCAGCTATATGATATAGTGGTCCGATCCAAATTTAAAAACAAACTTGATCTGCGTCCGGTATCCATCAACCTACATACCAAATTTGAAGTCTCTAGCTATTATAGTTTCTGAGATCGACGCGTTCAAACAGACGGACAGACGGACGGACAGACAGACGGACATGGCTCAATCGACTCGGCTGTTGATGCTGATCAAGAATATATACACTTTATATGGTCGGAGATGCTTCCTTCTGCCTGTTACATACATCACACAAATCTAATATACACTTTTAGACCATTTTTAATGGGCATTGGGTATAAAACAGTTTTTCATACTAAAGGTGTTTTTCATCGGATTGTTCCTATGGCAGCTATATGATATAGTCATCCGTCTTTGACCAAATTTGGTCAGTATGTAAGAGACAGTATCAAACAAACAATCTGCGAGTTTGGTTGAGATATCTTAAGAAACAAAAAAGTTTTCCATACTAAAGGTGTTTTTCATCGGATTGTTCCTATGGCAGCTATAAGATATAGTCATTACACTTTGACCATATTTGGTCAGAATGTAAGAGACAGTACCAAATATATAATCTGTGAGTTTGGTTGAGATATCTTAAGAAACAAAAAAGTTTTTCATACTAAAGGTGTTTTTCATCGGATTGTTCCTATGGCACCAAATTTGGTCAGAATGTAAGAGACAGTACCAAATAATAAATCTGTGAGTTTGGTTGAGATATCTTAAGAAACAAAAAAGTTTTTCATACTAAAGGTGTTTTTCATCGGATTGTTCCTATGGCAGCTATAAGATATAGTCTTCCGACTTTGACCAAATTTGTGGGTTTGGTTGAGATATCTTAAGAAACAAAAACGTTTTTTATACTAAGCAATTCCTTGACCTTTGACCCCGATTTGACCCACTTAGAGGTTGAATTTCGCAAAACCCCGTCTTATTTCACGATGAAATTATCTCATCTATGTTGTGTAAAAATTTCAGCTCTCTATCTCTTACCGTTTGGGCTGCACGTTAATTCTCAGTCAGTCAGTCAATCAGTCAGTCAGTGAGGACAAAGAATTTTATATATATAGAAAACATTTTTTCTAAAAAAAAAAACGGAAATATTTAGCTTCCGCTGTCCGCTGCCTTAATTTTTTTCCTTGCAATTGAACTTTGGCTAAAAGTCGGATTTGGGGATTTGGCGGGAAAAAGCTAAATTTGGCGTGAAAAAGCTAAATTAAGCGAATTAGTCCAAATTTGGCAAGAAGAGTTAATCTGAGAGTTTTGTTAGGATATCTCCGATTGCATCCGATTGTTCCTATGGCAGCTATATGATATAGTCATCCGTCTTTGACCAAATTTGGTCAGTATGTAAGAGACAGTATCAAACAAACAATCTGCGAGTTTGGTTGAGATATCTTAAGAAACAAAAAAGTTTTTCATACTAAAGGTGTTTTTCATCGGATTGTTCCTATGGCAGCTATAAGATATAGTCATTACACTTTGACCATATTTGGTCAGAATGTAAGAGACAGTACCAAATATATAATCTGTGAGTTTGGTTGAGATATCTTAAGAAACAAAAAAGTTTTTCATACTAAAGGTGTTTTTCATCGGATTGTTCCTATGGCAGCTATAAGATATAGTCTTCCGACTTTGACCAAATTTGTTCAGGAAGTCAAAAACACCCCAAAACATACAATCTGTGGGTTTGGTTGAGATATCTTAAGAAACAAAAACGTTTTTTATACTAAGCAATTCTGTGACCTTTGACCCCGATTTGACCCACTTAGAGGTCGAATTTCGCAAAACCCCGTCTTATTTCACGATGAAATTATCTCATCTATGTTGTGTAAAAATTTCAGCTCTCTATCTCTTACCGTTTGGGCTGCACGTTGATTCTCAGTCAGTCAGTCAGTCAGTCAGTCAGTCAGTGAGGACAAAGAGTTTTATATATATTGATAACATATTTTCTAAAAAAAAAACGGAAATATTTAGCTTCCGCTGTCTGCTGCCTTAATTTTTTTCCTTGCAATTGAACTTTGGCTAAAAAGTCGGATTTGGGGATTTTGCGGGAAAAAGCTAAATTTGGCGGGAAAAAGGTAAATTTGGCGTGAAAAAGCTAAATTAAGCGAATTAGTCCAAATTTGGCAAGAAGAGTTAATCTGAGAGTTTTGTTAGGATATCTCCGATTGCATCCGATTGTTCCTATGGCAGCTATATGATATAGTCATCCGTCTTTGACCAAATTTGGTCAGTATGTTAGAGACAGTATCAAACAAACAATCTGCGAGTTTGGTTGAGATATCTTAAGAAACAAAAAAGTTTTTCATACTAAAGGTGTTTTTCATCGGATTGTTCCTATGGCAGCTATAAGATATAGTCATTCCACTTTGACCAAATTTGGTCAGAATGTAAGAGACGGTACCAAATATTAAATCTGTGAGTTTGGTTGAGATATCTTAAGAAACAAAAAAGTTTTTCATACTAAAGGTGTTTTTCATCGGATTGTTCCTATGGCAGCTATAAGATATAGTCATTCCACTTTGACCAAATTTGGTCAGAATGTAAGAGACAGTACCAAATAATAAATCTGTGAGTTTGGTTGAGATATCTTAAGAAACAAAAAAGTTTTTCATACTAAAGGTGTTTTTCATCGGATTGTTCCTATGGCAGCTATAAGATATAGTCTTCCGACTTTGACCAAATTTGTTCAGGAAGTCAAAAACACCCCAAAACATACAATCTGTGGGTTTGGTTGAGATATCTTAAGAAACAAAAACGTTTTTTATACTAAGCAATTCCTTGACCTTTGACCCCGATTTGACCCACTTAGAGGTCGAATTTCGCAAAACCCCGTCTTATTTCACGATGAAATTATCTCATCTATGTTGTGTAAAAATTTCAGCTCTCTATCTCTTACCGTTTGGGCTGCACGTTAATTCTCAGTCAGTCAGTCAGTCAGTCAGTCAGTCAGTAAGGACAAAGAATTTTATATATATAGATAACATTTTTTCTAAAAAAAAAATGGAAATATTTAGCTTCCGCTGTCCGCTGCCTTAATTTTTTTCCTTGCAATTGAACTTTGGCTAAAAAGTCGGATTTGGGCATTTGGCGGGAAAAAGCTAAATTTGGCTTGAAAAAGCTAAATTAAGCGAATTAGTCCAAATTTGGCAAGAAGAGTTAATCTGAGAGTTTTGTTAGGATATCTCCGATTGCATCCGATTGTTCCTATGGCAGCTATATGATATAGTCATCCGTCTTTGACCAAATTTGGTCAGTATGTTAGAGACAGTATCAAACAAACAATCTGCGAGTTTGGTTGAGATATCTTAAGAAACAAAAAAGTTTTTCATACTAAAGGTGTTTTTCATCGGATTGTTCCTATGGCAGCTATAAGATATAGTCATTCTACTTTGACCAAATTTGGTCAGAATGTAAGTGACAGTACCAAATATATAATCTGTGAGTTTGGTTGAGATATCTTAAGAAACAATAAGTGGGCGCGGCTGCAGTCGAGTTTGCTCGAATGGAGGATACCCTGTGCCAGTATCGATAATATAGAATATTGGTTGGGACCATCTCATATGCATATTCTGTCAGTTTGGTTCAGTTATCTCAAACAACAAAAAAGTTTTTCATACTAAGACTTGATTTTCGACTGATCGTTCCTATGGCAGCAATATGATATAGTGATCCGATTTCAACCAATTTTGGTCAGGTTATAAGGGACCATCGCGTATGCATATTCTGTGAGTTTGATTCAGATAGATCAAACAACAAACAAGTTTTTCATACTAAGACTTGATTTTCGACTGATGGTTGATATGGCAGCTATATGATATAGTGGTCCGATTTCAATCAAATGTGGTCAGGATGTATGGGATCATCCCATATGCATATTCTGTCAGTTTGGTTTACATATCTCAAACAACGAAAAAGTTTTTCATACCGAGACTTGATTTTCGACTGATCGTTCCTAAGGCAGCTATATGATATAGTGGTCCGATCCAAATTTAAAAACAAACTTGATCTGCGTCCGGTATCCATCAACCTACATACCAAATTTGAAGTCTCTAGCTATTATAGTTTCTGAGATCGACGCGTTCAAACAGACGGACAGACGGACGGACAGACAGACGGACATGGCTCAATCGACTCGGCTGTTGATGCTGATCAAGAATATATACACTTTATATGGTCGGAGATGCTTCCTTCTGCCTGTTACATACATCACACAAATCTAATATACCCTTTTAGACCATTTTTAATGGGCATTGGGTATAAAACAGTTTTTCATACTAAAGGTGTTTTTCATCGGATTGTTCCTATGGCAGCTATAAGATATAGTCATCCGACTTTGACCAAATTTGTTCAGGAAGTCAAAAACAGTCCAAAACATACAATCTGTGGGTTTGGTTGAGATATCTTAAGAAACAAAAAAGTTTTTTATACTAAGCAATTCCGTGACCTTTGACCCCGATTTGACCAACTTAGAGGTCGAATTTCGCAAAACCCCGTCTTATTTCACGATGAAATTATCTCATCTATGTTGTGTAAAAATTTCAGCTCTCTATCTCTTACCGTTTGGGCTGCACGTTAATTCTCAGTCAGTCAGTCAGTCAGTCAGTCAGTCAGTAAGGACAAAGAATTTTATATATATAGATAACATTTTTTCTAAAAAAAAAAATGGAAATATTTAGCTTCCGCTGTCCGCTGCCTTAATTTTTTTCCTTGCAATTGAACTTTGGCTAAAAAGTCGGATTTGGGCATTTGGCGGGAAAAAGCTAAATTTGGCTTGAAAAAGCTAAATTAAGCGAATTAGTCCAAATTTGGCAAGAAGAGTTAATCTGAGAGTTTTGTTAGGATATCTCCGATTGCATCCGATTGTTCCTATGGCAGCTATATGATATAGTCATCCGTCTTTGACCAAATTTGGTCAGTATGTTAGAGACAGTATCAAACAAACAATCTGCGAGTTTGGTTGAGATATCTTAAGAAACAAAAAAGTTTTTCATACTAAAGGTGTTTTTCATCGGATTGTTCCTATGGCAGCTATAAGATATAGTCATTCTATTTTGACCAAATTTGGTCAGAATGTAAGTGACAGTACCAAATATATAATCTGTGAGTTTGGTTGAGATATCTTAAGAAACAATAAGTGGGCGCGGCTACAGTCGAGTTTGCTCGAATGGAGGATACCCTGTGCCAGTATCCATAATATAGAATATTGGTTGGGACCATCTCATATGCATATTCTGTCAGTTTGGTTCAGTTATCTCAAACAACAAAAAAGTTTTTCATACTAAGACTTGATTTTCGACTGATCGTTCCTATGGCAGCAATATGATATAGTGATCCGATTTCAACCAATTTTGGTCAGGTTATAAGGGACCATCGCGTATGCATATTCTGTGAGTTTGATTCAGATAGATCAAACAACAAACAAGTTTTTCATACTAAGACTTGATTTTCGACTGATGGTTGATATGGCAGCTATATGATATAGTGGTCCGATCCAAATTTAAAAACAAACTTGATCTGCGTCCGGTATCCATCAACCTACATACCAAATTTGAAGTCTCTAGCTATTATAGTTTCTGAGATCGACGCGTTCAAACAGACGGACAGACGGACAGACAGACGGACATGGCTCAATCGACTCGGCTGTTGATGCTGATCAAGAATATATACACTTTATATGGTCGGAGATGCTTCCTTCTGCCTGTTACATACATCACACAAATCTAATATACCCTTTTAGACCATTTTTAATGGGCATTGGGTATAAAACAGTTTTTCATACTAAAGGTGTTTTTGATCGGATTGTTCCTATGGCAGCTATAAGATATAGTCATCCGACTTTGACCAAATTTGTTCAGGAAGTCAAAAACAGTCCAAAACATACAATCTGTGGGTTTGGTTGAGATATCTTAAGAAACAAAAAAGTTTTTTATACTAAAGGTGTTTTTCATCGGATTGTTCCTATGGCAGCTATAAGATATAGTCATCCGTCTTTGACCAAATTTGGCAGAATGTAACAGACAGTACCAAATATATAATCTGTGAGTTTGGTTGAGATATCTTAAGAAACAAAAAAGTTTTTCATACTAAAGGTGTTTTTCATCGGATTGTTCCTATGGCAGCTATAAGATATAGTCTTCCGACTTTGACCAAATTTGTTCAGGAAGTCAAAAACAGTCCCAAACATACAATCTGTGGGTTTGGTTGAGATATCTTAAGAAACAAAAAAGTTTTTTATACTAAGCAATTCCGTGACCTTTGACCCCGATTTGACCCACTTAGAGGTCGAATTTCGCAAAACCCCGTCTTATTTCACGATGAAATTATCTCATCTATGTTGTGTAAAAATTTCAGCTCTCTATCTCTTACCGTTTGGGCTACACGTTGATTCTCAGTCAGTCAGTCAGTCAGTCAGTCAGTCAGTCAGTGAGGACAAAGAGTTTTATATATATTGATAACATTTTTTCTAAAAAAAAAACGGAAATATTTAGCTTCCGCTGTCTGCTGCCTTAATTTTTTTCCTTGCAATTGAACTTTGGCTAAAAAGTCGGATTTGGGGATTTTGCGGGAAAAAGCTAAATTTGGCGGGAAAAAGCTAAATTTGGCGTGAAAAAGCTAAATTAAGCGAATTAGTCCAAATTTGGCAAGAAGAGTTAATCTGAGAGTTTTGTTAGGATATCTCCGATTGCATCCGATTGTTCCTATGGCAGCTATATGATATAGTCATCCGTCTTTGACCAAATTTGGTCAGTATGTTAGAGACAGTATCAAACAAACAATCTGCGAGTTTGGTTGAGATATCTTAAGAAACAAAAAAGTTTTTCATACTAAAGGTGTTTTTCATCGGATTGTTCCTATGGCAGCTATAAGATATAGTCATTCCACTTTGACCAAATTTGGTCAGAATGTAAGAGACGGTACCAAATATTAAATCTGTGAGTTTGGTTGAGATATCTTAAGAAACAAAAAAGTTTTTCATACTAAAGGTGTTTTTCATCGGATTGTTCCTATGGCAGCTATAAGATATAGTCATTCCACTTTGACCAAATTTGGTCAGAATGTAAGAGACAGTACCAAATAATAAATCTGTGAGTTTGGTTGAGATATCTTAAGAAACAAAAAAGTTTTTCATACTAAAGGTGTTTTTCATCGGATTGTTCCTATGGTAGCTATAAGATATAGTCTTCCGACTTTGACCAAATTTGTTCAGGAAGTCAAAAACACCCCAAAACATACAATCTGTGGGTTTGGTTGAGATATCTTAAGAAACAAAAACGTTTTTTATACTAAGCAATTCCTTGACCTTTGACCCCGATTTGACCCACTTAGAGGTCGAATTTCGCAAAACCCCGTCTTATTTCACGATGAAATTATCTCATCTATGTTGTGTAAAAATTTCAGCTCTCTATCTCTTACCGTTTGGGCTGCACGTTAATTCTCAGTCAGTCAGTCAGTAAGGACAAAGAATTTTATATATATAGATAACATTTTTTCTAAAAAAAAAATGGAAATATTTAGCTTCCGCTGTCCGCTGCCTTAATTTTTTTCCTTGCAATTGAACTTTGGCTAAAAAGTCGGATTTGGGCATTTGGCGGGAAAAAGCTAAATTTGGCTTGAAAAAGCTAAATTAAGCGAATTAGTCCAAATTTGGCAAGAAGAGTTAATCTGAGAGTTTTGTTAGGATATCTCCGATTGCATCCGATTGTTCCTATGGAAGCTATATGATATAGTCATCCGTCTTTGACCAAATTTGGTCAGTATGTTAGAGACAGTATCAAACAAACAATCTGCGAGTTTGGTTGAGATATCTTAAGAAACAAAAAAGTTTTTCATACTAAAGGTGTTTTTCATCGAATTGTTCCTATGGCAGCTATAAGATATAGTCATTACACTTTGACCATATTTGGTCAGAATGTAAGAGACAGTACCAAATATATAATCTGTGAGTTTGGTTGAGATATCTTAAGAAACAAAAAAGTTTTTCATACTAAAGGTGTTTTTCATCGGATTGTTCCTATGGCAGCTATAAGATATAGTCTTCCTACTTTGACCAAATTTGTTCAGGAAGTCAAAAACACCCCAAAACATACAATCTGTGGGTTTGGTTGAGATATCTTAAGAAACAAAAACGTTTTTTATACTAAGCAATTCTGTGACCTTTGACCCCGATTTGACCCACTTAGAGGTCGAATTTCGCAAAACCCCGTCTTATTTCACGATGAAATTATCTCATCTATATTGTGTAAAAATTTCAGCTCTCTATCTCTTACCGTTTGGGCTACACGTTGATTCTCAGTCAGTCAGTCAGTCAGTCAGTCAGTCAGTGAGGACAAAGAGTTTTATATATATAGATAACATTTTTTCTAAAAAAAAACGGAAATATTTAGCTTCCGCTGTCCGCTGCCTTAATTTTTTTCCTTGCAATTGAACTTTGGCTAAAAAGTCGGATTTGGGGATTTGGCGGGAAAAAGCTAATTTGGCGGGAAAAAGCTAAATTTGGCGTGAAAAAGCTAAATTAAGCGAATTAGTCCAAATTTGGCAAGAAGAGTTAATCTGAGAGTTTTGTTAGGATATCTCCGATTGTATCCGATTGTTCCTATGGCAGCTATATGATATAGTCATCCGTCTTTGACCAAATTTGGTCAGTATGTTAGAGACAGTATCAAACAAACAATCTGCGAGTTTGGTTGAGATATCTTAAGAAACAAAAAAGTTTTTCATACTAAAGGTGTTTTTCATCGGATTGTTCCTATGGCAGCTATAAGATATAGTCATTACACTTTGACCAAATTTGGTCAGAATGTAAGAGACAGTACCAAATATATAATCTGTGAGTTTGGTTGAGATATCTTAAGAAACAAAAAAGTTTTTCATACTAAAGGTGTTTTTCATCGGATTGTTCCTATGGCAGCTATAAGATATAGTCTTCCTACTTTGACCAAATTTGTTCAGGAAGTCAAAAACACCCCAAAACATACAATCTGTGGGTTTGGTTGAGATATCTTAAGAAACAAAAAAGTTTTTTATACTAAGCAATTCCGTGACCTTTGACCCCGATTTGACCCACTTAGAGGTCGAATTTCGCAAAACCCCGTCTTATTGCACGATGAAATTATCTCATCTATGTTGTGTAAAAATTTCAGCTCTCTATCTCTTACCGTTTGGGCTGCACGTTGATTCTCAGTCAGTCAGTCAGTCAGTCAGTCAGTGAGGACAAAGAGTTTTATATATATTGATAACATTTTTTCTAAAAAAAAACGGAAATATTTAGCTTCCGCTGTCTGCTGCCTTAATTTTTTTCCTTGCAATTGAACTTTGGCTAAAAAGTCGGATTTGGGGATTTTGCGGGAAAAAGCTAAATTTGGCGGGAAAAAGCTAAATTTGGCGTGAAAAAGCTAAATTAAGCGAATTAGTCCAAATTTGGCAAGAAGAGTTAATCTGAGAGTTTTGTTAGGATATCTCCGATTGCATCCGATTGTTCCTATGGCAGCTATATGATATAGTCATCCGTCTTTGACCAAATTTGGTCAGTATGTTAGAGACAGTATCAAACAAACAATCTGCGAGTTTGGTTGAGATATCTTAAGAAACAAAAAAGTTTTTCATACTAAAGGTGTTTTTCCGACTTTGACCAAATTTGTTCAGGAAGTCAAAAACACCCCAAAACATACAATCTGTGGGTTTGGTTGAGATATCTTAAGAAACAAAAACGTTTATTATACTAAGCAATTCCTTGACCTTTGACCCCGATTTGACCCACTTAGAGGTCGAATTTCGCAAAACCCCGTCTTATTTCACGATGAAATTATCTCATCTATGTTGTGTAAAAATTTCAGCTCTCTATCTCTTACCGTTTGGGCTGCACGTTAATTCTCAGTCAGTCAGTCAGTCAGTCAGTCAGTGAGGACAAAGAATTTTATATATATAGATAACATTTTTTAAAAAAAAAACGGAAATATTTAGCTTCCGCTGTCCGCTGCCTTAATTTTTTTCCTTGCAATTGAACTTTGGCTAAAAAGTCGGATTTGGGGATTTTGCGGGAAAAAGCTAAATTTGGCGGGAAAAAGCTAAATTTGGCGTGAAAAAGCTAAATTAAGCGAATTAGTCCAAATTTGGCAAGAAGAGTTAATCTGAGAGTTTTGTTAGGATATCTCCGATTGCATCCGATTGTTCCTATGGCAGCTATATGATATAGTCATCCGTCTTTGACCAAATTTGGTCAGTATGTAAGAGACAGTATCAAACAAACAATCTGCGAGTTTGGTTGAGATATCTTAAGAAACAAAAAAGTTTTCCATACTAAAGGTGTTTTTCATCGGATTGTTCCTATGGCAGCTATAAGATATAGTCATTACACTTTGACCATATTTGGTCAGAATGTAAGAGACAGTACCAAATATATAATCTGTGAGTTTGGTTGAGATATCTTAAGAAACAAAAAAGTTTTTCATACTAAAGGTGTTTTTCATCGGATTGTTCCTATGGCAGCTATAAGATATAGTCTTCCGACTTTGACCAAATTTGGTCAGAATGTAAGAGAGAGTATCAAACAAACAATCTGCGAGTTTGGTTGAGATATCTTAAGAAACAAAAAAGTTTTTCATACTAAAGGTGTTTTTCATCGGATTGTTCCTATGGCAGCTATAAGATATAGTCATTACAATTTGACCATATTTGGTCAGAATGTAAGAGACAGTACCAAATATATAATCTGTGAGTTTGGTTGAGATATCTTAAGAAACAAAAAAGTTTTTCATACTAAAGGTGTTTTTCATCGGATTGTTCCTATGGCAGCTATAAGATATAGTCTTCCGACTTTGACCAAATTTGTTCAGGAAGTCAAAAACACCCCAAAACATACAATCTGTGGGTTTGGTTGAGATATCTTAAGAAACAAAAACGTTTTTTATACTAAGCAATTCTGTGACCTTTGACCCCGATTTGACCCACTTAGAGGTCGAATTTCGCAAAACCCCGTCTTATTTCACGATGAAATTATCTCATCTATGTTGTGTAAAAATTTCAGCTCTCTATCTCTTACCGTTTGGGCTACACGTTGATTCTCAGTCAGTCAGTCAGTCAGTCAGTCAGTGAGGACAAAGAGTTTTATATATATAGATAACATTTTTTCTAAAAAAAAACGGAAATATTTAGCTTCCGCTGTCCGCTGCCTTAATTTTTTTCCTTGCAATTGAACTTTGGCTAAAAAGTCGGATTTGGGGATTTGGCGGGAAAAAGCTAAATTTGGCGGGAAAGAGCTAAATTTGGCGTGAAAAAGCTAAATTAAGCGAATTAGTCCAAATTTGGCAAGAAGAGTTAATCTGAGAGTTTTGTTAGGATATCTCCGATTGTATCCGATTGTTCCTATGGCAGCTATATGATATAGTCATCCGTCTTTGACCAAATTTGGTCAGTATGTTAGAGACAGTATCAAACAAACAATCTGCGAGTTTGGTTGAGATATCTTAAGAAACAAAAAAGTTTTTCATACTAAAGGTGTTTTTCATCGGATTGTTCCTATGGCAGCTATAAGATATAGTCATTACACTTTGACCAAATTTGGTCAGAATGTAAGAGACAGTACCAAATATATAATCTGTGAGTTTGGTTGAGATATCTTAAGAAACAAAAAAGTTTTTCATACTAAAGGTGTTTTTCATCGGATTGTTCCTATGGCAGCTATAAGATATAGTCATCCGACTTTGACCAAATTTGTTCAGAAAGTCAAAAACAGTCCCAAAAATACAATCTGTGGGTTTGGTTGAGATATCTTAAGAAACAAAAAAGTTTTTTATACTAAGCAATTCCGTGACCTTTGACCCCGATTTGACCCACTTAGAGGTCGAATTTCGCAAAACCCCGTCTTATTGCACGATGAAATTATCTCATCTATGTTGTGTAAAAATTTCAGCTCTCTATCTCTTACCGTTTGGGCTGCACGTTGATTCTCAGTCAGTCAGTCAGTCAGTCAGTCAGTGAGGACAAAGGGTTTTATATATATTGATAACATTTTTTCTAAAAAAAAAACGGAAATATTTAGCTTCCGCTGTCTGCTGCCTTAATTTTTTTCCTTGCAATTGAACTTTGGCTAAAAAGTCGGATTTGGGGATTTTGCGGGAAAAAGCTAAATTTGGCGGGAAAAAGCTAAATTTGGCGTGAAAAAGCTAAATTAAGCGAATTAGTCCAAATTTGGCAAGAAGAGTTAATCTGAGAGTTTTGTTAGGATATCTCCGTTTGCATCCGATTGTTCCTATGGCAGCTATATGATATAGTCATCCGTCTTTGACCAAATTTGGTCAGTATGTTAGAGACAGTATCAAACAAACAATCTGCGAGTTTTGTTGAGATATCTTAAGAAACAAAAAAGTTTTTCATACTAAAGGTGTTTTTCATCGGATTGTTCCTATGGCAGCTATAAGATATAGTCATTCCACTTTGACCAAATTTGGTCAGAATGTAAGAGACGGTACCAAATATTAAATCTGTGAGTTTGGTTGAGATATCTTAAGAAACAAAAAAGTTTTTCATACTAAAGGTGTTTTTCATCGGATTGTTCCTATGGCAGCTATAAGATATAGTCATTCCACTTTGACCAAATTTGGTCAGAATGTAAGAGACAGTACCAAATAATAAATCTGTGAGTTTGGTTGAGATATCTTAAGAAACAAAAAAGTTTTTCATACTAAAGGTGTTTTTCATCGGATTGTTCCTATGGCAGCTATAAGATATAGTCTTCCGACTTTGACCAAATTTGTTCAGGAAGTCAAAAACACCCCAAAACATACAATCTGTGGGTTTGGTTGAGATATCTTAAGAAACAAAAACGTTTTTTATACTAAGCAATTCCTTGACCTTTGACCCCGATTTGACCCACTTAGAGGTCGAATTTCGCAAAACCCCGTCTTATTTCACGATGAAATTATCTCATCTATGTTGTGTAAAAATTTCAGCTCTCTATCTCTTACCGTTTGGGCTACACGTTGATTCTCAGTCAGTCAGTCAGTCAGTCAGTCAGTCAGTCAGTGAGGACAAAGAGTTTTATATATATAGATAACATTTTTTCTAAAAAAAAACGGAAATATTTAGCTTCCGCTGTCCGCTGCCTTAATTTTTTTCCTTGCAATTGAACTTTGGCTAAAAAGTCGGATTTGGGGATTTGGCGGGAAAAAGCTAAATTTGGCGGGAAAGAGCTAAATTTGGCGTGAAAAAGCTAAATTAAGCGAATTAGTCCAAATTTGACAAGAAGAGTTAATCTGAGAGTTTTGTTAGGATATCTCCGATTGTATCCGATTGTTCCTATGGCAGCTATATGATATAGTCATCCGTCTTTGACCAAATTTGGTCAGTATGTTAGAGACAGTATCAAACAAACAATCTGCGAGTTTGGTTGAGATATCTTAAGAAACAAAAAAGTTTTTCATACTAAAGGTGTTTTTCATCGGATTGTTCCTATGGCAGCTATATGATATAGTCAACCCACTTTGACCAAATTTGGTCAGAATGTAAGAGACAGTACCAAATATATAATCTGTGAGTTTGGTTGAGATATCTTAAGAAACAAAAAAGTTTTTCATACTAAAGGTATTTTTCATCGGATTGTTCCTATGGCAGCTATAAGATATAGTCATCCAACTTTGACCAAATTTGTTCAGGAAGTCAAAAACAGTCCCAAACATACAATCTGTGGGTTTGGTTGAGATATCTTAAGAAACAAAAAAGTTTTTTATACTAAGCAATTCCGTGACCTTTGACCCCGATTTGACCCACTTAGAGGTCGAATTTCGCAAAACCCCGTCTTATTGCACGATGAAATTATCTCATCTATGTTGTGTAAAAATTTCAGCTCTCTATCTCTTACCGTTTGGGCTGCACGTTGATTCTCAGTCAGTCAGTCAGTCAGTGAGGACAAAGAGTTTTATATATATTGATAACATTTTTTCTAAAAAAAAAACGGAAATATTTAGCTTCCGCTGTCTGCTGCCTTAATTTTTTTCCTTGCAATTGAACTTTGGCTAAAAAGTCGGATTTGGGGATTTTGCGGGAAAAAGCTAAATTTGGCGGGAAAAAGCTAAATTTGGCGTGAAAAAGCTAAATTAAGCGAATTAGTCCAAATTTGGCAAGAAGAGTTAATCTGAGAGTTTTGTTAGGATATCTCCGTTTGCATCCGATTGTTCCTATGGCAGCTATATGATATAGTCATCCGTCTTTGACCAAATTTGGTCAGTATGTTAGAGACAGTATCAAACAAACAATCTGCGAGTTTGGTTGAGATATCTTAAGAAACAAAAAAGTTTTTCATACTAAAGGTGTTTTTCATCGGATTGTTCCTATAGCAGCTATAAGATATAGTCATTACACTTTGACCAAATTTGGTCAGAATGTAAGAGACGGTACCAAATATTAAATCTGTGAGTTTGGTTGAGATATCTTAAGAAACAAAAAAGTTTTTCATACTAAAGGTGTTTTTCATCGGATTGTTCCTATGGCAGCTATAAGATATAGTCATTCCACTTTGACCAAATTTGGTCAGAATGTAAGAGACAGTACCAAATAATAAATCTGTGAGTTTGGTTGAGATATCTTAAGAAACAAAAAAGTTTTTCATACTAAAGGTGTTTTTCATCGGATTGTTCCTATGGCAGCTATAAGATATAGTCTTCCGACTTTGACCAAATTTGTTCAGGAAGTCAAAAACACCCCAAAACATACAATCTGTGGGTTTGGTTGAGATATCTTAAGAAACAAAAACGTTTTTTATACTAAGCAATTCCTTGACCTTTGACCCCGATTTGACCCACTTAGAGGTCGAATTTCGCAAAACCCCGTCTTTAATTCACGATGAAATTATCTCATCTATGTTGTGTAAAAATTTCAGCTCTCTATCTCTTACCGTTTGGGCTGCACGTTAATTCTCAGTCAGTCAGTCAGTCAGTCAGTCAGTGAGGACAAAGAATTTTATATATATAGATAACATTTTTTCTAAAAAAAAAAACGGAAATATTTAGCTTCCGCTGTCCGCTACCTTAATTTTTTTCCTTGCAATTGAACTTTGGCTAAAAAGTCGGATTTGGGGATTTGGCGGGAAAAAGCTAAATTTGGCGGGAAAAAGCTAAATTTGGCGTGAAAAAGCTAAATTAAGCGAATTAGTCCAAATTTGGCAAGAAGAGTTAATCTGAGAGTTTTGTTAGGATATCTCCGATTGCATCCGATTGTTCCTATGGCAGCTATATGATATAGTCATCCGTCTTTGACCAAATTTGGTCAGTATGTAAGAGACAGTATCAAACAAACAATCTGCGAGTTTGGTTGAGATATCTTAAGAAACAAAAAAGTTTTCCATACTAAAGGTGTTTTTCATCGGATTGTTCCTATGGCAGCTATAAGATATAGTCATTACACTTTGACCATATTTGGTCAGAATGTAAGAGACAGTACCAAATATATAATCTGTGAGTTTGGTTGAGATATCTTAAGAAACAAAAAAGTTTTTCATACTAAAGGTGTTTTTCATCGGATTGTTCCTATGGCAGCTATAAGATATAGTCTTCCGACTTTGACCAAATTTGTTCAGGAAGTCAAAAACACCCCAAAACATACAATCTGTGAGTTTGGTTGAGATATCTTAAGAAACAAAAACGTTTTTTATACTAAGCAATTCCTTGACCTTTGACCCCGATTTGACCCACTTAGAGGTCGAATTTCGCAAAACCCCGTCTTATTTCACGATGAAATTATCCCATCTATGTTGTGTAAAAATTTCAGCTCTCTATCTCTTACCGTTTGGGCTGCACGTTAATTCTCAGTCAGTCAGTCAGTCAGTCAGTCAGTGAGGACAAAGAATTTTATATATATAGATAACATTTTTTCTAAAAAAAAAAACGGAAATATTTAGCTACCGCTGTCCGCTGCCTTAATTTTTTTCCTTGCAATTGAACTTTGGCTAAAAGTCGGATTTGGGGATTTGGCGGGAAAAAGCTAAATTTGGCGGGAAAAAGCTAAATTTGGCGTGAAAAAGCTAAATTAAGCGAATTAGTCCAAATTTGGCAAGAAGAGTTAATCTGAGAGTTTTGTTAGGATAACTCCGATTGCATCCGATTGTTCCTATGGCAGCTATATGATATAGTCATCCGTCTTTGACCAAATTTGGTCAGTATGTAAGAGACAGTATCAAACAAACAATCTGCGAGTTTGGTTGAGATATCTTAAGAAACAAAAAAGTTTTTCTTACTAAAGGTGTTTTTCATCGGATTGTTCCTATGGCAGCTATAAGATATAGTCATTACACTTTGACCATATTTGGTCAGAATGAAAGAGTTTTATATATATAGATAACATTTTTTCTAAAAAAAAACGGAAATATTTAGCTTCCGCTGTCCGCTGCCTTAATTTTTTTTCCTTGCAATTGAACTTTGTCTAAAAAGTCGGATTTGGGGATTTGGCGGGAAAAAGCTAAATTTGGCGGGAAAAAGCTAAATTTGGCGTGAAAAAGCTAAATTAAGCGAATTAGTCCAAATTTGGCAAGAAGAGTTAATCTGAGAGTTTTGTTAGGATATCTCCGATTGCATCCGATTGTTCCTATGGCAGCTATATAATATAGTCATCCGTCTTTGACCAAATTTGGTCAGTATGTTAGAGACAGTATCAAACAAACAATCTGCGAGTTTGGTTGAGATATCTTAAGAAACAAAAAAGTTTTTCATACTAAAGGTGTTTTTCATCGGATTGTTCCTATGGCAGCTATAAGATATAGTCATCCGACTTTGACCAAATTTGTTCAGGAAGTCAAAAACAGTCCCAAACATACAATCTGTGGGTTTGGTTGAGATATCTTAAGAAACAAAAAAGTTTTTTATACTAAGCAATTCCGTGACCTTTGACCCCGATTTGACCCACTTAGAGGTCGAATTTCGCAAAACCCCGTCTTATTGCACGATGAAATTATCTCATCTATGTTGTGTAAAAATTTCAGCTCTCTATCTCTTACCGTTTGGGCTGCACGTTGATTCTCAGTCAGTCAGTCAGTCAGTCAGTCAGTGAGGACAAAGAGTTTTATATATATTGATAACATTTTTTCTAAAAAAAAAAAGGAAATATTTAGCTTCCGCTGTCCGCTGCCTTAATTTTTTTCCTTGCAATTGAACTTTGGCTAAAAAGTCGGATTTGGGGATTTGGCGGGAAAAAGCTAAATTTGGCGGGAAAAAGCTAAATTTGGCGTGAAAAAGCTAAATTAAGCGAATTAGTCCAAATTTGGCAAGAAGAGTTAATCTGAGAGTTTTGTTAGGATATCTCCGATTGCATCCGATTGTTCCTATGGGAGCTATATATCCGTCTTTGACCAAATTTGGTCAGTATGTTAGAGACAGTATCAAACAAACAATCTGCGAGTTTGGTTGAGATATCTTAAGAAACAAAAAAGTTTTTCATACTAAAGGTGTTTTTCATCGGATTGCTCCTATGGCAGCTATATGATATAGTTAACCGACTTTGACCAAATTTGGTCAGAATGTAACAGACAGTACCAAACATATAATCTGTGAGTTTGGTTGAGATATCTTAAGAAACAAAAAAGTTTTTCATACTAAAGGTGTTTTTCATCGGATTGTTCCTATGGCAGCTATAAGATATAGTCATTCCACTTTGACCAAATTTGGTCAGAATGTAAGAGACAGTACCAAATATATAATCTGTGAGTTTGGTTGAGATATCTTAAGAAACAAAAACGTTTTTCATACTAAAGGTGTTTTTCATCGGATTGTTCCTATGGCAGCTATAAGATATAGTCTTCCGACTTTGACCAAATTTGTTCAGGAAGTCAAAAACAGTCCAAAACATACAATCTGTGGGTTTGGTTGAGATATCTTAAGAAACAAAAACGTTTTTTATACTAAGCAATTCCGAGAACTTTGACCCCGATTTGACCCACTTAGAGGTCGAATTTCGCAAAACCCCGTCTTATTTCACGATGAAATTATCTCATCTATGTTGTGTAACAATTTCAGCTCTCTATCTCTTACCGTTTGGGCTACACGTTGATTCTCAGTCAGTCAGTCAGTCAGTCAGTCAGTCAGTGAGGACAAAGAGTTTTATATATATAGATAACATTTTTTCTAAAAAAAAACGGAAATATTTAGCTTCCGCTGTCTGCTGCCTTAATTTTTTTCCTTGCAATTGAACTTTGGCTAAAAAGTCGGATTTGGGGATTTGGCGGGAAAAAGCTAAATTTGGCGGGAAAAAGCTAAATTTGGCGTGAAAAAGCTAAATTAAGCGAATTAGTCCAAATTTGGCAAGAAGAGTTAATCTGAGAGTTTTGTTAGGATATCTCCGATTGCATCCGATTGTTCCTATGGCAGCTATATGATATAGTCATCCGTCTTTGACCAAATTTGGTCAGTATGTTAGAGACAGTATCAAACAAACAATCTGCGAGTTTGGTTGAGATATCTTAAGAAACAAAAAAGTTTTTCATACTAAAGGTGTTTTTCATCGGATTGTTCCTATGGCAGCTATAAGATATAGTCATTACACTTTGACCAAATTTGGTCAGAATGTAAGAGACAGTACCAAATATATAATCTGTGAGTTTGGTTGAGATATCTTAAGAAACAAAAAAGTTTTTCATACTAAAGGTGTTTTTCATCGGATTGTTCCTATGGCAGCTATAAGATATAGTCATTACACTTTGACCATATGTGTTTTTCATCGGATTGTTCCTATGGCAGCTATAAGATATAGTCTTCCGACTTTGACCAAATTTGTTCAGGAAGTCAAAAACAGTCCAAAACATACAATCTGTGGGTTTGGTTGAGATATCTTAAGAAACAAAAACGTTTTTTATACTAAGCAATTCTGTGACCTTTGACCCCGATTTGACCCACTTAGAGGTCGAATTTCGCAAAACCCCGTCTTATTTTACGATGAAATTATCTCATCTATGTTGTGTAAAAATTTCAGCTCTCTATCTCTTACCGTTTGGGCTACACGTTGATTCTCAGTCAGTCAGCCAGTCAGTCAGTCAGTGAGGACAAAGAGTTTTATATATATTGATAACATTTTTTCTAAAAAAAAAACGGAAATATTTAGCTTCTGCTGCCTTATTTTTATTCCTTGCAATTGAACTTTGGCTAAAAAGTCGGATTTGGGGATTTTGCGGGAAAAAGCTAAATTTGGCGGGAAAAAGCTAAATTTGGCGTGAAAAAGCTAAATTAAGCGAATTAGTCCAAATTTGGCAAGAAGAGTTAATCTGAGAGTTTTGTTAGGATATCTCCGATTGCATCCGATTGTTCCTATGGCAGCTATATGATATAGTCATCCGTCTTTGACCAAATTTGGTCGGTATGTTAGAGACAGTATCAAACAAACAATCTGCGAGTTTGGTTGAGATATCTTAAGAAACAAAAAAGTTTTTCATACTAAAGGTGTTTTTCATCGGATTGTTCCAATGGCAGCTATAAGATATAGTCATTCCACTTTGACCAAATTTGGTCAGAATGTAAGAGACCCCGTCTTATTGCACGATGAAATTATCTCATCTATGTTGTGTAAAAATTTCAGCTATCAGCTAGTCCAAATTTGGCAAGAAGAGTTAATCTGAGAGTTTTGTTAGGATATCTCCGATTGCATCCGATTGTTCCTATGGCAGCTATATGATATAGTCATCCGTCTTTGACCAAATTTGGTCAGTATGTTAGAGACAGTATCAAACAAACAATCTGCGAGTTTGGTTGAGATATCTTAAGAAACAAAAAAGTTTTTCATACTAAAGGTGTTTTTCATCGGATTGTTCCTATGGCAGCTATAAGATATAGTCATTCCACTTTGACCAAATTTGGTCAGAATGTAAGAGACGGTACCAAATATTAAATCTGTGAGTTTGGTTGAGATATCTTAAGAAACAAAAAAGTTTTTCATACTAAAGGTGTTTTTCATCGGATTGTTCCTATGGCAGCTATAAGATATAGTCATTCCACTTTGACCAAATTTGGTCAGAATGTAAGAGACAGTACCAAATAATAAATCTGTGAGTTTGGTTGAGATATCTTAAGAAACAAAAAAGTTTTTCATCCTAAAGGTGTTTTTCATCGGATTGTTCCTATGGCAGCTATAAGATATAGTCTTCCGACTTTGACCAAATTTGTTCAGGAAGTCAAAAACACTCCAAAACATACAATCTGTGGGTTTGGTTGAGATATCTTAAGAAACAAAAACGTTTTTTATACTAAGCAATTCCTTGACCTTTGACCCCGATTTGACCCACTTAGAGGTCGAATTTCGCAAAACCCCGTCTTATTTCACGATGAAATTATCTCATCTATGTTGTGTAAAAATTTCAGCTCTCTATCTCTTACCGTTTGGGCTGCACGTTAATTCTCAGTCAGTCAGTCAGTCAGTCAGTCAGTGAGGACAAAGAATTTTATATATATAGATAACATTTTTTCTAAAAAAAAACGGAAATATTTAGCTTCCGCTGTCCGCTGCCTTAATTTTTTTCCTTGCAATTGAACTTTGGCTAAAAAGTCGGATTTGGGGATTTTGCGGGAAAAAGCTAAATTTGGCGGGAAAAAGCTAAATTTGGCGTGAAAAAGCTAAATTAAGCGAATTAGTCCAAATTTGGCAAGAAGAGTTAATCTGAGAGTTTTGTTAGGATATCTCCGATTGCATCCGATTGTTCCTATGGCAGCTATATGATATAGTCATCCGTCTTTGACCAAATTTGGTCAGTATGTAAGAGACAGTATCAAACAAACAATCTGCGAGTTTGGTTGAGATATCTTAAGAAACAAAAAAGTTTTCCATACTAAAGGTGTTTTTCATCGGATTGTTCCTATGGCAGCTATAAGATATAGTCATTACACTTTGACCATATTTGGTCAGAATGTAAGAGACAGTACCAAATATATAATCTGTGAGTTTGGTTGAGATATCTTAAGAAACAAAAAAGTTTTTCATACTAAAGGTGTTTTTCATCGGATTGTTCCTATGGCAGCTATAAGATATAGTCTTCCGACTTTGACCAAATTTGGTCAGAATGTAAGAGACAGTATCAAACAAACAATCTGCGAGTTTGGTTGAGATATCTTAAGAAACAAAAAAGTTTTTCATACTAAAGGTGTTTTTCATCGAATTGTTCCTATGGCAGCTATAAGATATAGTCATTACACTTTGACCATATTTGGTCAGAATGTAAGAGACAGTACCAAATATATAATCTGTGAGTTTGGTTGAGATATCTTAAGAAACAAAAAAGTTTTTCATACTAAAGGTGTTTTTCATCGGATTGTTCCTATGGCAGCTATAAGATATAGTCTTCCTACTTTGACCAAATTTGTTCAGGAAGTCAAAAACACCCCAAAACATACAATCTGTGGGTTTGGTTGAGATATCTTAAGAAACAAAAACGTTTTTTATACTAAGCAATTCTGTGACCTTTGACCCCGATTTGACCCACTTAGAGGTCGAATTTCGCAAAACCCCGTCTTATTTCACGATGAAATTATCTCATCTATATTGTGTAAAAATTTCAGCTCTCTATCTCTTACCGTTTGGGCTACACGTTGATTCTCAGTCAGTCAGTCAGTCAGTCAGTCAGTCAGTGAGGACAAAGAGTTTTATATATATACAGGCATGCCACATAAATCTCTTTCACTTGAGTTTCACGTCAATTTCATTTCTCCGTGCCACAGTCTCAATCACCTGCACAATTTTTGGTGAAACGAAATCATCGCTCAATCCACTGGCGTCCGATGCCATGAGAACAATGTCACATTTTTTGTCCGAATTTTAGAATTTAGAGTCGTCAAGTAACTTTCATTGTTTGTCGCGCCAATAACTTTTAAATTTTTTTAGGCTATACAATATAAATTATTAAATAAATAAATTAAATAATATAAATTAAAGAAGAAATAAAATAAAAACCTACTTTTCAGCAATAATAAACTTACGAAAATTGCTAAACAAACCCTTGGGAAATTTAATCTGAGAAGGGGCCAACCCTAGCAGCCTAGTACGAAAAGGTTGATGAACATGCTTAAAAACCTAAATCACACGAATTTCTGTGGCACGGAGAAATTTTCGAAGTGGAATTGCTTTTTTCTGAAATCACTTTCACTAGTGTTTTTTGTGGCATGCCTGATAGATAACATTTTTTCTAAAAAAAAACGGAAATATTTAGCTTCCGCTGTCCGCTGCCTTAATTTTTTTCCTTGCAATTGAACTTTGGCTAAAAAGTCGGATTTGGGGATTTGGCGGGAAAAAGCTAATTTGGCGGGAAAAAGCTAAATTTGGCGTGAAAAAGCTAAATTAAGCGAATTAGTCCAAATTTGGCAAGAAGAGTTAATCTGAGAGTTTTGTTAGGATATCTCCGATTGTATCCGATTGTTCCTATGGCAGCTATATGATATAGTCATCCGTCTTTGACCAAATTTGGTCAGTATGTTAGAGACAGTATCAAACAAACAATCTGCGAGTTTGGTTGAGATATCTTAAGAAACAAAAAAGTTTTTCATACTAAAGGTGTTTTTCATCGGATTGTTCCTATGGCAGCTATAAGATATAGTCATTACACTTTGACCAAATTTGGTCAGAATGTAAGAGACAGTACCAAATATATAATCTGTGAGTTTGGTTGAGATATCTTAAGAAACAAAAAAGTTTTTCATACTAAAGGTGTTTTTCATCGGATTGTTCCTATGGCAGCTATAAGATATAGTCTTCCTACTTTGACCAAATTTGTTCAGGAAGTCAAAAACACCCTAAAACATACAATCTGTGGGTTTGGTTGAGATATCTTAAGAAACAAAAAAGTTTTTTATACTAAGCAATTCCGTGACCTTTGACCCCGATTTGACCCACTTAGAGGTCGAATTTCGCAAAACCCCGTCTTATTGCACGATGAAATTATCTCATCTATGTTGTGTAAAAATTTCAGCTCTCTATCTCTTACCGTTTGGGCTGCACGTTGATTCTCAGTCAGTCAGTCAGTCAGTCAGTCAGTGAGGACAAAGAGTTTTATATATATTGATAACATTTTTTCTAAAAAAAAACGGAAATATTTAGCTTCCGCTGTCTGCTGCCTTAATTTTTTTCCTTGCAATTGAACTTTGGCTAAAAAGTCGGATTTGGGGATTTTGCGGGAAAAAGCTAAATTTGGCGGGAAAAAGCTAAATTTGGCGTGAAAAAGCTAAATTAAGCGAATTAGTCCAAATTTGGCAAGAAGAGTTAATCTGAGAGTTTTGTTAGGATATCTCCGATTGCATCCGATTGTTCCTATGGCAGCTATATGATATAGTCATCCGTCTTTGACCAAATTTGGTCAGTATGTTAGAGACAGTATCAAACAAACAATCTGCGAGTTTGGTTGAGATATCTTAAGAAACAAAAAAGTTTTTCATACTAAAGGTGTTTTTCCGACTTTGACCAAATTTGTTCAGGAAGTCAAAAACACCCCAAAACATACAATCTGTGGGTTTGGTTGAGATATCTTAAGAAACAAAAACGTTTTTTATACTAAGCAATTCCTTGACCTTTGACCCCGATTTGACCCACTTAGAGGTCGAATTTCGCAAAACCCCGTCTTATTTCACGATGAAATTATCTCATCTATGTTGTGTAAAAATTTCAGCTCTCTATCTCTTACCGTTTGGGCTGCACGTTAATTCTCAGTCAGTCAGTCAGTCAGTCAGTCAGTGAGGACAAAGAATTTTATATATATAGATAACATTTTTTAAAAAAAAAACGGAAATATTTAGCTTCCGCTGTCCGCTGCCTTAATTTTTTTCCTTGCAATTGAACTTTGGCTAAAAAGTCGGATTTGGGGATTTTGCGGGAAAAAGCTAAATTTGGCGGGAAAAAGCTAAATTTGGCGTGAAAAAGCTAAATTAAGCGAATTAGTCCAAATTTGGCAAGAAGAGTTAATCTGAGAGTTTTGTTAGGATATCTCCCATTGCATCCGATTGTTCCTATGGCAGCTATATGATATAGTCATCCGTCTTTGACCAAATTTGGTCAGTATGTAAGAGACAGTATCAAACAAACAATCTGCGAGTTTGGTTGAGATATCTTAAGAAACAAAAAAGTTTTCCATACTAAAGGTGTTTTTCATCGGATTGTTCCTATGGCAGCTATAAGATATAGTCATTACACTTTGACCATATTTGGTCAGAATGTAAGAGACAGTACCAAATATATAATCTGTGAGTTTGGTTGAGATATCTTAAGAAACAAAAAAGTTTTTCATACTAAAGGTGTTTTTCATCGGATTGTTCCTATGGCAGCTATAAGATATAGTCTTCCGACTTTGACCAAATTTGGTCAGAATGTAAGAGAGAGTATCAAACAAACAATCTGCGAGTTTGGTTGAGATATCTTAAGAAACAAAAAAGTTTTTCATACTAAAGGTGTTTTTCATCGGATTGTTCCTATGGCAGCTATAAGATATAGTCATTACAATTTGACCATATTTGGTCAGAATGTAAGAGACAGTACCAAATATATAATCTGTGAGTTTGGTTGAGATATCTTAAGAAACAAAAAAGTTTTTCATACTAAAGGTGTTTTTCATCGGATTGTTCCTATGGCAGCTATAAGATATAGTCTTCCGACTTTGACCAAATTTGTTCAGGAAGTCAAAAACACCCCAAAACATACAATCTGTGGGTTTGGTTGAGATATCTTAAGAAACAAAAACGTTTTTTATACTAAGCAATTCTGTGACCTTTGACCCCGATTTGACCCACTTAGAGGTCGAATTTCGCAAAACCCCGTCTTATTTCACGATGAAATTATCTCATCTATGTTGTGTAAAAATTTCAGCTCTCTATCTCTTACCGTTTGGGCTACACGTTGATTCTCAGTCAGTCAGTCAGTCAGTCAGTCAGTCAGTGAGGACAAAGAGTTTTATATATATAGATAACATTTTTTCTAAAAAAAAACGGAAATATTTAGCTTCCGCTGTCCGCTGCCTTAATTTTTTTCCTTGCAATTGAACTTTGGCTAAAAAGTCGGATTTGGGGATTTGGCGGGAAAAAGCTAAATTTGGCGGGAAAGAGCTAAATTTGGCGTGAAAAAGCTAAATTAAGCGAATTAGTCCAAATTTGGCAAGAAGAGTTAATCTGAGAGTTTTGTTAGGATATCTCCGATTGTATCCGATTGTTCCTATGGCAGCTATATGATATAGTCATCCGTCTTTGACCAAATTTGGTCAGTATGTTAGAGACAGTATCAAACAAACAATCTGCGAGTTTGGTTGAGATATCTTAAGAAACAAAAAAGTTTTTCATACTAAAGGTGTTTTTCATCGGATTGTTCCTATGGCAGCTATAAGATATAGTCATTACACTTTGACCAAATTTGGTCAGAATGTAAGAGACAGTACCAAATATATAATCTGTGAGTTTGGTTGAGATATCTTAAGAAACAAAAAAGTTTTTCATACTAAAGGTGTTTTTCATCGGATTGTTCCTATGGCAGCTATAAGATATAGTCATCCGACTTTGACCAAATTTGATCAGAAAGTCAAAAACAGTCCCAAAAATACAATCTGTGGGTTTGGTTGAGATATCTTAAGAAACAAAAAAGTTTTTTATACTAAGCAATTCCGTGACCTTTGACCCCGATTTGACCCACTTAGAGGTCGAATTTCGCAAAACCCCGTCTTATTGCACGATGAAATTATCTCATCTATGTTGTGTAAAAATTTCAGCTCTCTATCTCTTACCGTTTGGGCTGCACGTTGATTCTCAGTCAGTCAGTCAGTCAGTCAGTCAGTGAGGACAAAGGGTTTTATATATATTGATAACATTTTTTCTAAAAAAAAAACGGAAATATTTAGCTTCCGCTGTCTGCTGCCTTAATTTTTTTCCTTGCAATTGAACTTTGGCTAAAAAGTCGGATTTGGGGATTTTGCGGGAAAAAGCTAAATTTGGCGGGAAAAAGCTAAATTTGGCGTGAAAAAGCTAAATTAAGCGAATTAGTCCAAATTTGGCAAGAAGAGTTAATCTGAGAGTTTTGTTAGGATATCTCCGTTTGCATCCGATTGTTCCTATGGCAGCTATATGATATAGTCATCCGTCTTTGACCAAATTTGGTCAGTATGTTAGAGACAGTATCAAACAAACAATCTGCGAGTTTTGTTGAGATATCTTAAGAAACAAAAAAGTTTTTCATACTAAAGGTGTTTTTCATCGGATTGTTCCTATGGCAGCTATAAGATATAGTCATTCCACTTTGACCAAATTTGGTCAGAATGTAAGAGACGGTACCAAATATTAAATCTGTGAGTTTGGTTGAGATATCTTAAGAAACAAAAAAGTTTTTCATACTAAAGGTGTTTTTCATCGGATTGTTCCTATGGCAGCTATAAGATATAGTCATTCCACTTTGACCAAATTTGGTCAGAATGTAAGAGACAGTACCAAATAATAAATCTGTGAGTTTGGTTGAGATATCTTAAGAAACAAAAAAGTTTTTCATACTAAAGGTGTTTTTCATCGGATTGTTCCTATGGCAGCTATAAGATATAGTCTTCCGACTTTGACCAAATTTGTTCAGGAAGTCAAAAACACCCCAAAACATACAATCTGTGGGTTTGGTTGAGATATCTTAAGAAACAAAAACGTTTTTTATACTAAGCAATTCCTTGACCTTTGACCCCGATTTGACCCACTTAGAGGTCGAATTTCGCAAAACCCCGTCTTATTTCACGATGAAATTATCTCATCTATGTTGTGTAAAAATTTCAGCTCTCTATCTCTTACCGTTTGGGCTACACGTTGATTCTCAGTCAGTCAGTCAGTCAGTCAGTCAGTCAGTCAGTGAGGACAAAGAGTTTTATATATATAGATAACATTTTTTCTAAAAAAAAACGGAAATATTTAGCTTCCGCTGTCCGCTGCCTTAATTTTTTTCCTTGCAATTGAACTTTGGCTAAAAAGTCGGATTTGGGGATTTGGCGGGAAAAAGCTAAATTTGGCGGGAAAGAGCTAAATTTGGCGTGAAAAAGCTAAATTAAGCGAATTAGTCCAAATTTGACAAGAAGAGTTAATCTGAGAGTTTTGTTAGGATATCTCCGATTGTATCCGATTGTTCCTATGGCAGCTATATGATATAGTCATCCGTCTTTGACCAAATTTGGTCAGTATGTTAGAGACAGTATCAAACAAACAATCTGCGAGTTTGGTTGAGATATCTTAAGAAACAAAAAAGTTTTTCATACTAAAGGTGTTTTTCATCGGATTGTTCCTATGGCAGCTATATGATATAGTCAACCCACTTTGACCAAATTTGGTCAGAATGTAAGAGACAGTACCAAATATATAATCTGTGAGTTTGGTTGAGATATCTTAAGAAACAAAAAAGTTTTTCATACTAAAGGTATTTTTCATCGGATTGTTCCTATGGCAGCTATAAGATATAGTCATCCAACTTTGACCAAATTTGTTCAGGAAGTCAAAAACAGTCCCAAACATACAATCTGTGGGTTTGGTTGAGATATCTTAAGAAACAAAAAAGTTTTTTATACTAAGCAATTCCGTGACCTTTGACCCCGATTTGACCCACTTAGAGGTCGAATTTCGCAAAACCCCGTCTTATTGCACGATGAAATTATCTCATCTATGTTGTGTAAAAATTTCAGCTCTCTATCTCTTACCGTTTGGGCTGCACGTTGATTCTCAGTCAGTCAGTCAGTCAGTGAGGACAAAGAGTTTTATATATATTGATAACATTTTTTCTAAAAAAAAAACGGAAATATTTAGCTTCCGCTGTCTGCTGCCTTAATTTTTTTCCTTGCAATTGAACTTTGGCTAAAAAGTCGGATTTGGGGATTTTGCGGGAAAAAGCTAAATTTGGCGGGAAAAAGCTAAATTTGGCGTGAAAAAGCTAAATTAAGCGAATTAGTCCAAATTTGGCAAGAAGAGTTAATCTGAGAGTTTTGTTAGGATATCTCCGTTTGCATCCGATTGTTCCTATGGCAGCTATATGATATAGTCATCCGTCTTTGACCAAATTTGGTCAGTATGTTAGAGACAGTATCAAACAAACAATCTGCGAGTTTGGTTGAGATATCTTAAGAAACAAAAAAGTTTTTCATACTAAAGGTGTTTTTCATCGGATTGTTCCTATAGCAGCTATAAGATATAGTCATTACACTTTGACCAAATTTGGTCAGAATGTAAGAGACGGTACCAAATATTAAATCTGTGAGTTTGGTTGAGATATCTTAAGAAACAAAAAAGTTTTTCATACTAAAGGTGTTTTTCATCGGATTGTTCCTATGGCAGCTATAAGATATAGTCATTCCACTTTGACCAAATTTGGTCAGAATGTAAGAGACAGTACCAAATAATAAATCTGTGAGTTTGGTTGAGATATCTTAAGAAACAAAAAAGTTTTTCATACTAAAGGTGTTTTTCATCGGATTGTTCCTATGGCAGCTATAAGATATAGTCTTCCGACTTTGACCAAATTTGTTCAGGAAGTCAAAAACACCCCAAAACATACAATCTGTGGGTTTGGTTGAGATATCTTAAGAAACAAAAACGTTTTTTATACTAAGCAATTCCTTGACCTTTGACCCCGATTTGACCCACTTAGAGGTCGAATTTCGCAAAACCCCGTCTTTAATTCACGATGAAATTATCTCATCTATGTTGTGTAAAAATTTCAGCTCTCTATCTCTTACCGTTTGGGCTGCACGTTAATTCTCAGTCAGTCAGTCAGTCAGTCAGTCAGTGAGGACAAAGAATTTTATATATATAGATAACATTTTTTCTAAAAAAAAAAACGGAAATATTTAGCTTCCGCTGTCCGCTACCTTAATTTTTTTCCTTGCAATTGAACTTTGGCTAAAAAGTCGGATTTGGGGATTTGGCGGGAAAAAGCTAAATTTGGCGGGAAAAAGCTAAATTTGGCGTGAAAAAGCTAAATTAAGCGAATTAGTCCAAATTTGGCAAGAAGAGTTAATCTGAGAGTTTTGTTAGGATATCTCCGATTGCATCCGATTGTTCCTATGGCAGCTATATGATATAGTCATCCGTCTTTGACCAAATTTGGTCAGTATGTAAGAGACAGTATCAAACAAACAATCTGCGAGTTTGGTTGAGATATCTTAAGAAACAAAAAAGTTTTCCATACTAAAGGTGTTTTTCATCGGATTGTTCCTATGGCAGCTATAAGATATAGTCATTACACTTTGACCATATTTGGTCAGAATGTAAGAGACAGTACCAAATATATAATCTGTGAGTTTGGTTGAGATATCTTAAGAAACAAAAAAGTTTTTCATACTAAAGGTGTTTTTCATCGGATTGTTCCTATGGCAGCTATAAGATATAGTCTTCCGACTTTGACCAAATTTGTTCAGGAAGTCAAAAACACCCCAAAACATACAATCTGTGAGTTTGGTTGAGATATCTTAAGAAACAAAAACGTTTTTTATACTAAGCAATTCCTTGACCTTTGACCCCGATTTGACCCACTTAGAGGTCGAATTTCGCAAAACCCCGTCTTATTTCACGATGAAATTATCCCATCTATGTTGTGTAAAAATTTCAGCTCTCTATCTCTTACCGTTTGGGCTGCACGTTAATTCTCAGTCAGTCAGTCAGTCAGTCAGTCAGTGAGGACAAAGAATTTTATATATATAGATAACATTTTTTCTAAAAAAAAAAACGGAAATATTTAGCTACCGCTGTCCGCTGCCTTAATTTTTTTCCTTGCAATTGAACTTTGGCTAAAAGTCGGATTTGGGGATTTGGCGGGAAAAAGCTAAATTTGGCGGGAAAAAGCTAAATTTGGCGTGAAAAAGCTAAATTAAGCGAATTAGTCCAAATTTGGCAAGAAGAGTTAATCTGAGAGTTTTGTTAGGATAACTCCGATTGCATCCGATTGTTCCTATGGCAGCTATATGATATAGTCATCCGTCTTTGACCAAATTTGGTCAGTATGTAAGAGACAGTATCAAACAAACAATCTGCGAGTTTGGTTGAGATATCTTAAGAAACAAAAAAGTTTTTCTTACTAAAGGTGTTTTTCATCGGATTGTTCCTATGGCAGCTATAAGATATAGTCATTACACTTTGACCATATTTGGTCAGAATGAAAGAGTTTTATATATATAGATAACATTTTTTCTAAAAAAAAACGGAAATATTTAGCTTCCGCTGTCCGCTGCCTTAATTTTTTTTCCTTGCAATTGAACTTTGTCTAAAAAGTCGGATTTGGGGATTTGGCGGGAAAAAGCTAAATTTGGCGGGAAAAAGCTAAATTTGGCGTGAAAAAGCTAAATTAAGCGAATTAGTCCAAATTTGGCAAGAAGAGTTAATCTGAGAGTTTTGTTAGGATATCTCCGATTGCATCCGATTGTTCCTATGGCAGCTATATAATATAGTCATCCGTCTTTGACCAAATTTGGTCAGTATGTTAGAGACAGTATCAAACAAACAATCTGCGAGTTTGGTTGAGATATCTTAAGAAACAAAAAAGTTTTTCATACTAAAGGTGTTTTTCATCGGATTGTTCCTATGGCAGCTATAAGATATAGTCATCCGACTTTGACCAAATTTGTTCAGGAAGTCAAAAACAGTCCCAAACATACAATCTGTGGGTTTGGTTGAGATATCTTAAGAAACAAAAAAGTTTTTTATACTAAGCAATTCCGTGACCTTTGACCCCGATTTGACCCACTTAGAGGTCGAATTTCGCAAAACCCCGTCTTATTGCACGATGAAATTATCTCATCTATGTTGTGTAAAAATTTCAGCTCTCTATCTCTTACCGTTTGGGCTGCACGTTGATTCTCAGTCAGTCAGTCAGTCAGTCAGTCAGTGAGGACAAAGAGTTTTATATATATTGATAACATTTTTTCTAAAAAAAAAAAGGAAATATTTAGCTTCCGCTGTCCGCTGCCTTAATTTTTTTCCTTGCAATTGAACTTTGGCTAAAAAGTCGGATTTGGGGATTTGGCGGGAAAAAGCTAAATTTGGCGGGAAAAAGCTAAATTTGGCGTGAAAAAGCTAAATTAAGCGAATTAGTCCAAATTTGGCAAGAAGAGTTAATCTGAGAGTTTTGTTAGGATATCTCCGATTGCATCCGATTGTTCCTATGGGAGCTATATATCCGTCTTTGACCAAATTTGGTCAGTATGTTAGAGACAGTATCAAACAAACAATCTGCGAGTTTGGTTGAGATATCTTAAGAAACAAAAAAGTTTTTCATACTAAAGGTGTTTTTCATCGGATTGCTCCTATGGCAGCTATATGATATAGTTAACCGACTTTGACCAAATTTGGTCAGAATGTAACAGACAGTACCAAACATATAATCTGTGAGTTTGGTTGAGATATCTTAAGAAACAAAAAAGTTTTTCATACTAAAGGTGTTTTTCATCGGATTGTTCCTATGGCAGCTATAAGATATAGTCATTCCACTTTGACCAAATTTGGTCAGAATGTAAGAGACAGTACCAAATATATAATCTGTGAGTTTGGTTGAGATATCTTAAGAAACAAAAACGTTTTTCATACTAAAGGTGTTTTTCATCGGATTGTTCCTATGGCAGCTATAAGATATAGTCTTCCGACTTTGACCAAATTTGTTCAGGAAGTCAAAAACAGTCCAAAACATACAATCTGTGGGTTTGGTTGAGATATCTTAAGAAACAAAAACGTTTTTTATACTAAGCAATTCCGAGAACTTTGACCGCGATTTGACCCACTTAGAGGTCGAATTTCGCAAAACCCCGTCTTATTTCACGATGAAATTATCTCATCTATGTTGTGTAACAATTTCAGCTCTCTATCTCTTACCGTTTGGGCTGCACGTTGATTCTCAGTCAGTCAGTCAGTCAGTGAGGACAAAGAGTTTTATATATATCGGAGTCTAAGACTTTTTGAGGCCTTCTAAAGGTTTCAACAACAAGCAAGAGCGCAGCGAGTCCCTGCGTGTGTAGTCTCTCACTAGACTAATTGCCAAGTCACCTCCTGTGACACACACTCACACCAGAGCCACACTCGATGACAGCCTCTGCTGTCATCCCACTCCAGCAGTGTCAATACTGCCCAACACTATTAGGATTCACAACACTAGTTATCAGTATCAAAGTAACCCGCCCAATATGAACTATCCCATCTCCGACACGGCCATTCTGACAAATTACACGTCCTCGTGTAAGCAATCGAAAACACTTTCCATTTTAACTTCAACTTTTCTACAAACTAAATTTTTCATAACGTTGGTTGCATTTGCGATCTTTTCCGTACACATGCCGTACTTCCTCTTCAGGAATATTCAACCCAACCAACAGACATTACTTGTTATCTTTCTTCTTCTCTTCAATGCAACCGTATCCATCTTTTTGATCAGTCCCTTTTGTTACAACTTGTTAGTCATTAAAAAAAATTTATTTCGAATATCCTTTTCTTTCTAACTTGAAACAATCTTGTAAGAAATCAACAGGTCAGGTACCATCACGAGCCTCGATACTATCTTTCGACAACCGTACACAACAGTTTCGATGTACGTACTGTCAATTTCAACAGCTTCCATACTGCCTCTTTCAACAGTTTCTACTGTCTTTTTCAACAGCTTCCATACTGCCTCTTTCAACAGTTTCTACTGTCTTTTTCAACAGCTTCCATACTGTCTCTTTCAACAGCTTCTACTGTCTCTTTCAACACTTCCGTACTGTCTCTTTCAACAGCTTCTACTGTCTCTTTCAACAGCTTCTACTGTCTCTTTCAACAGCTTCTACTGTCTCTTTCAACAGCTTCTACTGCCTCTTTCAACAGCTTCAGTATCGCAATCCAGCTCGATGGCTACCTTTCCATCTAGAAGTTTTCTTACGCTTTCGTGCGGATATTTGTTCAGTCTGTTGCTATTAATAGATTTTAGTGTGTATTTGTCACCCTCTAAAAGACAGTCACTAAAAAAAAGGTCCTCTGAATTTGGGGTCTAACATTGTGTAGTTCCATTCGCTATTCTTAAGAAGAACATAGTGACCAACACTATACTTTACAAACTTAGCTTTGCCTTCAGCTTTCTGAACTTAATATTCTTTCTCAACCCATCTCATTTCAATTTTCTTTTCTTAACCTCCGGGCCAGGTACCGCCACGTAGCATCGACAAAACAACATTACAATTCACCAAACGGTCTGTTTCACCCGTTTTATCCATTACTAGTGCCACACTAGTCTCCACGGTCTGTTTCAACCGTTTCCCTTTCACCTATTCCATACTGGTCAACACGGTCTTCAACCGCATCATCGGATGAACTCAATTCATCTCAATTCAGCTTGCTTGATACCTGCCCTTCTGTCATTCTTCTCTTACTCATTATAGACTTCAAATTGTACCGATCACCTTCTAAAAATTCTATCCCCACAAAGGGTCCACAAGACTTCTGGTCTAACTTAATCTGCTGTCGGTAACTGTTTTCGAGACATTATCTCCTTCGCTAAAATTGACAACTTTAACTTTGACCTTGTCGAATCTCAACTTCTCTTACACTGCTTTACATTGCAAATTCTTCACAGGCTGCTCTCTTAATTTGGGAAACTCAACTTCGTTTTCGGACGCAATGGTCGAGCAACCTTTCCAATCAAAAGATTTCACCCAATGGTCAAGTAATTGGAAAGCTCTCACCTCGTTACAGCATTTTCGAGTTTGACTTATCTTCATTACATGGGTAAACTCGCTTTCTTGTGCGCGATCCGAGCCTTTTCTTCACAAATAGCGATAGCAAACTTTGTTGGTTTTCTTGCTGACATCCTTTACTGGGGCGTTGTTCTCTTGTTATTGGTCCAGAGTCATTGTGTGTCATCGGCGCCAAGGACACCAGAGACGAACTTCGGCAGCACAACGACACTATTAGTCTGCGGCTAGCATTCAGACACCGGAAACGATTTTTTAAACTCCAGAAAAAAATTTTATTAGCTGCGTCAGCCAGACACGAAACTGTTCACCCGCGGCTAATAAACGCGAGTCAGATCCCACTTCTGATATCGGAGTCTAAGACTTTTTGAGGCCTTCTAAAGGTTTCAACAACAAGCAAGAGCGCAGCGAGTCCCTGCGTGTGTAGTCTCTCACTAGACTAATTGCCAAGTCACCTCCTGTGACACACACTCACACCAGAGCCACACTCGATGACAGCCTCTGCTGTCATCCCACTCCAGCAGTGTCAATACTGCCCAACACTATTAGGATTCACAACACTAGTTATCAGTATCAAAGTAACCCGCCCAATATGAACTATCCCATCTCCGACATATATATAGATAACATTTTTTCTAAAAAAAAACCGGAAATATTTAGCTTCCGCTGTCCGCTGCCTTAATTTTTTTCCTTGCAATTGAACTTTGGCTAAAAAGTTGGATTTGGGGATTTGGCGGGAAAAAGCTAAATTTGGCGGGAAAAAGCTAAATTTGGCGTGAAAAAGCTAAATTAAGCGAATTAGTCCAAATTTGGCAAGAAGAGTTAATCTGAGAGTTTTGTTAGGATATCTCCGATTGCATCCGATTGTTCCTATGGCAGCTATATGATATAGTCAACCGTCTTTGACCAAATTTGGTCAGTATGTTAGAGACAGTATCAAACAAACAATCTGCGAGTTTGGTTGAGATATCTTAAGAAACAAAAAAGTTTTTCATACTAAAGGTGTTTTTCATCGGATTGTTCCTATGGCAGCTATAAGATATAGTCATTACACTTTGACCAAATTTGGTCAGAATGTAAGAGACAGTACCAAATATATAATCTGTGAGTTTGGTTGAGATATCTTAAG
The DNA here is from genome assembly GCA_963924055.1 of Drosophila limbata. Taxonomy (NCBI): domain Eukaryota; kingdom Metazoa; phylum Arthropoda; class Insecta; order Diptera; family Drosophilidae; genus Drosophila; species Drosophila limbata. Next base: position 58,486 of record CAWUOW010000278.1, read on the forward strand.
AAACAAAAAAGTTTTTCATACTAAAGGTGTTTTTCATCGGATTGTTCCTATGGCAGCTATAAGATATAGTCATCCGACTTTGACCAAATTTGTTCAGGAAGTCAAAAACAGTCCCAAACATACAATCTGTGGGTTTGGTTGAGATATCTTAAGAAACAAAAAAGTTTTTTATACTAAGCAATTCCGTGACCTTTGACCCCGATTTGACCCACTTAGAGGTCGAATTTCGCAAAACCCCGTCTTATTGCACGATGAAATTATCTCATCTATGTTGTGTAAAAATTTCAGCTCTCTATCTATTACCGTTTGGGCTGCACGTTGATTCTCAGTCAGTCAGTCAGTCAGTGAGGACAAAGAGTTTTATATATATTGATAACATTTTTTCTAAAAAAAAAACGGAAATATTTAGCTTCCGCTGTCCGCTGCCTTAATTTTTTTCCTTGCAATTGAACTTTGGCTAAAAAGTCGGATTTGGGGATTTTGCGGGAAAAAGCTAAATTTGGCGGGAAAAAGCTAAATTTGGCGTGAAAAAGCTAAATTAAGCGAATTAGTCCAAATTTGGCAAGAAGAGTTAATCTGAGAGTTTTGTTAGGATATCTCCGATTGCATCCGATTGTTCTTATGGCAGCTATATATCCGTCTTTGACCAAATTTGGTCAGTATGTTAGAGACAGTATCAAACAAACAATCTGCGAGTTTGGTTGAGATATCTTAAGAAACAAAAAAGTTTTTCATACTAAAGGTGTTTTTCATCGGATTGCTCCTATGGCAGCTATATGATATAGTCAACCGACTTTGACCAAATTTGGTCAGAATGTAACAGACAGTACCAAACATATAATCTGTGAGTTTGGTTGAGATATCTTAAGAAACAAAAAAGTTTTTCATACTAAAGGTGTTTTTCATCGGATTGTTCCTATGGCAGCTATAAGATATAGTCATTACACTTTGACCAAATTTGGTCAGAATGTAAGAGACAGTACCAAATATATAATCTGTGAGTTTGGTTGAGATATCTTAAGAAACAAAAAAGTTTTTCATACTAAAGGTGTTTTTCATCGGATTGTTCCTATGGCAGCTATATGATATAGTTAACCGACTTTGACCAAATTTGGTCAGAATGTAACAGACAGTACCAAACATATAATCTGTGAGTTTGGTTGAGATATCTTAAGAAACAAAAAAGTTTTTCATACTAAAGGTGTTTTTCATCGGATTGTTCCTATGGCAGCTATAAGATATAGTCTTCCGACTTTGACCAAATTTGTTCAGGAAGTCAAAAACAGTCCAAAACATACAATCTGTGGGTTTGGTTGAGATATCTTAAGAAACAAAAACGTTTTTTATACTAAGCAATTCCGAGAACTTTGACCCCGATTTGACCCACTTAGAGGTCGAATTTCGCAAAACCCCGTCTTATTTCACGATGAAATTATCTCATCTATGTTGTGTAACAATTTCAGCTCTCTATCTCTTACCGTTTGGGCTGCACGTTGATTCTCAGTCAGTCAGTCAGTCAGTGAGGACAAAGAGTTTTATATATATCGGAGTCTAAGACTTTTTGAGGCCTTCTAAAGGTCTCAACAACAAGCAAGAGCGCAGCGAGTCCCTGCGTGTGTAGTCTCTCACTAGACTAATTGCCAAGTCACCTCCTGTGACACACACTCACACCAGAGCCACACTCGATGACAGCCTCTGCTGTCATCCCACTCCAGCAGTGTCAATACTGCCCAACACTATTAGGATTCACAACACTAGTTATCAGTATCAAAGTAACCCGCCCAATATGAACTATCCCATCTCCGACACGGCCATTCTGACAAATTACACGTCCTCGTGTAAGCAATCGAAAACACTTTCCATTTTAACTTCAACTTTTCTACAAACTAAATTTTTCATAACGTTGGTTGCATTTGCGATCTTTTCCGTACACATGCCGTACTTCCTCTTCAGGAATATTCAACCCAACCAACAGACATTACTTGTTATCTTTCTTCTTCTCTTCAATGCAACCGTATCCATCTTTTTGATCAGTCCCTTTTGTTACAACTTGTTAGTCATTAAAAAAAATTTATTTCGAATATCCTTTTCTTTCTAACTTGAAACAATCTTGTAAGAAATCAACAGGTCAGGTACCATCACGAGCCTCGATACTATCTTTCGACAACCGTACACAACAGTTTCGATGTACGTACTGTCAATTTCAACAGCTTCCATACTGCCTCTTTCAACAGTTTCTACTGTCTTTTTCAACAGCTTCCATACTGCCTCTTTCAACAGTTTCTACTGTCTTTTTCAACAGCTTCCATACTGTCTCTTTCAACAGCTTCTACTGTCTCTTTCAACACTTCCGTACTGTCTCTTTCAACAGCTTCTACTGTCTCTTTCAACAGCTTCTACTGTCTCTTTCAACAGCTTCTACTGTCTCTTTCAACAGCTTCTACTGCCTCTTTCAACAGCTTCAGTATCGCAATCCAGCTCGATGGCTACCTTTCCATCTAGAAGTTTTCTTACGCTTTCGTGCGGATATTTGTTCAGTCTGTTGCTATTAATAGATTTTAGTGTGTATTTGTCACCCTCTAAAAGACAGTCACTAAAAAAAAGGTCCTCTGAATTTGGGGTCTAACATTGTGTAGTTCCATTCGCTATTCTTAAGAAGAACATAGTGACCAACACTATACTTTACAAACTTAGCTTTGCCTTCAGCTTTCTGAACTTAATATTCTTTCTCAACCCATCTCATTTCAATTTTCTTTTCTTAACCTCCGGGCCAGGTACCGCCACGTAGCATCGACAAAACAACATTACAATTCACCAAACGGTCTGTTTCACCCGTTTTATCCATTACTAGTGCCACACTAGTCTCCACGGTCTGTTTCAACCGTTTCCCTTTCACCTATTCCATACTGGTCAACACGGTCTTCAACCGCATCATCGGATGAACTCAATTCATCTCAATTCAGCTTGCTTGATACCTGCCCTTCTGTCATTCTTCTCTTACTCATTATAGACTTCAAATTGTACCGATCACCTTCTAAAAATTCTATCCCCACAAAGGGTCCACAAGACTTCTGGTCTAACTTAATCTGCTGTCGGTAACTGTTTTCGAGACATTATCTCCTTCGCTAAAATTGACAACTTTAACTTTGACCTTGTCGAATCTCAACTTCTCTTACACTGCTTTACATTGCAAATTCTTCACAGGCTGCTCTCTTAATTTGGGAAACTCAACTTCGTTTTCGGACGCAATGGTCGAGCAACCTTTCCAATCAAAAGATTTCACCCAATGGTCAAGTAATTGGAAAGCTCTCACCTCGTTACAGCATTTTCGAGTTTGACTTATCTTCATTACATGGGTAAACTCGCTTTCTTGTGCGCGATCCGAGCCTTTTCTTCACAAATAGCGATAGCAAACTTTGTTGGTTTTCTTGCTGACATCCTTTACTGGGGCGTTGTTCTCTTGTTATTGGTCCAGAGTCATTGTGTGTCATCGGCGCCAAGGACACCAGAGACGAACTTCGGCAGCACAACGACACTATTAGTCTGCGGCTAGCATTCAGACACCGGAAACGATTTTTTAAACTCCAGAAAAAAATTTTATTAGCTGCGTCAGCCAGACACGAAACTGTTCACCCGCGGCTAATAAACGCGAGTCAGATCCCACTTCTGATATCGGAGTCTAAGACTTTTTGAGGCCTTCTAAAGGTTTCAACAACAAGCAAGAGCGCAGCGAGTCCCTGCGTGTGTAGTCTCTCACTAGACTAATTGCCAAGTCACCTCCTGTGACACACACTCACACCAGAGCCACACTCGATGACAGCCTCTGCTGTCATCCCACTCCAGCAGTGTCAATACTGCCCAACACTATTAGGATTCACAACACTAGTTATCAGTATCAAAGTAACCCGCCCAATATGAACTATCCCATCTCCGACATATATATAGATAACATTTTTTCTAAAAAAAAAACGGAAATATTTAGCTTCCGCTGTCCGCTGCCTTAATTTTTTTCCTTGCAATTGAACTTTGGCTAAAAAGTTGGATTTGGGGATTTGGCGGGAAAAAGCTAAATTTGGCGGGAAAAAGCTAAATTTGGCGTGAAAAAGCTAAATTAAGCGAATTAGTCCAAATTTGGCAAGAAGAGTTAATCTGAGAGTTTTGTTAGGATATCTCCGATTGCATCCGATTGTTCCTATGGCAGCTATATGATATAGTCAACCGTCTTTGACCAAATTTGGTCAGTATGTTAGAGACAGTATCAAACAAACAATCTGCGAGTTTGGTTGAGATATCTTAAGAAACAAAAAAGTTTTTCATACTAAAGGTGTTTTTCATCGGATTGTTCCTATGGCAGCTATAAGATATAGTCATTACACTTTGACCAAATTTGGTCAGAATGTAAGAGACAGTACCAAATATATAATCTGTGAGTTTGGTTGAGATATCTTAAGAAACAAAAAAGTTTTTCATACTAAAGGTGTTTTTGATCGGATTGTTCCTATGGCAGCTATAAGATATAGTCATTCCACTTTGACCAAATTTGGTCAGAATGTAAGAGACAGTACCAAACATATAATCTGTGAGTTTGGTTGAGATATCTTAAGAAACAAAAAAGTTTTTCATACTAAGCAATTCCGTGACCTTTGACCTTGATTTTGACCCTCTTACAGGTGGAATTTCGCAAAACGCCGTCTTATTGCACGATGAAATTATCTCATCTATGTTGTGTGCAAATTTCAGCTCTCTATCTCTTACCGTTTGGGCTACACGTTGATTCTCAGTCAGTGAGTCAGTGAGTCAGTGAGTCAGTCAGTGAGTCAGGACAAAGAGTTTTATATATATAGATAACATTTTTTCTAAAAAAAAAACGGAAATATTTAGCTTCCGCTGTCCGCTGCCTTAATTTTTTTCCTTGCAATTGAACTTTGGCTAAAAAGTCGGATTTGGTGATTTGGCGGGAAAAAGCTAAATTTGGCGGGAAAAAGCTAAATTAAGCGAATTAGTCAAAATTTGCAAGAAGAGTTAATCTAAAAGTTTTGTTAGGATATCTCCGATTGCATCCGATTGTTCCTATGGCAGCTATATGATATAGTCATCCGACTTTGACCAAATTTGGTCAGAATGTAAGAGACAGTACCAGACATGTAATCTGTGAGTTTGGTTGAGATATCTTAAGAAACAAAAAAGTTTTTCATACTAAAGGTGTTTTTGATCGGATTGTTCCTATGGCAGCTATAAGATATAGTCATTCCACTTTGACCAAATTTGATCAGAATGTAAGAGACAGTACCAAACATATAATCTGTGAGTTTGGTTGAGATATCTTAAGAAACAAAAAAGTTTTTCATACTAAAGGTGTTTTTGATCGGATTGTTCCTATGGCAGCTATAAGATATAGTCATTCCACTTTGACCAAATTTGGTCGGAATGTAAGAGACAGTACCAAACATATAATCTGTGAGTTTGGTTGAGATATCTTAAGAAACAAAAAAGTTTTTCATACTAAAGGTGTTTTTGATCGGATTGTTCCTATGGCAGCTATAAGATATAGTCATTACACTTTGACCAAATTTGGTCAGAATGTAAGAGACAGTACCAAACATATAATCTGTGAGTTTGGTTGAGATATCTTAAGAAACAAAAAAGTTTTTCATACTAAAGGTGTTTTTGATCGGATTGTTCCTATGGCAGCTATAAGATATAGTCATTCCACTTTGACCAAATTTGGTCAGAATGTAAGAGACAGTACCAAACATATAATCTGTGAGTTTGGTTGAGATATCTTAAGAAACAAAAAAGTTTTTCATACTAAGCAATTCCGTGACCTTTGACCTTGATTTTGACCCTCTTACAGGTGGAATTTCGCAAAACGCCGTCTTATTGCACGATGAAATTATCTCATCTATGTTGTGTGCAAATTTCAGCTCTCTATCTCTTACCGTTTGGGCTACACGTTGATTCTCAGTCAGTGAGTCAGTGAGTCAGTGAGTCAGTGAGTCAGTGAGTCAGTCAGTGAGTCAGGACAAAGAGTTTTATATATATAGATAACATTTTTTCTAAAAAAAAAACGGAAATATTTAGCTTCCGCTGTCCGCTGCCTTAATTTTTTTCCTTGCAATTGAACTTTGGCTAAAAAGTCGGATTTGGTGATTTGGCGGGAAAAAGCTAAATTTGGCGGGAAAAAGCTAAATTAAGCGAATTAGTCAAAATTTGCAAGAAGAGTTAATCTAAAAGTTTTGTTAGGATATCTCCGATTGCATCCGATTGTTCCTATGGCAGCTATATGATATAGTCATCCGACTTTGACCAAATTTGGTCAGAATGTAAGAGACAGTACCAGACATGTAATCTGTGAGTTTGGTTGAGATATCTTAAGAAACAAAAAAGTTTTTCATACTAAAGGTGTTTTTGATCGGATTGTTCCTATGGCAGCTATAAGATATAGTCATTCCACTTTGACCAAATTTGATCAGAATGTAAGAGACAGTACCAAACATATAATCTGTGAGTTTGGTTGAGATATCTTAAGAAACAAAAAAGTTTTTCATACTAAAGGTGTTTTTGATCGGATTGTTCCTATGGCAGCTATAAGATATAGTCATTCCACTTTGACCAAATTTGGTCGGAATGTAAGAGACAGTACCAAACATATAATCTGTGAGTTTGGTTGAGATATCTTAAGAAACAAAAAAGTTTTTCATACTAAAGGTGTTTTTGATCGGATTGTTCCTATGGCAGCTATAAGATATAGTCATTCCACTTTGACCAAATTTGGTCAGAATGTAAGAGACAGTACCAAACATATAATCTGTGAGTTTGGTTGAGATATCTTAAGAAACAAAAAAGTTTTTCATACTAAAGGTGTTTTTGATCGGATTGTTCCTATGGCAGCTATAAGATATAGTCATTCCACTTTGACCAAATTTGGTCAGAATGTAAGAGACAGTACCAAACATATAATCTGTGAGTTTGGTTGAGATATCTTAAGAAACAAAAAAGTTTTTCATACTAAGCAATTCCGTGACCTTTGACCTTGATTTTGACCCTCTTACAGGTGGAATTTCGCAAAACGCCGTCTTATTGCACGATGAAATTATCTCATCTATGTTGTGTGCAAATTTCAGCTCTCTATCTCTTACCGTTTGGGCTACACGTTGATTCTCAGTCAGTGAGTCAGTGAGTCAGTGAGTCAGTCAGTGAGTCAGGACAAAGAGTTTTATATATATAGATAACATTTTTTCTAAAAAAAAAACGGAAATATTTAGCTTCCGCTGTCCGCTGCCTTAATTTTTTTCCTTGCAATTGAACTTTGGCTAAAAAGTCGGATTTGGTGATTTGGCGGGAAGAAGCTAAATTTGGCGGGAAAAAGCTAAATTAAGCGAATTAGTCAAAATTTGCAAGAAGAGTTAATCTAAAAGTTTTGTTAGGATATCTCCGATTGCATCCGATTGTTCCTATGGCAGCTATATGATATAGTCATCCGACTTTGACCAAATTTGGTCAGAATGTAAGAGACAGTACCAGACATGTAATCTGTGAGTTTGGTTGAGATATCTTAAGAAACAAAAAAGTTTTTCATACTAAAGGTGTTTTTGATCGGATTGTTCCTATGGCAGCTATAAGATATAGTCATTCCACTTTGACCAAATTTGATCAGAATGTAAGAGACAGTACCAAACATATAATCTGTGAGTTTGGTTGAGATATCTTAAGAAACAAAAAAGTTTTTCATACTAAAGGTGTTTTTGATCGGATTGTTCCTATGGCAGCTATAAGATATAGTCATTCCACTTTGACCAAATTTGGTCGGAATGTAAGAGACAGTACCAAACATATAATCTGTGAGTTTGGTTGAGATATCTTAAGAAACAAAAAAGTTTTTCATACTAAAGGTGTTTTTGATCGGATTGTTCCTATGGCAGCTATAAGATATAGTCATTCCACTTTGACCAAATTTGGTCAGAATGTAAGAGACAGTACCAAACATATAATCTGTGAGTTTGGTTGAGATATCTTAAGAAACAAAAAAGTTTTTCATACTAAAGGTGTTTTTGATCGGATTGTTCCTATGGCAGCTATAAGATATAGTCATTCCACTTTGACCAAATTTGGTCAGAATGTAAGAGACAGTACCAAACATATAATCTGTGAGTTTGGTTGAGATATCTTAAGAAACAAAAAAGTTTTTCATACTAAGCAATTCCGTGACCTTTGACCTTGATTTTGACCCTCTTACAGGTGGAATTTCGCAAAACGCCGTCTTATTGCACGATGAAATTATCTCATCTATGTTGTGTGCAAATTTCAGCTCTCTATCTCTTACCGTTTGGGCTACACGTTGATTCTCAGTCAGTGAGTCAGTGAGTCAGTGAGTCAGTCAGTGAGTCAGGATAACATTTTTTCTAAAAAAAAAACGGAAATATTTAGCTTCCGCTGTCCGCTGCCTTAATTTTTTTCCTTGCAATTGAACTTTGGCTAAAAAGTCGGATTTGGGGATTTTGCGGGAAAAAGCTAAATTTGGCGGGAAAAAGCTAAATTTGGCGTGAAAAAGCTAAATTAAGCGAATTAGTCCAAATTTGGCAAGAAGAGTTAATCTGAGAGTTTTGTTAGGATATCTCCGATTGCATCCGATTGTTCTTATGGCAGCTATATATCCGTCTTTGAACAAATTTGGTCAGTATGTTAGAGACAGTATCAAACAAACAATCTGCGAGTTTGGTTGAGATATCTTAAGAAACAAAAAAGTTTTTCATACTAAAGGTGTTTTTCATCGGATTGCTCCTATGGCAGCTATATGATATAGTCAACCGACTTTGACCAAATTTGGTCAGAATGTAACAGACAGTACCAAACATATAATCTGTGAGTTTGGTTGAGATATCTTAAGAAACAAAAAAGTTTTTCATACTAAAGGTGTTTTTCATCGGATTGTTCCTATGGCAGCTATAAGATATAGTCATTACACTTTGACCAAATTTGGTCAGAATGTAAGAGACAGTACCAAATATATAATCTGTGAGTTTGGTTGAGATATCTTAAGAAACAAAAAAGTTTTTCATACTAAAGGTGTTTTTCATCGGATTGTTCCTATGGCAGCTATAAGATATAGTCTTCCGACTTTGACCAAATTTGTTCAGGAGGTCAAAAACAGTCCCAAACATACAATCTGTGGGTTTGGTTGAGATATCTTAAGAAACAAAAAAGTTTTTTATACTAAGCAATTCCGTGTCCTTTGACCCCGATTTGACCCACTTAGAGGTCGAATTTCGCAAAAATCCGTCTAATTTCACGATGAAATTATCTCATCTATGTTGTGTAAAAATTTCAGCTCTCTATCTCTTACCGTTTGGGCTACACGTTGATTCTCAGTCAGTCAGTCAGTGAGGACAAAGAGTTTTATATACATAGAAAACATTTTTTCTAAAAAAAAACGGAAATATTTAGCTTCCGCTGTCCGCTGCCTTAATTTTTTTTCCTTGCAATTGAACTTTGTCTAAAAAGTCGGATTTGGGGATTTGGCGGGAAAAAGCTAAATTTGGCGGGAAAGAGCTAAATTAGGCGTGAAAAAGCTAAATTAAGCGAATTAGTCCAAATTTGGCAAGAAGAGTTAATCTGAGAGTTTTGTTAGGATATCTCCGATTGCATCCGATTGTTCTTATGGCAGCTATATATCCGTCTTTGACAAAATTTGGTCAGTATGTTAGAGACAGTATCAAACAAACAATCTGCGAGTTTGGTTGAGATATCTTAAGAAACAAAAAAGTTTTTCATACTAAAGGTGTTTTTCATCGGATTGCTCCTATGGCAGCTATATGATATAGTCAACCGACTTTGACCAAATTTGGTCAGAATGTAACAGACAGTACCAAACATATAATCTGTGAGTTTGGTTGAGATATCTTAAGAAACAAAAAAGTTTTTCATACTAAAGGTGTTTTTCATCGGATTGTTCCTATGGCAGCTATAATATATAGTCATTCCACTTTGACCAAATTTGTTCAGGAAGTCAAAAACAGTCCAAAACATACAATCTGTGGGTTTGTTTGAGATATCTTAAGAAACAAAAACTTTTTTATACTTAGCAATTCCTTGACCTTTGACCCCGATTTGACCCACTTAGACGTCGAATTTCGCAAAAGCCCGTCTTATTTCACGATGAAATTATCTCATCTATGTTGTGTAAAAATTTCAGCTCTCTATCTCTTACCGTTTGGGCTGCACGTTGATTCTCAGTCAGTCAGTCAGTCAGTCAGTCAGTGAGGACAAAGAGTTTTATATATATAGATAACATTTTTTCTAAAAAAAAAACGAAAATATTTAGCTTCCGCTGTCCGCTGCCTTAATTTTTTTCCTTGCAATTGAACTTTGGCTAAAAAGTTGGATTTGGGGATTTGGCGGGAAAAAGCTAAATTTGGCGGGAAAAAGCTAAATTTGGCGTGAAAAAGCTAAATTAAGCGAATTAGTCCAAATTTAGCAAGAAGAGTTAATCTGAGAGTTTTGTTAGGATATCTCCGATTGCATCCGATTGTTCCTATGGCAGCTATATGATATAGTCATCCGTCTTTGACCAAATTTGGTCAGTATGTTAGAGACAGTATCAAACAAACAATCTGCGAGTTTGGTTGAGATATCTTAAGAAACAAAAAAGTTTTTCATACTAAAGGTGTTTTTCATCGGATTGTTCCTATGGCAGCTATAAGATATAGTCATTACACTTTGACCAAATTTGGTCAGAATGTAAGAGACAGTACCAAATATATAATCTGTGAGTTTGGTTGAGATATCTTAAGAAACAAAAAAGTTTTTCATACTAAAGGTGTTTTTCATCGGATTGTTCCTATGGCAGCTATAAGATATAGTCTTCCGACTTTGACCAAATTTGTTCAGGAGGTCAAAAACAGTCCCAAACATACAATCTGTGGGTTTGGTTGAGATATCTTAAGAAACAAAAAAGTTTTTTATACTAAGCAATTCCGGGTCCTTTGACCCCGATTTGACCCACTTAGAGATCGAATTTCGCAAAACCCCGTCTAATTTCACGATGAAATTATCTCATCTATGTTGTGTAAAAATTTCAGCTCTCTATCTCTTACCGTTTGGGCTACACGTTGATTCTCAGTCAGTCAGTCAGTCAGTCAGTGAGGACAAAGAGTTTTATATATATAGAAAACATTTTTTCTAAAAAAAAACGGAAATATTTAGCTTCCGCTGTCCGCTGCCTTAATTTTTTTTCCTTGCAATTGAACTTTGTCTAAAAAGTCGGATTTGGGGATTTGGCGGGAAAAAGCTAAATTTGGCGGGAAAGAGCTAAATTAGGCGTGAAAAAGCTAAATTAAGCGAATTAGTCCAAATTTGGCAAGAAGAGTTAATCTGAGAGTTTTGTTAGGATATCTCCGATTGCATCCGATTGTTCTTATGGCAGCTATATATCCGTCTTTGACCAAATTTGGTCAGTATGTTAGAGACAGTATCAAACAAACAATCTGCGAGTTTGGTTGAGATATCTTAAGAAACAAAAAAGTTTTTCATACTAAAGGTGTTTTTCATCGGATTGCTCCTATGGCAGCTATATGATATAGTCAACCGACTTTGACCAAATTTGGTCAGAATGTAACAGACAGTACCAAACATATAATCTGTGAGTTTGGTTGAGATATCTTAAGAAACAAAAAAGTTTTTCATACTAAAGGTGTTTTTCATCGGATTGTTCCTATGGCAGCTATAATATATAGTCATTCCACTTTGACCAAATTTGTTCAGGAAGTCAAAAACAGTCCAAAACATACAATCTGTGGGTTTGTTTGAGATATCTTAAGAAACAAAAACTTTTTTATACTTAGCAATTCCTTGACCTTTGACCCCGATTTGACCCACTTAGACGTCGAATTTCGCAAAAGCCCGTCTTATTTCACGATGAAATTATCTCATCTATGTTGTGTAAAAATTTCAGCTCTCTATCTCTTACCGTTTGGGCTGCACGTTGATTCTCAGTCAGTCAGTCAGTCAGTCAGTCAGTGAGGACAAAGAGTTTTATATATATAGATAACATTTTTTCTAAAAAAAAAACGAAAATATTTAGCTTCCGCTGTCCGCTGCCTTAATTTTTTTCCTTGCAATTGAACTTTGGCTAAAAAGTTGGATTTGGGGATTTGGCGGGAAAAAGCTAAATTTGGCGGGAAAAAGCTAAATTTGGCGTGAAAAAGCTAAATTAAGCGAATTAGTCCAAATTTAGCAAGAAGAGTTAATCTGAGAGTTTTGTTAGGATATCTCCGATTGCATCCGATTGTTCCTATGGCAGCTATATGATATAGTCATCCGTCTTTGACCAAATTTGGTCAGTATGTTAGAGACAGTATCAAACAAACAATCTGCGAGTTTGGTTGAGATATCTTAAGAAACAAAAAAGTTTTTCATACTAAAGGTGTTTTTCATCGGATTGTTCCTATGGCAGCTATAAGATATAGTCATTACACTTTGACCAAATTTGGTCAGAATGTAAGAGACAGTACCAAATATATAATCTGTGAGTTTGGTTGAGATATCTTAAGAAACAAAAAAGTTTTTTATACTAAAGGTGTTTTTCATCGGATTGTTCCTATGGCAGCTATAAGATATAGTCTTCCGACTTTGACCAAATTTGTTCAGGAGGTCAAAAACAGTCCCAAACATACAATCTGTGGGTTTGGTTGAGATATCTTAAGAAACAAAAAAGTTTTTTATACTAAGCAATTCCGGGTCCTTTGACCCCGATTTGACCCACTTAGAGATCGAATTTCGCAAAACCCCGTCTAATTTCACGATGAAATTATCTCATCTATGTTGTGTAAAAATTTCAGCTCTCTATCTCTTACCGTTTGGGCTACACGTTGATTCTCAGTCAGTCAGTCAGTCAGTCAGTGAGGACAAAGAGTTTTATATATATAGAAAACATTTTTTCTAAAAAAAAACGGAAATATTTTGCTTCCGCTGTCCGCTGCCTTAATTTTTTTTCCTTGCAATTGAACTTTGTCTAAAAAGTCGGATTTGGGGATTTGGCGGGAAAAAGCTAAATTTGGCGGGAAAGAGCTAAATTTGGCGTGAAAAAGCTAAATTAAGCGAATTAGTCCAAATTTGGCAAGAAGAGTTAATCTGAGAGTTTTGTTAGGATATCTCCGATTGCATCCGATTTTTCCTATGGCAGCTATATGATAGTGTCATCCGTCTTTGACCAAATTTGGTCAGTATGTTAGAGACAGTATCAAACAAACAATCTGCGAGTTTGGTTGAGATATCTTAAGAAACAAAAAAGTTTTTCATACTAAAGGTGTTTTTCATCGGATTGTTCCTATGGCAGCTATATGATATAGTCAAACCACTTTGACCAAATTTGGTCCGAATGTAACAGACAGTACCAAACATATAATCTGTGAGTTTGGTTGAGATATCTTAAGAAACAAAAAAGTTTTTCATACTAAAGGTGTTTTTCATCGGATTGTTCCTATGGCAGCTATAAGATATAGTCATTCCACTTTGACC
>CAWUOW010000279.1:0-244677 GCA_963924055.1 Drosophila limbata
AAAAAGCCTATTGTATTCCGAACACAGCATTCTAAAAGGTTCATGCTGTAGCATGTCACGAAGACATTGTCCATGAGACAAGTGAGCTGATGTTGGTGAAGATTTTCCGGAGCACGCGCTGGATTCCAGCTATTTCTCGTCGGCTGGGGGGTTCCAAATTAACCGAAAAGTTTCTTGCTCTTAAGTCTTTATTAATTATACCCGTTACTTATTAAAAATAAGTAAAAGGGGATATTGTATTCGTTGCAATGTATGTAACAGGGAGAAGGAAGCATCTCCGACCCTATAAAGTATATATATTCTTGACCAGCATCAACAGCCGAGTCGATATAGCCATGTCCGTCTGTCCGTCTGTCCGTCCGTCCGTCCGTCCGTCCGTCCGTCCGTCCGTCTGTCCGTCCGTGTGAGCGCCTAGATCTCAGAGACTATAAGAGCTAGAGCAACCAAATTTGACACATAGATTTCTATAAACCCCACGCAGGTCAAGTTTGTTTCAAAAATTTGCCACGCCCCTTTCCGCCTCCGTAAATCGCAAAAATCCACCACACGCACAGTTTTTAAGATATTAGGTTTTTTTAAACGGTGAACGTTAGCTATTGTTTTAACCTATCATTCTACTTAATCCCAACAAGATCGGACAAACAGAAAGGTGGTACTGGCTGATTAAAGCTTTTAAGCAATAAAAGTGCCTAAAAGCATGCAATAAAAAAAAAGTTAAATTTATTTAGGTAAGTAACGGGTATCCTATAGTCGGGAGCTCGACTATAGCCTTTCCCACTTGTTATACCCGTTACTTATTAAAAATAAGTAAAAGGGGATATTGTATTCGTTGCAATGTATGTAACAGGGAGAAGGAAGCATCTCCGACCCTATAAAGCATATATATTCTTGATCAGCATCAACAGCCGAGTCGATATAGCCTTGTCCGTCTGTCCGTCCGTCCGTCTGTCCGTCTGTCCGTCCGTCCGTCTGTCCGTCTGTGTGAGCGCCTAGATCTCAGAGACTATAAGAGCTAGAGCAACCAAATTTTGCACACAGCTTTTTTTAAACCCCACGCAGGTCAAGTTTGTTTCAAAATTTTGCCACGCCCCTTTCCGCCTCCGTAAATCGCGAAAATCCACCTCACGCACAGTTTTCAAAATATTAGGTTTTTTTAAACGGTGAACGCTAGCTATTGTTATTACCTATCATCCTACTAAATCCCAACAAGGTCGGACAATCAGAAAGGTGGTACTGGCTGATTAAAGCTTTTAAGCAATAAAAGTGCCTAAAAGCATGCAATAAAAAAAGTTTAATTTATTTAGGTAAGTAACGGGTATCCTATAGTCGGGAGCTCGACTATAGCCTTTCCCACTTGTTTTTACTATTATCGCGTGCTATTTTTAAAACAGAAGCCGTTCAACCAAATTGGGGGTTACAAGGGGATAAAAGAACAGAAAAAGAAAGAAGAAAAGGGAAAACAATACTAGGATCTCACAGATACCTAAAGTGGATTGGTGGACACACTGAGATGATGTCGATTTCCCCGCCCTTCCATGATCGCCTGGGTGCAAATAAACAGATTATTCGGCGATCCCTGCAATCCAATTAGATTCTAATAATCATTAACCTCACTTCCGCCTAGCATCACTTCGGATATTAATAAATAATTTAAGTGCAATACATTATAACAATCTTTTATTTAGTTTAAGTTAGGAGATAATAACGACATAATTTATAAGTATTAGCTTCAGCGCCGTTTCTTTCTTTGTTTTCGTTTTTAATTTCACTAATTTATTGTCTATTATATTTTTAATTCAATACAAATTTTTAGCATTAAGTTTTATTTTTGATTAACGCCTCTAATTCTGTTCAATTCATTTATTTTTCCTTTTTTTTTTTTTAATTTATATTCGAACAATTATTTTATTTCTGACACTATATTATTTCTGAAACTATAATTAGAACTTAGAAATTAGAACTTACTACCTTTTTCCAAGGTGGGCACTTTATTCGTGCCACTACTGTGGCCTAGCAATAAGTTAGCCTAGGTCAGGCATATGCCAGCAACAGCTGACCGCAAATAGATATGAGCTCAACAGTTATATTTTTTTTTTTTTTGATCTTATCAGTCTTTCAGTTTGGTTACTGTGGTGTAAGTTTTTTTAGGTTTTATTCTTTGAATACCGATCGCGAATTGAAAGCAAAATGTAGACGAACCGAAAGTCTCGAATAATCAAATATAAGAAAAAGAAAGATTGCGAGCAAAATAAAATTAGCACAAATGATGTCCAAATCAAAAAATTGCAAATAAAAATAAAATCAAATAATAATGTTACTCACAGGTGTTTTTTTTTCCATCGGCGAAAGATCTATCTCCAGTGGTGACAGGTGTTGAATTTGTTTTTGGGTTATGGTTGTTAGTTGGATTAAATTAGTTTGTTGATTTTCATTTTCATTTTATTTTTGGTTTTTGAGCATTAGTTGCGCTTGTATATTTTCTTTATATTCTTCATATTATTATTATTTTTTCACTTCACCTCAACAACCAAACCATGTTTCACTACCAAAAAAAATATAATTTGCCTAGAATGGCATTTTTTTTCCAATTATTTATACTACTCTTATTTCCGCTTATTAAATTACTATTATTTAAATTTTCTTCACTTTTCGTTCTCTTTTCTAAGTAATTTAAAAATTTTTTTGCTTGATTAATCCTAAAGAAAGATTTGATGAATATAGATTTGAAAGATTTATGGCACTCGATTTGTTGGAGCACTTAGCTCTTAAGCACATGCGACACCTCTCTGGATCTGGGCGGAGCCTTATGACCCGATGGCGGCCTCGTTAGGCACGCGCGTGCGGATTAGGAGAGGTAGCTCACTGTACTGTCAGTATGGGTTGAATCCAAATAGCGTTCTCTATGCTCTTAGGCTGTACGAGAACCAGCCTAAAACGGAGCGGTGATAGCACAAGTGCTGGTGGGAGATCTGCATCTGGTACAAAAACCAGAACTATGGAAGACAAAATAAACGGGGAATAATTACCGTGGGCCGACAATGTCTATAATTTATTAGCATAGTTACCTTTTTTTTTTTGGATCTGGATCTGGAAAACAAAGGTATCGTTCGTGGGCTGCCGCCCACGCCAACTTTTGCGAAGAACTCAAAAATTGGCCAAAATTGATGGCTTTAATTTTTCCTCGCTTCCGAAAAATTGATAAATTTGGATTGTATTTGCTTGTGGCTTTTTCCAGCTCCCCAAGAAAAATGATGATGCAGGTTATCTACGTTTTATGGCTTTTTCCAGCTTTTTACGTGTAGACAACGTCTGTTCGGCTCGATGGTTATAGGGAGAAGAACGAGGCCGGATCCTCAAAATGGACAGGAAACTAAATCAAGTACTTGGGCAGGGAAGCTTACGATATCGTTCGCGAACCAAAATTTTATGCTCAGTTGCCAAGAATGCTTTGAAATTAATCAAATAATTTGGCAATTAGTTCGTCTTTCGAACCATAGGTGGCGGAGTTGGCGCCAAGAGCAAGGCAACACCAATACAGCTACTACTTATTTACGATCTACTACTACATAGAGAAATAGGAATAAAATTTTTAGATACTACTCTACGAGGAACAGAAAAGTTGAGTTGTGACATTAATTCAGTAGAGTGAATGTCACCACCAATAAGCTTACACATAAAAATAATACCAAGCATAATTCTACGATTTGATAAAGAAGGAAGGTATATTAATAAAAGTCTACTAGAGTACGAAGGCAGTCTCGAGCGTTTTATTAATGCCACTATGTGATGCTAAAGGATGTTCGTGATTTTGTTTGAGCACTTCTACAACAAGATCTTTTGGAATCCACAGCTTCCAACACAGGTCGTCTGCAATTTGATCAACAGTTGCGTGTTCTGCGCGACGATAAATGAAATTATCGATGACTTTAACGTCTGGTAGCTGTGTTTGATTTGCCTTAATTTTGTCCTTCAGATCCTGATACTCTGCTGACTTGAATTGCTCAGACTGTAGGTCTATCAACGTATCTACGCTAATTCCTGACAAGTCCTCAGTGTGAACACGAGATAGAGCGTCCGGCACAATATTTTGGCTGCCTTTGCGGTGAAAAATCTTAAAAGAAAACCCTTGCAGTTTAAGAGCCCATCGAGCCAACCTAAAACTTAAGTCCGATTGGGACATAAGCCATTTTAAGGGCGCATGATCAGTATGTATGGAAAATTCATGGCCTTCAACATATGCTCGAAACTTTTTCACGCACATAATGGCTGCTAAACATTCTTTTTCCGTAACAGAATAATTCCTCTGACAATGATTCAACTTGCGAGACATGAATGCGATTGGAACGTCATTTCCATCGCTATTCTTTTGCATTAACACGCCTCCAACTCCTGTATGGCTGGCATCGCAGTGAATTTCAAATGGGAGAGAAAAATTAGGGCTATGTTAAACAGGAGCCGTACAAAGCTGTTCCTTTAAGTGTTCGAACGCCTTCTGTGCTTCGTCAGACCAAACAAAGGTGCGACGCTGCTTGAGAGTGTCGGAAATAGGGGCAGCAATCTCGGTATAATTTCTAATAAATTTATGATACCACCCGGTGGTTCCTAGAAATCTACGCACTTGCTTGACCGATCGGGGCACTGGAAACTCTCGAATGGCTGCAACTTTGTCGGGATCAGTCTGAATTGTTCCATGTCCAATGACGTGTCCTAAGTACTTTACCTCCTTGAGGCAGAATTTACTTTTCTCCACATTAATTGTGAGACCTGCTTGGGATAATCTATCTGCTAACGCCTTCAAAACCAAAATGTGTTTCTCAAATGACTCCGAAATCACCAACAAATCATCAAGATAAATGAATATTTCATTTCTCAGACTTGGCGGGATAACTTTGTCCATTAGTTTTGACATTGTCTGGGGAGCATTAGATAATCTAAATGGCATGACTGTAAACTGATACAGCGGTCTTTCTGGCACTGTAAAGGCAGTTTTCTCACGAGCTCTGGGAGTAAGCGGAATTTGCCAATAAGCATATTTCAAGTCAATGCTCGAAATGAATTGGGCTTTTGGAAGTCTGCTCAATATACCGTCAATTAGCGGCATCGGATATGCATTTTTGATAGTTATATCATTGACTTTGCTGCTATCAAGACAAAGGCGAACTTTGCCTGGCTTTCGGACAATAACGACAGGTGAAGACCACGGACTATCAGACTCTTCAATAACGCCAAGTGCTATCATCCTATCGAGCTCATCGTACATCAGTTTCTCGACTGCAGGCGACACTGCGTAATGACGTTGTTTTATTGGTCGAGATTCTGTAACCTCAATGTCATGTGTAAGCCAGTTCGTCTTTCCTAAACCTTTTTCGGCAAATGACGGAAATAGTTTTATAGTTGTTATTAGCTCCTTTTGCTGTATCTCAGACAAAGATATCTGTTAAGGGTCCTCGAAATTAAGGGCTGCCAAATTGTTTGCATTTTCTTTGTTCATCAAAAATAATGGCAATAAGTTAAAAATCAATGCCTAGATACAATTCTTGCGCTAAGGATGGTATGGATGGATGGATAAAAGTGCCTAAAAGCATGCAATAAAAAAAGTTAAATTTATTTAGGTAAGTAACGGCTATCCTATAGTCGGGAGCTCGACTATAGCCTTTCCCACTTGTTTTTACTTAATTTGGTCAACTGCTCTTAGTTGACATTAAATAAATAAATAAATAAATAAATAAATAAATAAATGAATAAAATATGAAAACGGATATAGATTTAAATTACTAAGAAATATAATAAAATACTGTAGAAGACAAATGTTTCTCTGTTCTGCTTTATTCGACCGCTCGATCAAGACTGACTCGTGGCTGTTTCTTACAAGCTAGTGTATGTACATCTTAAAGAAAGGATGAGAGGGAATGAAGGAATATCTAATATCAAGAGAGCAGCCGTGAGAGCAACCGAGAGAGCGTAATGTCTGTGTATATATGTAATGACTCTGTCCTGCTACAACTCGGCTGTCCTGACGAGCTAGATCCCCTGATCTTAGTTTTACAATGAGTTATAATTCTTAGATTAACAATTAATATTAGTTTTTTAATTTAATACAGGTATCACAGTTAAATTAGCTTAAATGATCGAATTTCTATGTTTAAGTATTTTTTTTTTTTATTTACTTTTTTTTTTATTTCCAATCCATGGTCTTATATTTTGAACACCCCAGACGCCTTTGTAGGGATTACGAGATACTTGGAAATTTTCTACGTCTTTGAGTAAAAACCTATCATTTCGCATAACTTTTGCAATCACATATGGCCCTTTGTTTTTCGGAACCAATTTTCTCGCAGCCCCTATTGTAGTGTCAAAATTTTTTACCTTCACATAGTCGCCTTTTTTATAATTTCTACATCTTTTCTTGCTTTTGTTGTATTGTGCCTCATTATAGGCCTGGGCCTTTTTTTGGATCTCTTTTGCTTCCTGTCTGATTTCCTCTAAATTCCTAACATCTGTCTCTGTGCTTAATTCTTCTAGTTTTTCTCTAAGTTCATCAATAATTTCGCCTTTCTGGCTCACTCCGAATAGCATTTTACTTGGAATTTGCTTGATGCTTCTATGAATTGTGTTATTTAGTGCATATTCCACTGTTTCTATCACCGAGTCCCAATGTGCTCCTCTCTCTGGCTCCGTGAGCTTGGCTATCATTGGACCGATGCTCCTATTAATTCTTTCCACTTGCCCATTTGCCTGTGGTGAACCAGTGGCTATCTTCATGTGCTTAATATTACATTCTGTCATGAACTGTTCAAACTCGCTGGAAGTAAAACAGCTACCTCTATCAGAAATAATGCATTTTGGTCTACTATATGCCCTGAAGTAATCTTTCAATGCCTTTCTCACTTCTTTTGTCTTTGTCGTCTTCGTCGTATATAATCTTACGTATTTCGTGAATCCGTCGACAATTAAAAATATGTGCTTATTAGCTCTACCTGTCGCTACTGGACCGTAATGATCGACGTGTATTAGTTCAAAAGGCTTATCTCCCTTTGGTATACTGTGTAATAGTCCCTCTGTTTTTCCTGATCTTGGTGAAAACGCGACACACCTAAGGCAATTCTCTATATGATTTAAGCATTTTTCTTTGAGCTTCGCAAACCAGTACGATTTCGAAATAGAGTCCATCATTTTGTCTCTACCTATGTGACCCAATTCATTGTGATATTTGTGTAGAACTTTATTCTCCATATCTTCTGGCACATAAAAGAGCAATCGACCGTCATTAGTTTTCCTGTACACAATTCCGTTTCTCATTTCAAAAAATTTGTCCTCATTTACTTCTAATCGTTTTCTGATATTCTGTATATTTGTGTCTTTTGCCTGACATATAATTAAATTATCTTCAAAGCCGGTTGTATCAACAATCAGAATGTTTGTGCATCTGCTTAACGCGTCTACATGCTGCATCTTGTCACCACCTTTATGAATTAATTTGCAATCGTAATCCTGCAGCTCTAAAGCCCATCTGGCTATTCTTGGGTTTAAATCAATTTTGCTAAGTGTGAGGATCAACGAATTACAATCTGTAACAATTTTTAATGGCCTTCCGTGCAAATAAATTCTAAATCTACGAAGCGCGTAAATAATTGCTAACGCCTCTAGCTCGAAACTGTGGTACTTTGACTCTTGTTCTGTTGTTCTCTTTGAAAAGTAAAATATTGGATGTAATTTTCCATCGTCTTTCTTTTGTAGAAGTACAGCTCCAAACCCGTGAGAGCTTGCGTCGCAGTGCAACTCACACTCGTCTTTATGGCTATAGATAGCTAAAACTGGTGATTGTATTAGTTTCTCTTTGAGCGTTGAAAAACATTCTAATTCTTTCTCTCCAAATATAAATGCAGTCTCCTTTTTGAGAAGATCATAAAGTGGCTTGGCTAACGTTGAAAAATCCTTAATGAAGCGTCTGAAATAGGAACATAAACCTAAAAAGCTGTGAACCGCTTGAACCTTGTCTGGAATTGGAAAATTCTTTACTGCATTTATGCCCATATCATCTGCCTGTATGCCATCTTTTGTTATCAAAAATCCCAAATACTTTACACTTGATCTTAAAAATTCGCACTTATCCATACGTAATTCTAATTTGTTATGAACCAATCTTGAAAAGACTTCATTTAGTGTGCTTAGATGTTCTTCCATGTCTTTACTCGCAATCATTATATCGTCCATGTATATTATTACTTTGCCCTGCCTAATCAAATCATCGAAAATTTTGTTCATAAATCTCTGAAACACTGCAGATGCGGTTTTTATTCCCATAGGCATCCTTAAAAACTCGAATTGTCCTAGCGGTGTGACAAAAGATGTGTATTTGACTGAGTTTTCCTCTACGTAAACATGAAAGTAGCCATTTTTTAAATCTAACTTTGTAAACACCGTTTTGTTTACAAGTTTGTCTAACAAGTCGTCAATCAATGGCAACGGGTAATTGTCCTTCACTACAACCTTATTCAACTTTCGGAAATCAATGCACAATCGTAACTCCCCGGTTTTCTTCTTCACTAGCACAATAGGCGAGGCGTACTGCGATTCGCTTGGCCTTATGATTCCATCCCGCAAATACTCATCTAACAATTTCTGGAGCTTTTCTTTCTCGGTGTAAGATAGTCGTCTAGGCGAACAACTAAAGGGCTTATTATCGTCTAAAGATATTTTCATTTCGCATTTGACCAGTGGCGTATCCGGCCTCTTCGTCTTTTCGTACGTATCTTCAAACATTTTTATAAATCGGCATCGTGTTTTAAAATTCACGTCTTCCCCGAAATTATAGCTTTGCTCTGCTTCTTCTATTACATGGATGCGCAACATGTCTTTGTCAAAATTTTCTTCTAACAATTTTTCCGACGCATTTTTTTTAAAACGCATTTCATTGTGACAGCTTTGATCATCCTGCTCATTTCCATTTAATAATTTTCCTGTAGCTAGTTCACAATAGTACTGATTTGTTTCCTCATCGTTCAAACATTTTAAGCATTTACTGAGAGCTTCAGCTTCATGCAATAATTCCTTAACAGTTTTTTCACCTAACATTTGATCTCTAACAGTTTGATTCTCTAACAGTCTTTCTTTAGCATTATTTTTCCCTAACAGTCTTTCCTTAACAGTCTCGTCTTTTGGCTTAACAGTTTCCATAGTTAACAGTGGCTGCTTAACAGATTCTTTGCCTAACAGTGGCTGCTTACCCGCTTCGTTGTCTAACAGTGGCTGCTTAACAGAATCATAGTCTAACATGAGCTGCTTGACTGCAAGCTCTTGACTGCTGTATTCACTCAACTCACCAGTAATTGTGACATAAGTTTTATTTTTCGTAGAGTTTTCATCGATAGACACTTTATCAATAGGGGCTTCATTTTTTGGATTCGGGACCACATGTGATTGTTCATAAATGTTTGTTGATTTTCCAACTTCAAATGTATCCAAGGCGTCCAGGTTTAGGCTTACGCCACATATGCTCATAAAATTCCTGCCTAAAACCACATCGTAACTCATAGACTCGTCCGTGACCACTATCAACTCAAAATTAAACTTTATTTCTCTTTTTAAAACAAAGCAAGATATTTTTCCAAGTGTATTCAATTGGCTTTTGTTAATGCCGAAATAAGAGTTAAAGACAAAATCATATGGTATTTCCTTTGGTATTAATGACTTTTTTACGAACGATATTTCACTGCCAGAGTCTATGAGGCATTCTGCGGTAATGAATAAATTAGAATGGTTTGAAAAATAAATATTAAAATATCTTACATAATTGTTGTTTACACTTGTACTCTTCTTCTTCTCACACTGTGCTACGAAATGGCCCATCTCGCCGCACGCATAGCACGTACCGGGCTCCCTTTTTGGCTTGCGGCAGTCCCTGGCGAAGTGACCCTTGGAGTTGCAGTTGTGGCATCGCAGGTCGCCTATATCTGCTGTTGCTGCTGATGTCGTCTTTGGGCCGCTTGCCACATACTTCTTGGGCAGGCAGATATTTGCAAATGCTTGTTGCATTTGCTCCGGACTCGCAAATCGTTGAATACGCGCTTGGTTGCGCAACTCCTGTGATGGCATGCCCTCAATGATTTGCTCCAGAAGCTCGTCGCTGTCCAGCTTGATGGCCTGAGCCAACACCATCTTCTCCTCGAAATAAATGGCAAATCGCTCGCTTTGCTGCCATTTTCGTTGCTCAAAGTTGCGTCGTAGTTCTGCCTTTGAGATTCCTGAACCAAACGCTATGATCAGCTGATCGCATAGCATCTCGAACGGCTCACGTAAACGTGTTGAATTTGCGTGTAGCCAGCGTTGTGCGTTTCCCTTTAATTTGGTTGCCAACAGCATGCGCAGAGAATCTTCATCCAGTTTGCACATTTCTGCGATGTTTTTTAGCTGGCTTACCCAAATGCGCGCACACGTTTTCCCATCGAACTCTAAAGTAGCTTCTTTTGCGAGTGCGAGTGACTTAGCTGGTCCACCTTTTGGTTTGCGTTCTGCATTTTCAGTGTCGGTAATGCTGTGTATGTGTACAGCGTTGCCAGCCTCATTTGCGATGCAGCTGCTACTGTCTCCACTTGTGTTGTCGCCGACGATGTCGTTGCTTACGCTTTCGCCTGTTTCGCCGTTATTGTTGTCGCTTCTCTCTATGTCTTCTTCAGTCGGTCGCTGTGCAGCTGCGTTACTTTGGTATTCTTTTAACTGCTCTCTGCTTTTGCGAAGTTCGTCTTGTAACTGTTTGACGACACTTAACAGTTGTTGATATTGGCGCAAATTCTCGTTCTCGCTATTTTCGTTCCCTGACATAAAGGCAACTTCGGAAACATTTTGCATTGCGTTCTGAGATGCGCCGCTGCTTGTCGATTGCTGTTGCTCTTCATTTTCTTCAATGTTGGCTGTGTCCAATTGATCGGTGTTTGAACTCGGTGCGCTGCCACGCATATCGGTCGGCACTTCAATTAAGCGAGCTATTAGCTCCGCCTTCCTCCCTTGCGTAGACAAATTTAGCGCTGATAACCAATTTTTTAGCTGCACTGTTGTGAATTGGTTGAAATCGTTTGATTCCATTGCAGTAGGTTACCACTTCTGAATTTGTAGAAGACAAATGTTTCTCTGTTCTGCTTTATTCGACCGCTCGATCAAGACTGACTCGTGGCTGTTTCTTACAAGCTAGTGTATGTACATCTTAAAGAAAGGATGAGAGGGAATGAAGGAATATCTAATATCAAGAGAGCAGCCGTGAGAGCAACCGAGAGAGCGTAATGTCTGTGTATATATGTAATGACTCTGTCCTGCTACAATACTAAACTAATTATTATTAGCTAAATGGGTTAGTAGCAAAATTTTTAGATTTGAAATGGAGTTAGCTTTGGAAACAATATAAAAAAGCCTATTGTATTCCGAACACAGCATTCTAAAAGGTTCATGCTGTAGCATGTCACGAAGACATTGTCCATGAGACAAGTGAGCTGATGTTGGTGAAGATTTTCCGGAGCACGCGCTGGATTCAGCTATTTCTCGTCGGCTGGGGGGTTCCAAATTAACCGAAAAGTTTCTTGCTCTTAAGTCTTTATTAATTATACCCGTTACTTATTAAAAATAAGTAAAAGGGGATATTGTATTCGTTGCAATGTATGTAACAGGGAGAAGGAAGCATCTCCGACGCTATAAAGTATATATATTCTTGACCAGCATCAACAGCCGAGTCGATATAGCCATGTCCGCCTGTCCGTCTGTCCGTCCGTCCGTCCGTCCGTCCGTCCGTCTGTCCGTCCGTGTGAGCGCCTAGATCTCAGAGACTATAAGAGCTAGAGCAACCAAATTTGGCACACAGATTTCTATAAACCCCACGCAGGTCAAGTTTGTTTCAAAAATTTGCCACGCCCCTTTCCGCCTCCGTAAATCGCAAAAATCCACCACACGCACAGTTTTTAAGATATTAGGTTTTTTTAAACGGTGAACGTTAGCTATTGTTTTAACCTATCATTCTACTAAATCCCAACAAGATCGGACAAACAGAAAGGTGGTACTGGCTGATTAAAGCTTTTAAGCAATAAAAGTGCCTAAAAGCATGCAATAAAAAAAAAGTTAAATTTATTTAGGTAAGTAACGGGTATCCTATAGTCGGGAGCTCGACTATAGCCTTTCCCACTTGTTTTTACTATTATCGCGTGCTATTTTTAAAACAGAAGCCGTTCAACCAAATTGGGGGTTACAAGGGGATAAAAGAACAGAAAAAGAAAGAAGAAAAGGGAAAACAATACTAGGATCTCACAGATACCTAAAGTGGATTGGTGGACACACTGAGATGATGTCGATTTCCCCGCCCTTCCATGATCGCCTGGGTGCAAATAAACAGATTATTCGGCGATCCCTGCAATCCAATTAGATTCTAATAATCATTAACCTCACTTCCGCCTAGCATCACTTCGGATATTAATAAATAATTTAAGTGCAATACATTATAACAATCTTTTATTTAGTTTAAGTTAGGAGATAATAACGACATAATTTATAAGTATTAGCTTCAGCGCCGTTTCTTTCTTTGTTTTCGTTTTTAATTTCACTAAGTTATTGTCTATTATATTTTTAATTCAATACAAATTTTTAGCATTAAGTTTTATTTTTGATTAACGCCTCTAATTCTGTTCAATTCATTTATTTTTCATTTTTTTTTTTTTAATTTATATTCGAACAATTATTTTATTTCTGACACTATATTATTTCTGAAACTATAATTAGAACTTAGAAATTAGAACTTACTACCTTTTTCCAAGGTGGGCACTTTATTCGTGCCACTACTGTGGCCTAGCAATAAGTTAGCCTAGGTCAGGCATATGCCAGCAACAGCTGACCGCAAATAGATATGAGCTCAACAGTTATATTTTTTTTTTTTTTGATCTTATCAGTCTTTCAGTTTGGTTACTGTGGTGTAAGTTTTTTTAGGTTTTATTCTTTGAATACCGATCGCGAATTGAAAGCAAAATGTAGACGAACCGAAAGTCTCGAATAATCAAATATAAGAAAAAGAAAGATTGCGAGCAAAATAAAATTAGCACAAATGATGTCCAAATCAAAAAATTGCAAATAAAAATAAAATCAAATAATAATGTTACTCACAGGTGTTTTTTTTTCCATCGGCGAAAGATCTATCTCCAGTGGTGACAGGTGTTGAATTTGTTTTTGGGTTATGGTTGTTAGTTGGATTAAATTAGTTTGTTGATTTTCATTTTCATTTTATTTTTGGTTTTTGAGCATTAGTTGCGCTTGTATATTTTCTTTATATTCTTCATATTATTATTATTTTTTCACTTCACCTCAACAACCAAACCATGTTTCACTACCAAAAAAAATATAATTTGCCTAGAATGGCATTTTTTTTTCCAATTATTTATACTACTCTTATTTCCGCTTATTAAATTACTATTATTTAAATTTTCTTCACTTTTCGTTCTCTTTTCTAAGTAATTTAAAAATTTTTTTGCTTGATTAATCCTAAAGAAAGATTTGATGAATATAGATTTGAAAGATTTATGGCACTCGATTTGTTGGAGCACTTAGCTCTTAAGCACATGCGACACCTCTCTGGATCTGGGCGGAGCCTTATGACCCGATGGCGGCCTCGTTAGGCACGCGCGTGCGGATTAGGAGAGGTAGCTCACTGTACTGTCAGTATGGGTTGAATCCAAATAGCGTTCTCTATGCTCTTAGGCTGTACGAGAACCAGCCTAAAACGGAGCGGTGATAGCACAAGTGCTGGTGGGAGATCTGCATCTGGTACAAAAACCAGAACTATGGAGGACAAAATAAACGGGGAATAATTACCGTGGGCCGACAATGTCTATAATTTATTAGCATAGTTACCTTTTTTTTTTTGGATCTGGATCTGGAAAACAAAGGTATCGTTCGTGGGCTGCCGCCCACGCCAACTTTTGCGAAGAACTCAAAAATTGGCCAAAATTGATGGCTTTAATTTTTCCTCGCTTCCGAAAAATTGATAAATTTGGATTGTATTTGCTTGTGGCTTTTTCCAGCTCCCCAAGAAAAATGATGATGCAGGTTATCTACGTTTTATGGCTTTTTCCAGCTTTTTACGTGTAGACAACGTCTGTTCGGCTCGATGGTTATAGGGAGAAGAACGAGGCCGGATCCTCAAAATGGACAGGAAACTAAATCAAGTACTTGGGCAGGGAAGCTTACGATATCGTTCGCGAACCAAAATTTTATGCTCAGTTGCCAAGAATGCTTTGAAATTAATCAAATAATTTGGCAATTAGTTCGCCTTTCGAACCATAGGTGGCGGAGTTGGCGCCAAGAGCAAGGCAACACCAATACAGCTACTACTTATTTACGATCTACTACTACATAGAGAAATAGGAATAAAATTTTTAGATACTACTCTACGAGGAACAGAAAAGTTGAGTTGTGACATTAATTCAGTAGAGTGAATGTCACCACCAATAAGCTTACACATAAAAATAATACCAAGCATAATTCTACGATTTGATAAAGAAGGAAGGTATATTAATAAAAGTCTACTAGAGTACGAAGGCAGTCTCGAGCGTTTTATTAATGCCACTATGTGATGCTAAAGGATGTTCGTGATTTTGTTTGAGCACTTCTACAACAAGATCTTTTGGAATCCACAGCTTCCAACACAGGTCGTCTGCAATTTGATCAACAGTTGCGTGTTCTGCGCGACGATAAATGAAATTATCGATGACTTTAACGTCTGGTAGCTGTGTTTGATTTGCCTTAATTTTGTCCTTCAGATCCTGATACTCTGCTGACTTGAATTGCTCAGACTGTAGGTCTATCAACGTATCTACGCTAATTCCTGACAAGTCCTCAGTGTGAACACGAGATAGAGCGTCCGGCACAATATTTTGGCTGCCTTTGCGGTGAAAAATCTTAAAAGAAAACCCTTGCAGTTTAAGAGCCCATCGAGCCAACCTAAAACTTAAGTCCGATTGGGACATAAGCCATTTTAAGGGCGCATGATCAGTATGTATGGAAAATTCATGGCCTTCAACATATGCTCGAAACTTTTTCACGCACATAATGGCTGCTAAACATTCTTTTTCCGTAACAGAATAATTCCTCTGACAATGATTCAACTTGCGAGACATGAATGCGATTGGAACGTCATTTCCATCGCTATTCTTTTGCATTAACACGCCTCCAACTCCTGTATGGCTGGCATCGCAGTGAATTTCAAATGGGAGAGAAAAATTAGGGCTATGTTAAACAGGAGCCGTACAAAGCTGTTCCTTTAAGTGTTCGAACGCCTTCTGTGCTTCGTCAGACCAAACAAAGGTGCGACGCTGCTTGAGAGTGTCGGAAATAGGGGCAGCAATCTCGGTATAATTTCTAATAAATTTATGATACCACCCGGTGGTTCCTAGAAATCTACGCACTTGCTTGACCGATCGGGGCACTGGAAACTCTCGAATGGCTGCAACTTTGTCGGGATCAGTCTGAATTGTTCCATGTCCAATGACGTGTCCTAAGTACTTTACCTCCTTGAGGCAGAATTTACTTTTCTCCACATTAATTGTGAGACCTGCTTGGGATAATCTATCTGCTAACGCCTTCAAAACCAAAATGTGTTTCTCAAATGACTCCGAAATCACCAACAAATCATCAAGATAAATGAATATTTCATTTCTCAGACTTGGCGGGATAACTTTGTCCATTAGTTTTGACATTGTCTGGGGAGCATTAGATAATCTAAATGGCATGACTGTAAACTGATACAGCGGTCTTCCTGGCACTGTAAAGGCAGTTTTCTCACGAGCTCTGGGAGTAAGCGGAATTTGCCAATAAGCATATTTCAAATACCGTCAATTAGCGGCATCGGATATGCATTTTTGATAGTTATATCATTGACTTTGCTGCTATCAAGACAAAGGCGAACTTTGCCTGGCTTTCGGACAATAACGACAGGTGAAGACCACGGACTATCAGACTCTTCAATAACGCCAAGTGCTATCATCCTATCGAGCTCATCGTACATCAGTTTCTCGACTGCAGGCGACACTGCGTAATGACGTTGTTTTATTGGTCGAGATTCTGTAACCTCAATGTCATGTGTAAGCCAGTTCGTCTTTCCTAAACCTTTTTCGGCAAATGACGGAAATAGTTTTATAGTTGTTATTAGCTCCTTTTGCTGTATCTCAGACAAAGATATCTGTTAAGGGTCCTCGAAATTAAGGGCTGCCAAATTGTTTGCATTTTCTTTGTTCATCAAAAATAATGGCAATAAGTTAAAAATCAATGCCTAGATACAATTCTTGCGCTAAGGATGGTATGGATGGATGGATGTTCTAACTGTATTTACAGCCCTCTAATCACAGAAAGCTCGCTTCTTTGCGATCTTAAATTGATTAAGCCAGTGCACGCACCGGGTCCCGATGGGGTGCCTGCTTCTGTTCTTAAGTACTGTGCAGAATCTTTATGTAGACCATTACATAAGTTGTTAACTTTGTCCGTAGATTCCTGCTCTTTCCCAGCGCTATGGAAAGATTCTTATATTATCCCTCTTCATAAAAAGGGTATTAAGTCCGATGTTCAGAACTATAGAGGTTAGTGATTAAAGGGTTCAAGAAAAAGATGCAAACTGATGTTATTTACACTGATTTTAGTAAAGCTTTTGATTCTGTAAACCACTCTCTACTCACTCATAAGCTTGATCTTCTTGATTTTCCGTACAATCTTCTTCTTTGGATTTCAAATTATTTAAGTAACAGAACACAAAGAGTTATTTTTAAAAATTCATTTTCAAAGTCAGTTAAAGTTACTTCTGGAGTACCGCAAGGTAGTCATCTTGGTCCACTACTCTTCACGTTATTTATAAATGATCTTCCATCTATACTATCTCACTCCCATGCAATCATGTATGCGGATGATGTCAAGCTTTGTTTATCGTATAGCGATCCTTCTTCTATTAGTCTCTTACAAGCTGACTTAAATGCTTTCCATCTTTGGTGCCAAGATAATTTATTAAATCTCAATAGTTCGAAATGTAAAGTTATGACTTTTTATAGATCTTCCCGCGTTATTTCACGGTATTCACTTAATGGCATTTTATTGGAATGCTTGAACGATTCCGAAAGATCAGTTAATGACTTGGGTATAGTTCTAGATCATAGACTGAAATTTGATAAGCATATCGCGATAGCTGTCAATAAAGCAATGGGAGTTCTCGGGTTTATTAAGCGATGGTCCAAGGAATTTGATGATCCCTTTACTACTAAACTTCTTTACACGTCTCTTGTTCGTCCGATTCTTGAGTATGGATCATGTGTGTGGTCTCCTCAATATGAATCCCATCGTGCCAGGATAGAGTCGGTTCAAAAACAATTTTTAATTTTTGCTTTACGTGGCTTGAGTTGGAACTCAGAAATTCAGTTGCCTTCATATTCTAGTAGGCTTCTCTTACTCAATCTTCCCTCTCTTAATAACCGTAGAATTATGCTTGGAGTAATGTTCATCCACAAATTACTGCACGGTCACATAGACTCGGCTAATTTGTTGGATGAAATAACCTTTAACGTACCCTTTAGAGTAACTCGAACCTTTAATCCTTTACATCTTTCACGTTGTTCCACTAACTGGGAGCTTCACGAACCTCTTCGTACTCTGTGTGCAGATTATAATAGTCTGTACCGTACGATTAGTTTCGAGTGTTCTCCGCTCACTATTAAAGCCTCTATATTATCTTGTTTAACTAGTCTAACAAACTAACTGTTTATTAATACTATTTTGGTCTGATTGGGTTTTTCTGGGTATTCCCCAATCCTAGCAACAAATGTTGGGCCAATCATTTTCTTTCTCATTTTAAATTCCCCATAGTTTTTAATTCTAACTTATATTGTAATTTAAATATATATATATATACTATTTTTAACTTTAATGTTATATTTTTAAATTAATTGTTATGTCGGCTGCTTTTAGCCTGACAATAAATAAATAAATAAATAAATAAATAAGATAGATACATAATCGTTTTGTCTCACCGCGAAAACAAACTGACGTGGAAATTCTACCTAAAATGTTTTGACCTTTTCCATCCGCAGTACGAACAAAAGCATGCATAGGCTTGAAGTCACTGTGAGTTTGGGCCAATTCTTGCGCAAAGTTTCCCCCTATGCAGCTTATTGAGGCACCAGTGTCCATTAGTCCACTGATACTTCTGCCAAATATCGTGACTTCGGCATATGGTCGCAGATCATTACAATTATCAACTACTGACGATAGGACTGCTTTGCGAATATCCTTGCAATATTTACGAAATGAATCTCTGCGCTTATGATCACGAGTTTTAGATTGTCGCGCTTTCCACAACCATAGCAGAACACTGTGCGCTCTGCTTCGCATTCCTGATAGGGATGGCCTTGCTTGCCACAATTCCAACAAGAAAGAGAAACTGCCTCCACATCAAACGTTTCCACTTCTTCACTCTCTGACTCTGTGGCTATTTCTGATTGCACAGAAACTTCGCTAACGTGTGGTCGTGGAATAAATCATCTATTCGAAGAAGTGGGCTTTACAGAATTTTCCATAAATCTCTCACGCAAATTGTCGTAACTGTTCGATGTTGTGGATTGGCACATACAAGAGCTCATGTTGTATTTCAGTCAACAAATTCGCTCGAAGTGCTTCTAGCAAAGACTGTTCAGTCATGGGCTGATCCAGCCTATCAGCTAACGCAACAATACCTTCGTAGAAGTTGTCAAATGTTTCGCTCGGCTTTTGCTTTCGTTGTGAAATAGCTGTTCGAATCTCTAGATCTGTTCGTCCATCTGCAAACTGAGATCTGAAAGCGATACATAGATCAATCCATCGAACAACAGTCACACTTCTGTGATACCTCCAATACCACTCACTAGCGCTACCCTCGAAAAGATTGCTCGCATACCTTGCCAGCAATTCAAAGTTACCGTCTAAAGTTTAACTAGTCAGAGCTTCGACGCGATACAGAAAATCATCAATGGCTATTAAAGAATGCCCTGAAAATCGTAACTTCCAGTTAGAAATTACCCGACTTATCTTGTCAGGGCGCAAATTGTGGGATTGTTGGAACTCTGGCGGCAATGATTTTCTGTTCTGAGTATTGGGTGTTCGATTTGGCATATCTACACCATCTCTATTAGGCACTCTAAACAGTTGCTCAAACGATTGATGTTGCCTAGCTGGAGAAGACTGTCTTTTAGTAAATTGGTCTCTATCAGTTGTAGGAGGAACTGACGCTTGAAGTGTCAGTCTTTGAAATCCTGTTTCAATTGCCTGGGTTAATAATTGAGTGTGCTGAGTTAGCGCGGCTGAAACTGCTTCAGCAATACTTTGCTGTAAGCTTGCAACTGGAGCTGCAGAAGTAGACGCAGCTGGATCTGTAGTCACAGCTGAATCTCTTTGTGCATCCTGCTGACTCATTTTTGAATTATCCTGCTGACTTTCAGACTGAAGTTGCTGTTGTTGCTGTGCTCGTGCCCTTGATCTGGTCACAGATACCGATCTAGCTTGTTCTCTAGACCTCTGAGCAGGAGCTATCTCTTCAGACAAACTCAAGGTTGATTTACTAAGTGCAGTTCTACACACTGGACAGACTTTTCGGTTCCCAGTTCGTGTATTGAAGCAAGAGTGGTGAAAATAATGGTTACAACTTCCTTTGTGCATACACAACAAAAAGTTTCATTACTTTGTCTCTGATATGGAGTGTCACTACTTCTATTCAACGGCATAGATTAAATGTATTATTATTAAAGGCTAAACGTACGATGTACTAATATGAAAGGCGAAAACGATAAATAACCAAGATAAACTCACGATAAATAAACAAAATTAACTCACAAATATAACGATATATCATAAACAAATTTTTGGAACCACACAACATTTATCCGAGAAAAAGTTTGTTCACAACTACTATTCGATGTAGATCAAGAAAGGGGAACAAAAAGACAATAGGAAATCTTAGTATTAGTTATTTCAAATATAGCGGCAAGTACTAGTAGCTCTAAGCCACTAACTTGTTTCCTGCGAATATTGAAGCTAATACCAAAATTTGGAGAGTGGTTGTTTTACAGACTAATTTATACTCGTGCCCACGCAAAGATCACGACAATGTTTGTTTGCTGCGAACAACGAAATTAAAGGGATAGCATTTGAAATTGAAAGGCAATTTTTTAACAATGCATCAATCAACACCTTAGTGCAGAAGTTATTGTTCCAGGAAAGAAATATAGACAAGAGAAACGCACCAGCAAAAGGGAACTATGTTCTTCCGGCAATAGCCTGCAGTATTAATTTTAGCATTGCTGAAATTACTTTAAAAGAGTGAATTAAAAGAGGACTTCATGGCTAGTTTTGTGCATCTACTATTTATGTTTCTGTCTAGCGGCAGGTCGTAGCTCACATCCACGAATAAACCTGTTTCCAGCTTAGACTCCACATGACAGTATACTCAAAGGGAATATCGTAACTATGTGTTCTTAGTGTTCGGCTATACAGCTATTTTGAAACTAGTATAGGTCCAGATAAACTCACAATAGCACATGAGTTTTGAATATTAGTAAGACGGGGCTTAAAGTTATATTGAAACTATTAAGGCATCCAACATCTCAGTATTCAAAACAAGGACATGAGAGGAAAGGGAGGAAAAGATATAAGGATATGAACAAAAGGATATCAAAGTCATAAGAAAATGCATGTATATGGTGTTGTTTGACTTTATCAAAAATTTTCTAAGTCGAGGACAGGTCAGCCTAGTGCATCATAATACTTGTAATAAAATGTTGCTCCGATTTGTAAATCTACATGATTTACAAGCACGCTAAACCTGTCTCCACGTATGGGCGCCAAATAAAATAATTATAACTGTTACGAGTAACGAAGGATTCTTCGGGCAATGAAGCTGGTGTTCGTATAACGGACCGAAGGAGTACGCGCTTGCTATCGGCTACTTTCTGGTCGCATGGGTGTGGGTAGACTAACTTAACCTTCACGTTATGCTGCTTCGCTCCTTATTATAACATCTTATTAATTTCGTGACTATTTTTAGAGAAAGGGGAAAGAGAAAAGGAAGGGGATAAAAAGGATAGGAAGGATGCCGTGGATACCAGAGAGGAAACAAAAGGGACAGTAATGGGATCTAAAATCGACAACGGACTTCTTCTTTACATTTGCACTTATCTTGTGAAATCGCCCTCCCAACCATGATCCTAAAGAGCCAAAGAAATATAATGATCCCTAAAAGAAGTCCTGTGTCAACTACCCTATCTCATCTAAACGCTGCATGGTTCCAAAATAACGACAAATTAGCAAATAAATAACATTATAAACATTATAATAATCAGGCATGCCACAAAAAACACTAGTGAAAGTGATTTCAGAAAAAAGCAATTCCACTTCGAAAATTTCTCCGTGCCACAGAAATTCGTGTGATTTAGGTTTTTAAGCATGTTCATCAACCTTTTCGTACTAGGCTGCTAAGGGTTGGCCCCTTCTCAGATTAAATTTCCCAAGGGTTTGTTTAGCAATTTTTGTAAGTTTATTATTGCTGAAAAGTAGGTTTTTATTTTATTTCTTCTTTAATTAATATTATTTAATTTATTTATTTAATAATTGATATTGTATAGCCTAAAAAAATTTAAAAGTTATTGGCGCGACAAATAATAAAAGTTACTTGACAACTCTTAATTTTGAAATTCGGACAAAAAAATGTGACATTATTCTCATGGCATCGGACGCCAGTGAATTGAGCGATGATTTCGTTTCACCAAAAATTGTGCAGGTGATTGAGACTGTGGCACGGAGAAATGAAATTGACGTGAAACTCAAGTGAAAGAGATTTATGTGGCATGCCTGAATAATTAAAAATATATGGGAAGATATTCATACATGAGAAAGCATTATTAACAATATAAAACAGTTTCATAAACGATATTTGCTTCTCAAATTTTATGGAGACTGATAGCAGTAAGTTTTGCTGTAGATATGTATAAATATGGGTATCACTAATTTATGTTTATAAATGAATATAATTATATATTGTAACAGACCGCTTGTAGCTTTTAATGGAGCCGCCGGAAAGTATACACCACCATTTTGTAAAACAACTGACCCCTAGAGTATGCAACAAAAAAGGCAGAAAACTCAGCTCAGCCGAATTAGGTTACTTCTATAATTGTAATTGTAATTTTCTGGCAAGTAGAATTAGCATATATTCATTGAAATTAGAAAGTAATACTAAGAATAGAACTGTATAAGCTGCCAAAATGATCTCGGTTGCCGTATTTTGTTTGTCAGAATTTAGACAAACTCCTAAATTACG
This sequence comes from Drosophila limbata, assembly GCA_963924055.1. Taxonomy (NCBI): domain Eukaryota; kingdom Metazoa; phylum Arthropoda; class Insecta; order Diptera; family Drosophilidae; genus Drosophila; species Drosophila limbata. The sequence continues at coordinate 22,349 of CAWUOW010000279.1, forward strand.
CCACCTATTGGTGAGAATTCCTTAACTGAATTGGCAACCAATGCGAGGGTGCAGTCAGCTGTTTAGGCTCAAAGCGGACATTCGTTGGAAGTGGGCGAATAAGAGGAAAGAGATTTCCGCAAAATTATGCCCCTAACCCAAAAATTATGGTAGACAGTCTTTCTTTCTCCTCTTGAATCTCAAGGCAACAAGTTGCGCGTTCTAACCGCTGAAAAATTTTGATGTATAAAAATGTTGCAAGCTGGCAATAAGTAAAGTCAGTGCAGTGAAAATAATAATATAGTTTTTTTGGCAAACAGAAGTAAGGGTGAGTATTCAACCCAGTTTAATATCATTTAAAGTGAAATTATAAATTTTATTTTTTTTTGGTTAGAAGCCGATACTTAGATACGCTCTTTCAAGTCGGAGAAAGAAAATAATCGTCCCATGGTGCCGTTTCTAAAATATAGGTACTTATATCTACTAGTATTTTTTTTTGTCTTTAATTTTTGAGCAACGATTTCTGATGAAGAGACAATTATTTAAAACTTATTTCCTTTCGTTTTTTTTCTTCTTTCATCAGAATCGGCACTTAGTGTTAATTTAATTAAATTTTCCCTAATTAAAAAAGAGCCGGAAAATATGCTTGATTAAAATTATAAACAACGCAGCGATATTCTTTGCATTTGAATTACTCAAAAAGGCACATATAAAACGGCCAACAACAAAAAGCTCTATTAAGCTACGAAACACACACACACACACACACCCATGCCGCGAAGGCCTCTGTATACCAGTCTAAGTCGAGCTTAGAATACGGACGGGCGGAAGAAAATCGAATCGGCGAATCGGAAGTGCAATTGTTGATTTTTGAGCTAGTGCGGAAAGGAAAATTTAATCAAATCGGAAAACAAAAAAAACTGGACAGTTTTTCGATCAGTGGGTGCTGTGTTCTTTTTGTGCTTTCCCTCGCAAGGCGTTGTATAACCTTTTCCTTTGGCCCGGACGACAAGAGAAGGGAAAGAAATCTCTATTTGGCAGAGTTTTCGAAAATAATCTAAACATGGATTAATATTGATAGCTTAAGTGATTATTAATTTAGTTATTCTTTTCCGTGGTTAATTAATATTACTGTTAAGTGTTTCAAGTAATTATTGAAGTTGCGAGAGGTTGTGGCAATATACAAAGAGAATTTCAAATTACATAGCCCAACCGCGATACGATAAAATAATAGTGCGATCCTGGATTACACCACCCATCCGCTCTCAACAAAATGCGATCGTTATTCGTTACAGTAATTATATTATATTATATTTTATTTGGCGCCCGAACGTGAGGCCGAATCGAGATTTAGATTTGGATATGTTAGATATTTGAAGTAAACTCGTTTTGCGCCGAGGTATTTATTTTTCTCATCGAGTCAATATCATCCAGTGACTTATATCCTTACCCAACTCCTAATCCCAAGTCCCACTTGTCCTTAGCTAAAAACTATTAGTTTGTTAAGAACTCACAGATTCAAAATATCTGTGAGAACTAAACTAGAAATGGGTTTAATGAGCACGCTACTGTGAGATCTCCTGGAATTATACTAGCTTCTACATAGCTGTATAACCGGAATCTACTTACACATAGGCGTTAATTTTGTACAGGAAATAATGTCCATCAAAAGGCTAGATTTTTTTTGTTGGCGCTGCAAAAAGCATTGACAAGACAATTAAATGTTAACTTTTTCCATTTTGACTCTTTTCTTTAATACTTCATTAATTAATTTTTTTTTGTTTTCGAATCAGGCAACTTCAGGTCGTCCCGGGAACATTGTTCGTGGCCAGAGCTACTTTCATGCGAAAACAAACTGACGTGGAAATTCTACCTAAAATGTTTTGACCTTTTCCATCCGCAGTACGAACAAAAGCATGCATAGGCTTGAAGTCACTGTGAGTTTGGGCCAATTCTTGCGCAAAGTTTCCCCCTATGCAGCTTATTGAGGCACCAGTGTCCATTAGTCCACTGATACTTCTGCCAAATATCGGGACTTCGGCATATGGTCGCAGATCATTACAATTATCAACTACTGACGATAGGACTGCTTTGCGAATATCCTTGCAATATTTACGAAATGAATCTCTGCGCTTATGATCACGAGTTTTAGATTGTCGCGCTTTCCACAACCATAGCAGAACACTGTGCGCTCTGCTTCGCATTCCTGATAGGGATGGCCTTGCTTGCCACAATTCCAACAAGAAAGAGAAACTGCCTCCACATCAAACGTTTCCACTTCTTCACTCTCTGACTCTGTGGCTATTTCTGATTGCACAGAAACTTCGCTAACGTGTGGTCGTGGAATAAATCATCTATTCGAAGAAGTGGGCAAATTGTCGTAACTGTTCGATGTTGTGGATTGGCACATACAAGAGCTCATGTTGTATATCAGTCAACAAATTCGCTCGAAGTGCTTCTAGCAAAGACTGTTCAGTCATGGGCTGATCCAGCCTATCAGCTAACGCAACAATACCTTCGTAGAAGTTGTCAAATGTTTCGCTCGGCTTTTGCTTTCGTTGTGAAATAGCTGTTCGAATCTCTAGATCTGTTCGTCCATCTGCAAACTGAGATCTGAGAGCGATACATAGATCAATCCATCGAACAACAGTCACACTTCTGTGATACCTCCAATACCACTCACTAGCGCTACCCTCGAAAAGATTGCTCGCATACCTTGCCAGCAATTCAAAGTTACCGTCTAAAGTTTAACTAGTCAGAGCTTCGACGCGATACAGAAAATCATCAATGGCTATTAAAGAATGCCCTGAAAATCGTAACTTCCAGTTAGAAATTACCCGACTTATCTTGTCAGGGCGCAAATTGTGGGATTGTTGGAACTCTGGCGGCAATGATTGGCTGTTCTGAGTATTGGGTGTTCGATTTGGCATATCTACACCATCTCTATTAGGCACTCTAAACAGTTGCTCAAACGATTGATGTTGCCTAGCTGGAGAAGACTGTCTTTTAGTAAATTGGTCTCTATCAGTTGTAGGAGGAACTGACGCTTGAAGTGTCAGTCTTTGAAATCCTGTTTCAATTGCCTGGGTTATTAATTGAGTGTGCTGAGTTAGCGCGGCTGAAACTGCTTCAGCAATACTTTGCTGTAAGCTTGCAACTGGAGCTGCAGAAGTAGACGCAGCTGGATCTGTAGTCACAGCTGAATCTCTTTGTGCATCCTGCTGACTCATTTTTGAATTATCCTGCTGACTTTCAGACTGAAGTTGCTGTTGTTGCTGTGCTCGTGCCCTTGATCTGGTCACAGATACCGATCTAGCTTGTTCTCTAGACCTCTGAGCAGGAGCTATCTCTTCAGACAAACTCAAGGTTGATTTACTAAGTGCAGTTCTACACACTGGACAGACTTTTCGGTTCCCAGTTCGTGTATTGAAGCAAGAGTGGTGAAAATAATGGTTACAACTTCCTTTGTGCATACACAACAAAAAGTTTCATTACTTTGTCTCTGATATGGAGTGTCACTACTTCTATTCAACGGCATAGATTAAATGTATTATTATTAAAGGCTAAACGTACGATGTACTAATATGAAAGGCGAAAACGATAAATAACCAAGATAAACTCACGATAAATAAACAAAATTAACTCACAAATATAACGATATATCATAAACAAATTTTTGGAACCACACAACATTTATCCGAGAAAAAGTTTGTTCACAACTACTATTCGATGTAGATCAAGAAAGGGGAACAAAAAGACAATAGGAAATCTTAGTATTAGTTATTTCAAATATAGCGGCAAGTACTAGTAGCTCTAAGCCACTAACTTGTTTCCTGCGAATATTGAAGCTAATACCAAAATTTGGAGAGTGGTTGTTTTACAGACTAATTTATACTCGTGCCCACGCAAAGATCACGACAATGTTTGTTTGCAGCGAACAACGAAATTAAAGGGATAGCATTTGAAATTGAAAGGCAATTTTTTAACAATGCATCAATCAACATCTTAGTGCAGAAGTTATTGTTCCAGGAAAGAAATATAGACAAGAGAAACGCACCAGCAAAAGGGAACTATGTTCTTCCGGCAATAGCCTGCAGTATTAATTTTAGCATTGCTGAAATTACTTTAAAAGAGTGAATTAAAAGAGGACTTCATGGCTAGTTTTGTGCATCTACTATTTATGTTTCTGTCTAGCGGCAGGTCGTAGCTCACATCCACGAATAAACCTGTTTCCAGCTTAGACTCCACATGACAGTATACTCAAAGGGAATATCGTAACTATGTGTTCTTAGTGTTCGGCTATACAGCTATTTTGAAACTAGTATAGGTCCAGATAAACTCACAATAGCACATGAGTTTTGAATATTAGTAAGACGGGGCTTAAAGTTATATTGAAACTATTAAGGCATCCAACATCTCAGTATTCAAAACAAGGACATGAGAGGAAAGGGAGGAAAAGATATAAGGATATGAACAAAAGGATATCAAAGTCATAAGAAAATGCATGTATATGGTGTTGTTTGACTTTATCAAAAATTTTCTAAGTCGAGGACAGGTCAGCCTAGTGCATCATAATACTTGTAATAAAATGTTGCTCCGATTTGTAAATCTACATGATTTACAAGCACGCTAAACCTGGCTCCACGTATGGGCGCCAAATAAAATAATTATAACTGTTACGAGTAACGAAGGATTCTTCGGGCAATGAAGCTGGTGTTCGTATAACGGACCGAAGGAGTACGCGCTTGCTATCGGCTACTTTCTGATCGCATGGGTGTGGGTAGACTAACTTAACCTTCACGTTATGCTGCTTCGCTCCTTATTATAACATCTTATTAATTTCGTGACTATTTTTAGAGAAAGGGGAAAGAGAAAAGGAAGGGGATAAAAAGGATAGGAAGGATGCCGTGGATACCAGAGAGGAAACAAAAGGGACAGTAATGGGATCTAAAATCGACAACGGACTTCTTCTTTACATTTGCACTTATCTTGTGAAATCGCCCTCCCAACCATGATCCTAAAGAGCCAAAGAAATATAATGATCCCTAAAAGAAGTCCTGTGTCAACTACCCTATCTCATCTAAACGCTGCATGGTTCCAAAATAACGACAAATTAGCAAATAAATAACATTATAAACATTATAATAATAATTAAAAATATATGGGAAGATATTCATACATGAGAAAGCATTATTAACAATATAAAACAGTTTCATAAACGATATTTGCTTCTCAAATTTTATGGAGACTGATAGCAGTAAGTTTTGCTGTAGATATGTATAAATATGGGTATCACTAATTTATGTTTATAAATGAATATAATTATATATTGTAACAGACCGCTTGTAGCTTTTAATGGAGCCGCCGGAAAGTATACACCACCATTTTGTAAAACAACTGACCCCTAGAGTATGCAACAAAAAAGGCAGAAAACTCAGCTCAGCCGAATTAGGTTACTTCTATAATTGTAATTGTAATTTTCTGGCAAGTAGAATTAGCATATATTCATTGAAATTAGAAAGTAATACTAAGAATAGAACTGTATAAGCTGCCAAAATGATCTCGGTTGCCGTATTTTGTTTGTCAGAATTTAGACAAACTCCTAAATTACGCCACCTATTGGTGAGAATTCCTTAACTGAATTGGCAACCAATGCGAGGGTGCAGTCAGCTGTTTAGGCTCAAAGCGGACATTCGTTGGAAGTGGGCGAATAAGAGGAAAGAGATTTCCTCAAAATTATGCCCCTAACCCAAAAATTATGGTAGACAGTCTTTCTTTCTCCTCTTGAATCTCAAGGCAACAAGTTGCGCGTTCTAACCGCTGAAAAATTTTGATGTATAAAAATGTTGCAAGCTGGCAATAAGTAAAGTCAGTGCAGTGAAAATAATAATATAGTTTTTTTGGCAAACAGAAGTAAGGGTGAGTATTCAACCCAGTTTAATATCATTTAAAGTGAAATTATAAATTTTATTTTTTTTTGGTTAGAAGCCGATACTTAGATACGCTCTTTCAAGTCGGAGAAAGAAAATAATCGTCCCATGGTGCCGTTTCTAAAATATAGGTACTTATATCTACTAGTATTTTTTTTTGTCTTTAATTTTTGAGCAACGATTTCTGATGAAGAGAGCCGGAAAATATGCTTGATTAAAATTATAAACAACGCAGCGATATTCTTTGCATTTGAATTACTCAAAAAGGCACATATAAAACGGCCAACAACAAAAAGCTCTATTAAGCTACGAAACACACACACACCCATGCAGCGAAGGCCTCTGTATACCAGTCTAAGTCGAGCTTAGAATACGGACGGGCGGAAGAAAATCGAATCGGCGAATCGGAAGTGCAATTGTTGATTTTTGAGCTAGTGCGGAAAGGAAAATTTAATCAAATCGGAAAACAAAAAAAACTGGACAGTTTTTCGATCAGTGGGTGCTGTGTTCTTTTTGTGCTTTCCCTCGCAAGGCGTTGTATAACCTTTTCCTTTGGCCCGGACGACAAGAGAAGGGAAAGAAATCTCTATTTGGCAGAGTTTTCGAAAATAATCTAAACATGGATTAATATTGATAGCTTAAGGGGAGGTTCTTTTGGATTTTTTTGAAAAAATCGAATTTTTTTTTTTACATAAAATGAAAGTTATATATATATAGAATATATGTGCCAAAGGATTTTTCAATACGACGCATATTTCTTGAGATAGGGCGTGTCAAACGTACCCATGTCACGCGAGCTGCGTACCCACTGTCACTTTCCAAAAACTTTAAACGCGTTTTTCTCGAAACCATGTTTTCTAATCTAATTTCAAGTACAGGTCTTGTTCTATTGATCCGATTTCCTTCATTCAAAAAATGTTTTAAAGTATATACTTTTTTGTATGGCTTATACCTAAAATTGGCATAAAAAATTGTTTATTTATAATTTTTAAACGAGATCAAAGTAAAAAAAAGTGTAAAAATTTCATTTTTTTTTTTTAAACGACCATGAAATTGGTTTTTTTTCACCAAAATTAATTGAAGTTAGGTATAAGCCATAGGAAATTTTATCTTTTTTAATAAATTATATACATTTTTCATTTCACTTTACTACCAGAGGCCCCACACTTGAAGAAGCAGAGCGATATTTTGAGAGTCGAGGTCGACGAGATCCGCCATTTTGAAGCCGCCATTTTGAATTTCTCAAAAATCACTTTTTTTTTTTAATCGTCAATAAACAACGAATCAAAGTTCGAATGCAGAAGTTCGTATGTATTTTCGTTCTCCCACAAACCATTCTCAAATTTTGCTTGATTTTCGGCCAAATCCAAAAGAACCTCCCCTTAAGTGATTATTAATTTAGTTATTCTTTTCCGTGGTTAATTAATATTACTGTTAAGTGTTTCAAGTAATTATTGAAGTTGCGAGAGGTTGTGGCAATATACAAAGAGAATTTCAAATTACATAGCCCAACCGCGATACGATAAAATAATAGTGCGATCCTGGATTACACCACCCATCCGCTCTCAACAAAATGCGATCGTTGTTCGTTACAGTAATTATATTATATTATATTTTATTTGGCGCCCGAACGTGAGGCCGAATCGAGATTTAGATTTGGATATGTTAGATATTTGAAGTAAACTCGTTTTGCGCCGAGGTATTTATTTTTCTCATCGAGTCAATATCATCCAGTGACTTATATCCTTACCCAACTCCTAATCCCAAGTCCCACTTGTCCTTAGCTAAAAACTATTAGTTTGTTAAGAACTCACAGATTCAAAATATCTGTGAGAACTAAACTAGAAATGGGTTTAATGAGCACGCTACTGTGAGATCTCCTGGAATTATACTAGCTTCTACATAGCTGTATAACCGGAATCTACTTACACATAGGCGTTAATTTTGTACAGGAAATAATGTCCATCAAAAGGCTAAATTTTTTTTGTTGGCGCTGCAAAAAGCATTGACAAGACAATTAAATGTTAACTTTTTCCATTTTTACTCTTTTCTTCAATACTTCATTAATTAATTTTTTTTTGTTTTCGAATCAGGCAACTTCAGGTCGTCCCGGGAACATTGTTCGTGGCCAGAGCTACTTTCATGCCGTTCAATCTGAAGCTGACGCATTCCCTACAGTTTTCTTTTGCTATACTTTATTTTCTTTTTTTGGTCGAAAGTAAAAGATTATTTTCTATTTTACTCTCTTTAAGGTTTTGCATGGTTTCCAGAAAATTATTACATTTGAACTATTATTTTGTGTTATTTTTGTTAATATTGAGTTTATTCATTACGTCGATACGTCTGTAAATTCTTATTCAAGCATAGGTCGAAATAGAGTACCTTGTTAGGAAAAATAAATTCTTTGACTATCATGCCACTTGCTAGAAGTCCAACAAATTCAGTGCAAAGAAGCAACATAGACACTATTTGTTGTGTGTGTACGAAAGAAGTCGAGTACCCGGCTCAACTGCTAACGACTAGGTGTAATCACTTTTTCCATCACGCGTGCTTTAATACACGTACAAGTAACAAGAATTTTTGTCCAGTGTGTCGGACGTCCCTTAGTCGAACTGACGTAAATTTGGCAGAGGAGCTAGAAGCTGCTCAATCAAGTTCAAACGCTGTAGCAATGCCATCAGTCACAACCAGATCGCAGAGCAAGGGAGCTGCATCAAGTGGTGCGGCAAGCACGAGCGCCCAAGCTGGTGCTAGGCAGGCGCTAGGGGCAAGTTCACAATCAGAGAGAGATCAACAATGACAGTTAACTCAATCAGTTCCAGATCCAGAAATCCCAAATCTAGCAGAGCAGGGCGGTAATATAGATACCAGAACGCCGGTAGATCAGAACGCTCTAGCCGTTGTCTTACAACAAGCAATTGGTAATGCGTTGACCTCAGCATTAGCTCAACAAACGCAATTGCTGGCCCAAACAATAGAGCAGGTTTCCAACGAATGACGTTAGCTTCTGCTACTCACTCTGAAGCCGCACAGCCGGTGGATAGATTGTCTCCACCTGAGCAGCAGCATCAAAGCTTTGAGCAGCTATTTGGCGTTAACAACCGTCCAAACTTTGGAATAAATCAAGATGCTCCACCAATGGTTAGTTCTCCTTTTGGTTCCCAACAGAACTGTCAGTTGAGGCCCGACAGAATCAGTCAAATAATATTTAACTGGAAGTTGCGTTTCTCAGGGCAATACAAATCTTCAATAGATGACTTTCTCTATCGAGTAGAAGCTCTCACGATGCAGACGCTAGGCGGCCACTTTGAGTTGTTATCACGCTATGCTAGCAATTTATTCGAAGGTAGTGGTAGCGAATGGTACTGGCGGTATCATAAGAGAGTCCCAGTAGTGCGCTGGGCAGACTTACGCAAAGCATTAAAAGAACAGTTCAAAGACGGTCGAACTGACCATGAAATAAGCACCGCTATTACTCAGCGAAAGCAGAAAGTCAATGAACCTTTTGATCAGTTTTATGTGGCGATAGTAGCTATAGCAGATAGGCTAGTACACCCAATAAGTGAACAAGCCTTGCTCGAGGTACTAAGAGCATCGATTACATTGTACAGCTGCGGCATGTAGTTCGTACTCGCGAACGTTTTATTAAAACCATAACCCCGAATAGCTCTTCCACTCCCCGTGTTGTGGCTATACGCCATATTAGCTAAGTTACTGTGCAAACCGGCAACGACAGCGATTTGGAGGAAAAAGAGTCCGTCAATCTAGATGTTGAAGCGCTGACTTTATCCTGCTGGAATTTTGGCAAAAACGGCCAACGTTACCAAGACTGTGTAGCGGAAAGAACTATATTTTGCTATGGATGTGGCAAGCGTGACACATATAGGCCATCTTGCTCAAAATGTGGCTCAAAAAACGATCGGCAGCGTGCACCTTTACACAGTGCACGCAAACTGATTACCAGAGCGACGAACACAGAGTAATTAGGCATGAAGCGAATAAACTCCTTACTCCCCCTGACAGTTCCCAAAACTCAGCCTTACCATTGCCAGTGTAGTGACCAGTTCGTATGAGCAATAATTTCTTTTACATTTTTAGTTATTTACATTTACATTGCAAGTTATTCTGTTAAGCAGTATAACAGAACAGTGCAAAACCATTGTTCTATAAATAGATCAAGATTGCACTGCTTTAGAACATCAATGTTAACTGCTTGCAATATGCACTTCTTGATGCACTGCATGCAGAATGCACACATGCGCACTGCTTGCAGAATGCACGCATGCGCACTGCTTTAAGCCAGCTGTGCTATTTTTAGCTCTCTTTGCTTGTCTATGGCATTTGTTTATGTGTTGGTGAGCATTACACCGAGTACCCTATCGGCTCCCTTATGTCACCTTGGATAAGTATGACTAAGTCATACGACTTAACCGTTCTTATCTCTTGCCGCCCACGCTTTGTTTTACATTTCGTGTGCGAGCTTAGCTAATTAGCTGTCGATCGAATTTAGCTAAAACATTGAGCGAGTGACTCTTGTGCAAAGCACAACATAGTGCCAGTCTGTGGCAAAGTTTTTAATAAATATTCCATGTGCTGTGACATAACACTTTTAACAGTGTAAATTAAAGACATTTTCTTTTGGATTTTTCTCCACCCGGATTTACAATTCCCGGACGTTCTTCCCCATATGATATTTTGGAGACTTTTTCTTGGATTTTCTTTCCCATCGAGGGAACATAAAAACATATTTCTGCAGTTTTTTTTCATATAAGCCAGGTATGTGAGTGGAAGTACAGTGATGCCTATAGTAATGTGATTCTTTTCGACAGTGCCCCGTGCCAGTGCTTTTATTTTAATCTTTTATTTATTTCTTACAATTTGATTTTTAAATCAATTTAAGAAAATAGATAAAATTCCATTTTTCATAATTGGAAAAAAAATAAGAATAAAGCTGATTTAATGTATGAACATTAAAATCTGTTGGCCTTTCTCGGATATAATGTCCATCGGACATCACCCATAACATCAACATAAGCTGTTGTTCTTTTTGGATCCGCTCCTGCTGCTGTAAATTGTGTTGCTGAATTGGATTGCTGTTTTCAAAGAATCTTGCTGAGATTCTTCCACGAGGGATTGATCACTGCCGAGCGCCTTTTTTCTTTAGCTCCCAAAAATGTTGGTTAGGCATACATACAACTCCCCTGTACAGTGTAGCCAAAATGTATAAGTGGATATTAATTGAAAAATTAATTTTTCAACAATAAAGTGCTGCGCACTTAAGTAAAGCCACTAAGTGGTGCTCGAACGAAACAAAAAAAAAAAAAAAAAAATGAACAAGCGATAATAATTTTTTTTCTTAAAATTTAATTAACAAATTTGAATATTTAAACATTTTTTTTTATGTTTTGCTAAATGATGTATTAATTATTAATTTAATTTTGATTAAAAAAATGTATGTAAAGAGCCCACTAGCATAGGTCAACGTATGTATGAGGGTTATGATCTTTTTTTATTATTATTTTTCCTTATTATTATAGAGGTTAGCCACATCGTCATCTTGAGCTCAACGACGGCAGTGTTTGGTGAGTCCTAAGTCATGGTAAAATTTTATTTCCTTTTTTTTATTGATCATATACATCATACGTACTTGCGACATTTTTTTTTCTTATATTTAATAATGGCTCTGAAAAATTAAAATTTTGAATTTATGAATTTTCGTTTTGCCCTAGTTGCAACTATGAATATTTTTTTTATAATTCAAAAGTTGCTCAAAAATAATAGTTGGAAACTTAATTATAAAAATTTAATTTTTATTAATTAAAAATTAAACTTACATAGACATTTAAACATTGTTATCATCATCACTTACAACAAACATACATACATAAAACAAAATTAAAGAAATTGAAAATTCTTCGAATGACCGTAGATTGAACATGAATACAGATTATATTAATTTAATAAATAATGTTTAATATTTACATTAAAATAATGGAACTTTAAATTTTGTCTTAACCGTCGCCGATCTACAGCCAATGCCAATCCAAATATAAAAAGGTAACAAGAGTTACTATAGGGGCAAATCCTAAAATTCCAACTAGATATTGCCAAGGTAGGGAGGGTAAAGAATAGGGTATACACAACATCTAAATACCCTACAACCGAGCAATAAGCCACAAATGTCTGTCTGTTAATTTCTTGTCCGATTCATAATTCCATTTCCATTTTTTTTTTTCTTTTTGCTTCCGTTAATATGTTGTTTGTTTCCTAGTGCACTTATAATTTTGTTGTAGTGTGTGTGTACGCTACCAAAGGAGGAGAAAGAACCCCGCCCCATCCGTCGAGCTGAGTCTAGGCTAAGCAAGAAGTGCACGAACTCGACTCCTATGTGGCAATAGCGAGAAAACCCGACTGAGTCAGATCTCTTTTAAAAATCTGCAGGGTATTCGCTACAGTGCTCCTTTAAAAGATCACTACACAGGCACCCAGCTTGCGACCTGACACACCGGCCCACTACACCAGAGCGTGCGCAGCACCTGATTATAGAAAAGAGTAAAGATCAGAGACGCCAAACAGCTCATTGGTCACAACAAAAAGAATTGAAAAAAGCAGTTTTATCCTCCGTTATTAGCAACTATGGTGATCTTTGACCTTATGCCAAGATAACACTACTTGGAAAAGTAATCAGTGGACTCATGGACACTGGCGCTAAGTTGTATTAAGGGAAATTTTGCTCATGAACTGATTGAAAATAAGACGGATTATAAACCATTAAAGGCCAATGTACGCACTGCAGATGGCCAATGTCAGAATATAATAGGTGTAATTAAAACAGATGTCAATTTTAGAGGTGTGTCGAAAAGCTTATCCTTTTATTTAGTTCCCAGCTTAGCACAATCTTTGTATTTAGGCATAGATTTTTGGAGAAGTTTTGATCTTTTACCTTTATTTCTTCAGAACAAAGAACATTCTTGTTTAATATCCAGCATAGACTTTACGGATCCTTTACAAATTACTATAGACGAACAGCAAAAACAGGAATTAGCTGAAACAGTATTTAAGTTTCCGTCTTTTGCCGAAAAAGGATTGGGGAAGACAGGTTTAATATATCATGATATTGAAGTTACAGAGTGCAGTCCGATTAAACAACGCCATTATGCAGTGTCGCCTGCAGTAGAAAAGCTAATGTATCAGGAATTAGACCGCATGTTAGCCCTCGGCGTAATTGAGGAATCGAATAGCCCCTGGAGCTCCCCTGTTGTGCTAGTGCAGAAACCTGGAAAGGTTCGATTGTGCATAGATTGCAGAAAAGTAAATAATGTTACTGTGAAAAACGCCTATCCAATGCCTCTGATAGATGTGATTCTGAGTAGATTGTCAAAAGCGGAGTTCATTACGAGCATCGATTTGAAAGATGCATATTGGCAAATCCCAGTAACAGAAACAGCTAAGGAGAAAACGGCTTTCACTGTTCCTGGCCGGCCTCTGTATCAGTTTACGGTGACTCCGTTTGGTCTTTCAAATGCACCTCAGACAATGTCCAAACTTATGGACAAGGTTATACCGCCATCGCTCCGAAATGAGATATTTATATATCTCGACGATTTGTTGGTGATCTCTGAGTCATTTGAAAAACATATGATAGTTCTAAAAGCTTTATCCGAAAGACTTTCCCAAGCTGGACTAGCTATCAATGTCCAGAAGAGTAAATTCTGTTTAAAGGAAGTTAAATATCTAGGTCATGTAATAGGATATGGAACTATACAAACAGATCCAGAGAAAGTAGCAGCTATTCGCGACTTTCCAGTGCCTCAGTCAATAATGCAAGTACGCAGGTTTTAGGGACGACAGGGTGGTACCACAAGTTCATGAAAAAACTATGCTGGCATTGCTGCAGCTATATCGGATACACTGAAGAAGAGAAAAAAATTCGTTTGGACTGAAGAAGCGCAAAAGGCCTTCGAAAATTTAAAGGATCAATTATGTAATGCTCCCGTGCTACACAGCCCCAACTTTTCCATTCCCTTTGCGATTCATTGCGATGCAAGCCATACTGGTGTTGGAGGCGTGCTGATGCAAACGGACAGAGAGGGCAATGATGTGCCCATAGCATTTATGTCTCGCAAGCTAAATAGTTGCCAAAGAAACTATTCGGTAACTAGGAAAGAATGTTTGGCGGCCATAAGAAATTCCGAGCGTATGTAGAGGGCCATGAATTTTCAATTCATACCGACCATGCTTCGCTAAAATGGCTAATGTCACAGACCGATTTAAACTCCAGATTGGCAAGATGGGCCCTAAAACTTCAAGGATTCTCCTTTAAAATATTCCATCGCAAAGGTAGTCAGAACGTTGTTCCTGATGCGTTGTCCCAAGTACATTCTGAAGACTTATCAGCCCTTAGCAAAAACAGTATAATTGACTTAAATGCTGAACAATTTAATTCCATCGAGTATCAGAAACTTAAAGATGCAATCAGTGCGAATCAAACGCCTGATATAAAAGTGATTGACAATTACATTTATCGTCGCGCTGAGCACGCACCAGGCGAACAGATCGCAGATGACGCCTGTTGGAAATTATGGGTACCAAAAGATCTTGTTCCAGAAGTTTTAAAACTGGCTCACTAAAATCCTTTGGCAGCTCATAGTGGTATAAACAAAACCTTAGAAAAAATTCGTCGATATTATTACTGGCCGAATTTAGTTAGCGATGTTAAGTCTTATATTAGTAATTGTGGCATTTGTAAGTGTAGCAAGCACCCAAATCGTGTGCTTCGACCTCCATTGAGAGCGACATCAGAAACAAGTCGAGTTTTTCAGAAATTGTATGTAGATTTTCTAGGCTCATATCCACGAAGCAAAGCAGGAAACATAGGCATTTTTATAGTATTAGACCACCTATCAAAATTCCCTTTTCTAAAGCCAGTGAAAAATTTACAACCGACGCAATCATCAGCTTTCTAGAGCAGGACATTTTTCATACTTTCGGGGTGTCAGAAGTTGTCGTATCGGACAATGGAGTCCAGTTTAATGCTTTGTTGCAAAGATATAATGTGCAGAACGCTTATACTGCACTATATGCACCCCAAGCAAATGCGTCTGAGCGTGTTAACCGTTCGGTGATCGCTGAAATAAAGGCGTATATAAATCCAGATCAGACCAACTGGGATGCACATCTTAGCCATATATGTTGTGCGTTGAGATCCTGTACCCATTCGGCCATAAATGACAGTCCGTATAGAGTCACTTTTGGACAACACATGATTACAGACGGGAAAACGTATACGTTGCTGCGAAGACTACAGCAGTTAGAAGACCGAACTGTAAACTTTAACAGAGAAGACTAGTTTGACCTCATTAGGAAAACGGCACAGAAATCAATACAACAGCAGCATCAACGCAACGAGAAGACCTATAATTTGCGAAGTCGCGATGTTGACTATAAGCCGGGACAAGAGGTGTATCGGCGAAACTTTCAACAGAGTAAATTTGTCAAAGGGTTCAGCGCAAAGTTGGCTCCAGTATTTGTCAAAGCCAGAGTTAGAAAGAAATTTGGCAGTTGCTATTATGAGTTAGAAGATTTGCAAGGCAGGTTAGTAGGAAAGTTTCACGCAAAAGACATTAAACAGTGAATATCCTATTCAATGCTCCAAGCGGGTATCCCACTTTGTCGCTTTCACCGACTAAGTGTGATTTTGGCAGGGGGGTGTGTAACAGAAAACTCAGCTCAGCCGAATTAGGTTATTTCTATAATTGTAATTGTAATTTTCTGGCAAGTAGAATTAGTATATATTCATTGAAATTAGAAAGTAATACTAAGAATAGAACTGTGTAAGCTGCCAAAATGATCTCGGTTGCTGTATTTTGTTTGTCAGAATTTAGACAAACTCCTAATTGGCAGCGAATGCGAGGGTGCAGTCAGCTGTTTAGGCTCAAAGCGGACATTCGTTGGAAGTGGGAGAATATGAGGAAAGAGATTTCCGCAAAATTATGCCCCTAACCCAAAAATTATGGTAGACAGTCTTTCTTTCTCCTCTTGAATCTCAAGGCAACAAGTTGCGCGTTCTAACCGCTGAAAAATTTTGATGTATAAAAATGTTGCAAGCTGGCAATAAGTAAAGTCAGTGCAGTGAAAAAAATAATAATATAGTTTTTATGGCAAACAGAAGTAAGGGTGAGTTTTCAACCCAGTTTAATATCATTTAAAGTGAAATTATAAATTTTATTTTTTTTTGGTTAGAAGCCGATACTTAGATACGCTCTTTCAAGTCGGAGAAAGAAAATAATCGTCCCATGGTGCCGTTTCTAAAATATAGGTACTTATATTTACTAGTATTTTTTTTTATCTTTAATTTTTGAGCAACGATTTCTGATGAAGGACAATTATTTAAAACTTATTTCCTTTCGTTTTTTTTCTTCTTTCATAAGAATCGGCACTTAGTGTTAATTTAATTAAATTTTCCCTAATTAAAAAAGAGCCGGAAAATATGCTTGATTAAAATTATAAACAACGCAGCGATTTTCTTTGCATTTGAATTACTCAAAAAGGCACATATAAAACGGCCAACAACAAAAAGCTCTATTAAGCTACGAAACACACATGCAGCGTTTTTAAGCCAAATTGTTTTTATGCCTATATTATAGATGTAAACTAGTCTAAGTTAGATACGTGGATAATAAATGAATATAAAAAAAAAAAAAAAAAAAAAACACATGCAGCGAAGGCCTCTGTATACCAGTCTAAGTCGAGCTTAGAATACGGACGGGCGGAACAAAATCGAATCGACGAATCGGAAGTGCAATTGTCGATTTTTGAGCTAGTGCGGAAAGGAAAATTTAATCAAATCGGAAAACAAAAAAACTGGACAGTTTTTCGATCAGTGGGTGCTGTGTTCTTTTTGTGTTTTCCCTCGCAAGGCGTTGTATAACCTTTTCCTTTGGCCCGGACGACAAGAGAAGGGAAAGAAATCTCTATTTGGCAGAGTTTTCGAAAATAATCTAAACATGGATTAATATTGATAGCTTAAGTGATTATTAATTTAGTTATTCTTTTCCGTGGTTAATTAATATTACTGTTAAGTGTTTCAAGTAATTATTGAAGTTGCGAGAGGTTGTAGCAATATACAAAGAGAATTTTAAATTACATAGCCCAACCGCGATACGATAAAATAATAGTGCGAAAATTAATTACCCATTTTGCTGAAAGAAAAGAAAATTCGTGCAAGACCTGTGAAAAAATTAGATAATTTCATATTAATTTATTGTGCATTTGATTGTTATTGTTTTTGCTTTTCTGCTTTTTCTTTTGCATTTTGTTTTTGTGTGCCAAAGCCGTGAGCTTTTGACCATGAGCCCATAGAGCTTTTGCACGTGGGTTGTATATCTTTTTCTTTTCTCACAGCCACAGACACCAACACAACGAAAGATCTTTCTGCGTGGGAGTATAATGCAAGCTGTCTCTGTCACTCATGTAAGTCAAAGCCTACGCCGAGTAAAAGCTTCTCTTTTGCCTGTGCTATTGTGAGTCGAGCGTCGGCCGCTCTTGTTTATCGCGAGTAATAAGCAAAGAGAGACGAGTAAAAGCTTCACTTTTACTCTCTTAAGTCAAGTGCCTTGACCTACATTTCGGCAAGCACAAGCAATGCAAGCGATCAACTGTTTTTGCAAACAAAATCAAATACATTAATGCGCAAAGTAACGGCCTAAATGCTGCCTATGTATTGTGAGGCGCCGTTAGGGGCACGCCGCCCCACAATAGTTATCATGCATTTTTTTATGTTATTATGTCATAATACCGCGCATCGGAGCGCTTTCTTTGATTTAAGATAGACTTAAGGAACTAATTTGGAAACTAATTAAAAAGCGCATGGAGCGCCCTAAACTAAGTTAGACGTTATTTTTCGTAAGCTAGCGGTTAGGGTTTTAATTTGAAAACAACGGTCGCCATCGCAGGCATGCAACACAGTGCCTCTTCACCTCGATGCGAGAGAGCGAAAGCTCCGAGGTGAAGAGTGCAAGCTGTGGTGAGTAGTGCAACCGACGCTAGCGCATGGCTTAGCAGTGAGCGGCTCGAGCACTTTGTGATCGAGAGCGAAAGGAAACAGACGTCGCGAGCTGGCGAGTCTGCAGAAAAAACAAGTGGGAAAGGCTATAGTCGAGCTCCCGACTATAGGATACCCGTTACTTACATTAACAAATTAAAATTTTTTTATTGCATGCTTTTAGGCATTTTAATTGCTTAAAAGCTTTAATCAGCCAGTACCACCAGTTCGATTCTAGCTCTCGTAGAGATCGGACCTGTTTTTTTTTCCCAAATTTTTCTCAAAGTTTCGGAAATTTTGTCAATTTTATCAAAAAGAAAAATTGGTAAAAACAAAAAAAAAAAAAACCCAATTTATAAAAATATAAATTATCCAACGACGCCTCGTGACGCTGGGCAATCGCAAGTTTGTGCCACACACATTTTGCGAGTTGCCCAAAAATGGATGGAGACTCACCCGATCACCCCCATATTAGTGATGAAAATATGAGACAAATAGCTGGTACTGCTGCAGATCTGCGCACCAGCTTAGCCAAGGACCAACACAGCAATAACTGAAACAGGATCTCACGTGAGCAAATGTTATTGGTAGCTGGAAAAACACCGTCTGAGATTCGGGATGAATGCCGATCTGAAATTCAACGCAAAATTCTTCCATGGCATCTGCTACAATAAGCAGCATCTGCTCTGGTACAGGTATTGATAGCCAAGAAAACGCCATATTAACTGCAACAGAAAATCTAAGCACTGCTGCCGCAAAATTGTTGGGAGCTCAAAAACAGCGATCGGGTAAGAGGAAAAATAATATGCCCATGTCACCCACTTCTAACTCGAAGCGAGCAAGCGGCAGCCAGATTCTGCGCTCGCCCACACCCTCTACAAGCCAACAATCAAACTCTAGCAATAGATTTGCCATTCTTGATTCGGACATCCCAGACCTTCCAAGTGATAGAGAGGATGTTGAAGTCCCAATGAATGAAGATGCAGACGACACTGATCTTATGAATGAACAACACGAAGCTGCCAACACAGTCCAAAACTCGCAAGGAGGAACAACTAACACCGGAAATCCGTTTAAGGGTGCCCCGCAAATAGTTGTCAATGTTTGCAACTTAAATGACCTATTTGAGCTTATAGGAGAAATTACAAGTTTGAATAGCGTCGTCGTCAAAGCTAACCAAGGAGAAACAGTTAGAATCTTACCCAAAGACAGTGACACATATAGAGCCATTGTAAACCAAATGGATGCCATCGGATTAGAATTCCACACATACCAAATGAAGACGGAAAAGCCACACCGAATCGTAGTTAGGGACCTACATCATAGCACCCTAAATCATGACATTTGCACCGAATTTAAAAAAAGGGCTTTGAGGTTCTTTACATCCATAATCCGAGCTCAAGAATCAATAGAGATGAAAAACTTAATATTTTCTTCATTAATATTAAACCATGTGCAAAACTTAATGATATCTACCAAGTTAGGACTCTTTGCCGTCAAAAAATAAGGATTGAAAGGATGCGAAAATCAACAGAAATTGCACAATGTCGTCGATGCCAGGATTACGGACACACAGCTAAATACTGCCGCCGCCATCCCAATTGTGCCAGATGTGGTGAAAGTCACCAAACTTCCCAATGCTCACGCCCCAAAGACGCAGAGCCAACCTGTGTCCATTGTTCTGGAAACCATACGGCCCGTTACAAAGGTTGTCAATGGTACCAGGATTTTCTCCGCCGATCAATGGGGCCTACAAAGAAGGATAATAATTCAAACATGATGCGACCCTCAAATACCCAAGTGCCTCATTCGCTTCCTAGAGACCAGCACCACTTTCCTACCCTGCAGTCTGGTCGCGGCAACAGGACAAATAACGCAGCCACACAGCATCAGCAGCATTTGACTCAACAACAGCGAGTTCAGCATCATCCATCTGTTGGTACTGGAAGAATCACAGGAATCTCCTATGCTGCAGTAGCTGGAGGCAATTCAAATGCAATATCGAGCAAAGATGGGCCTGCTCAGCGTCGTCTACATAATATGCAAGCACAACAGTTATTCCAGCAACAGAACTCATGCGATGTTCAGACACTGCTGCAACAACAACAGAAACAGTTTCAGGAATGGCAACAGCAGCTACAACAACAGCAGCAACAGCAGTTTCTTATGTGGCTACAACAACAGCAGCAAGAACAGAAACAGCACAACAGTCAAATCAACCAACGCTTTGAAGAGCTTGAAAAAATAGTTTTTGGAATGGCCAATTTACTTAAGAAACTGTCTGGGACTGAACTAAATCCTCAGACTCAAAGCAACGTTTCAATTTCAAAATGAACTCACTAAAAGTTCTTATCTGGAATGCTAACGGCATTTCAGGAAAAGCGCAAGAAGTCGAGCTCTTCGCGCACAACAACAACATTGACATTCTTCTTCTCACTGAGCTCAGGGTTAACCGAAGGGAAGCTGTAAAAATATATGGATATACCTTTTATCCAGCTTTCAAGCCATCCCAAAATAATAACAGCGTTGGCGGGGCAGCGGTTTTGGTGAGGACCTCTCTTCGTCACTTTCCGCAAAGGGTTATTCAGACACGCAGCATGCAAATGTCTTCAGTAAAAGTAGCCACAGGCCTGGGTGACGTGGAGTTCAGCGCTATTTACTGTCCTCCAAGAACAAGGATTGAAGAAAGACATTTTGTCGATACACTTCGTGCTTGCGGTCAAAGATATCTGGTTGGCGGTGACTGGAATGCGCGACATTGGCTGTGGGGAGACACTCACAACTCACCAAGGGGGCGAGAGCTAGCAGATGCCATCTCTGCCACTGGCGCTAAGATCCTTGCAACTGGATCACCCACCAGATACCCTTACGTGCGCAATCACAGGCCCTCCTGCTTGGACTTTGCATTACATCATGGAATACCTGACCATCGAGCTACAATAACTCAGAGCTGGGAATTGGACTCCGATCATCTGGCCCTAGTCATCAGTATTGCGACAGTTGGTGTTAACGCCAATCCAAGCCCTCGCCTAGTCACCAAGCACACCGACTTACTAGCCTTTAGGCAACATTTGGAGAGCTCGATTCAGCTGAACACTCAGTTAAATTCTGGTGAAGATATTGAGATGGATGTCGATTACTTCACAGAAACTGTTTACAGGGCTGCGGCTGCCTCAACGCCTCCTGATCCTCCGGCAGGCACCAACTATGGGATAGTGCTGACAAGAGAGGCCAGAGAGCTCTTGGCACAAAAACGGAGACTCCGAAGACGCGCAATCCGCACTCAAGACCCCTGGGACCGCATTCTTTGGAACCGAGCTGCTAAACAATTACGGAATGTTGTGCGAGAACTGCGAAGCAACTTCTTTGAGGAAAGGCTGGCTTCTATGGATTACACTATAGATGCTGGATATTCACTTTGGAAGTGCACTAAGTCCCTTATGAGGCAGCCGTTTAGACAAGTTCCTGTCAGGTGTCCAAGCGGCGAACTTGCCAGAAATGAAGAAGAGCAGGCCAATTCTTTTGCTCACCACTTAGAGGCCAGGTTCACCCATTTCCAATTCGCCACGGAGGAGCAGTGCAGAGAGACCAACGACAGTCTCCAGACCCCACTTCAGATGTCCCTTCCTATCAAACCAGCCAGAGTCGATGAGATTGCTGAAGTCATAAAGTTCCTTCCGAGGAAAAAGGCTCCTGGCATTGACAGGGTGTGCAACACCACATTAAAGGCCCTGCCTACTCGGGCGCTTCTCTTCATAGCGCTTATCTTTAACGCAATATTTAGGGTACAGGTCTTTCCGAAGCAGTGGAAGATGGCAGGAATACTAATAATCCATAAGCCTGGAAAACCTGAAGATGACCCTGAGTCGTATCGGCCAATAAGTCTCCTGTCTTCCTTATCTAAAGTATGGGAGAGACTCGTTGCAAACCGACTAAATGCTATTATCAAGGAGTGTCGCATTCTGCCGGACCATCAGTTTGGATTTCGGGAGGGACACGGCACAGTGTAGCAGGTCCACAGATTGGCAAAGCACATCCTTCAGGCTTTTGATGACCTTGAGTACTGCAATGCTGCTTTCTTTGATATGCAGCAAGCATTTGATAGAGTCTGGCATGTTGGCCTTTTAAGCAAAATTAAAAATCTGTTCCCTGCACCATACTATGGAGTCCTACGCTCTTACTTGGAAGAACGACAGTTCATGGTTAGGGTCAGGAACACCTTTTCGAATCCCTGCTTTATGAGAGCTGGAGTTCCTCAGGGCAGCGTCCTTGCCCCGCTGCTCTACTCAATATATACAGCAGATCTACCCCGCCCCAGTGAGAAACATATGGAGGATCCCAGGAAGGCGCTTCTTGCTACTTACGCGGACGACATTGCCCTGCTCTACAGCTCCAAATGCCGCACGGAGGCAGCAAGTGGAATACAAGAGTACACCAACGCTCTGGCAGCTTGGTGCAGAAGGTGGAACTTAAAGATCAATCCACAGAAGACCACCAATCCCTGCTTTACTTTGAAGACACTCATCGATCACACTCCACCTATACAGCTGGAAGGCGTAACTATTGATCAACCAACGGAGGCAAAATATCTCGGCATCGTCCTTGACAAGCGCCTTACTTTCGGTCCCCACCTGAAAGCTACGGCTGGAAAATGTGGCCAAAGGATGCAGCAATTGCGGTGGCTCATCAATCGAAGAAGCACCATGAAACTCAGGGCCAAAAGAGCAGTCTACGTTCACTGTGTCGCCCCGATCTGGCTCTATGGTGTGCAGATTTGGGGAATTGCTGCCAAATCCAACTACAGGCGCATTCAGACCTTGCAGAACCGTGCAATGCAACAAATAACAAACTGCCCCTGGTATGTACGTGGCTCCACTCTTCACCGTGACCTCAAACTTCACACAGTGGAGGAGCAGATCGGAAGGCACACCAGCA
Source organism: Drosophila limbata (assembly GCA_963924055.1). Lineage (NCBI taxonomy): Eukaryota > Metazoa > Arthropoda > Insecta > Diptera > Drosophilidae > Drosophila > Drosophila limbata. Next base: position 45,236 of record CAWUOW010000279.1, read on the forward strand.
GATATAGTGATCGACTGATAAGACACCAAAGTGTACTCGCCAGACGACTTCTCCCAGCCAGGCCTTTAAGGCGTTTAAAAAGATTGGGCTTCGCCAAAACAATTGGCCAAATCCCTCAGGCGCCCTCATAATATCTGATATTCTTTGCAAGTCCTTTGCATAACGCAAGAGGTTTGGTCCTTATGTTATTTACACTAAATCTGTGTTGGTTATGTTGCTAATTTGTATGCACGGATTCCACACTTACCAAATAAAAGAAATTTCGTTAAAAAAAAAAAAAAAAAAGCCAGTACCACCTTTCTGTTTGTCCGATCTTTTTGGGATTTAATAGGATGATAGGTAATAACAGTAGCTAACGTTCACCGTTTAAAAAAATATAATATCTTGAAAACTGTGCGTGTGGTGGATTTTCGCGATTTACGGAGGCGGAAAGGGGCGTGGCAAAATTTTGAAACAAACTTGACCTGCGTGGGGTTTATAGAAACCTGTGTGCCAAATTTGGTTGCTCTAGCTCTTATAGTCTCTGAGATCTATGAACTCACACAGACGGACAGACGGACGGACGGACAGACGGACATGGCTATATCGACTCGGCTGTTGATTCTGATCAAGAATATATATACTTTATAGGGTCGGAGATGCTTCCTTCTCCCTGTTACATACATTGCAACGAATACAATATCCCCTTTTACTTATTATACCCGTTACTTATTAAAAACAAGTGGGAAAGGCTATAGTCGAGCTCCCGACTATAGGATACCCGTTACTTACCTAAATAAATTAAACTTTTGTTTTTATTGCATGCTTTTAGGCACTTTTATTGCTTAAAAGCTTTAATCAGCCAGTACCACCTTTATCCTTGTCCGATCTTGTTGGGATTTAGCAGGATGATAGGTAATAATTATAGCTAACGTTCACCGTTTAAAAAAACCAAATATTTTTAAAATTGTGCGTGTGGTGGATTTTCGCGATTTACGGAGGCGGAAAGGGGCGTGGCTAAATTTTGAAACAAACTTGACCTGCGTGGGGTTTACAGCAATCTGTGTGCAAAATTCGGTTGCTCTAGCTCTTATAGTCTCTGAGATCTAGGCGCTCACACAGACGGACAGACGGACAGACGGACAGACGGACGGACGGACGGACGGACAGACGGACAGACGGACGGACGGACAGACGGACATGGCTATATCGACTCGGCTGTTGATGCTGATCAAGAATATATATACTTTATAGGGTCGGAGATGCTTCCTTCTCTCTGTTACATACATTGCAACGAATACAATATCCCCTTTTACTTATTTTTAATAAGTAACGGGTATAATAAAAGTAAGTGTAGAGAAAAGAGTAGACCAGTGCGGCAGGGTACGCGTAGTTTAGCCTAATCTTAAATAACTTAACACGTGAATAAACTGTAACTTTCCTAAAGAAATCTCACGTTTTCTTTGTAGTTAAATACTAACAGTAGCAAGCGGTCGCATTTTTTTGGACGAAGGTAATCCCGTCCGCCGTGGGTGATAATCCCGGCAAGAATCCCGCTACTACGTTCTTTTCCCTTGTAGTTAGGTATCAACATTGACAAGCGGTCGCATTCTAGACAAGGGTAATCCTGTCCGCCGTTGGTGAAAATCCCGGCAAGAATCCCGCTGTTGCTGTTGGTACTCACTAACCGTGGTGGTCGGACGAGGGTTCGATCCCGTTGGCCGTGGGAAGAATCCTAGCCGGACCCCAAGTAGTTGTGTTGCGCTGCACGTGTGGCCGGTGGAACACCAGGGCGTATACCCTGTGCCGCTCCACGGCCGTTGCCTTGCCAAAATTAAGCTCTATTGTTATTGTAATTAAAGCTCTTAAAGCTCGCATATTCTTGCACTCTTCTCTCTCTCTCATGTCATTAAATTTGAGAGTGATCTAGCTTTGTAACTGGCAACTTCACTACTACTCTTCTTTAATCTTGCACATTCGTGCAACTCGAAAATAAACATTACAATTAATTAAAATAAACCGAACATAAAATTATTTCGTTGGCAATTAGTCCGAAGGTGGATATTGTTCTTCTTCTAAACATTGGTGACCCCGACGTGATTGTTTGTTTTCGTAAAGTTGCAATCTTTCGTGGTCATTTGATTTGTTACAATTCGGTAAAAAATCTACATCAGTGGTCGGCACCAACACAGTCATATGTTTGCATTGCGTTAGTGTGCATTTTTGTTCGCCTAACAGCGGAATAACAGCGACGTTAACAGAAGCAAATCGTAGAAGTGTGTCGTACGTGAGTGTACGTGAGCGACAGGGCAGTAGCTACGCAAGTTTCCTATGCCTACGGGATAGGGCCGTGCCGACCGCTGATCTACATACATAGGTACATTTATTCGTGGCTGTTTGTTACAAGTCGGTAACAAATATGTAATAAATACACTTGACAATTTTATGCTCTTTGCTTTGTGTTCTTTCGTGCGGGAACAGTTCTTGTGTAATACATCAAGTGAATTCGCTGAACAATACAGTTACTTTTTGGGTAGCAACGGCCGCTGCCAAATTTTACCGCTGCATTCGCGCTGTACGGAACATAAACAGGGTGTCGTTTTAAGATTCACAAAGCGTATAGTGCATATGTATATTCTTTGCTCTTGAAGTAAAAAACAGAGAGCCATGCCTGATGTTAGTGAACATGACTTTTACAAGGCAAAGGCTGAGGCTATTAAACGGCAATTAATAAATTTAAATTCAAATCTTGATGATGACGCAATAGCCATTATGGATGAAACAGATCTGTTGGTGTTGAAGGGTGACTTCAACGCGGCGCAGACTAGTTTGGAGAAGCTCGACCTAATGGAACTCGCATCCGATGCGCGCACACTTTTTGATGAAGCGTTTGTTGAGGTTAAATCGAAGCTTTCTAGTGAACTTATATCTCTTCAACGTAAGAACAACGATGCCAACTCTACCACAGTGCGCCACTCATTGGGAGATACAACTTCATCCGGCAATGTCACCATCAAAACATCAAGGCTACCTCAGCTGTAGTTACCCAAGTTTAAAGGGTCTTATATGGATTGGCCAAACTTCTACTCTATTTTTAGCACTGTTGTTGAAAAAGACGCTGAGTTAACAAAGGTGGAAAAGCTTCAGCATTTATTGTCCAGCTTGGAGGGAGTCGCATTGGAAGCGTTTCGTTCGTTGGAGCCTACAGAGAAGAACTATGATATAGCAATAAAACTACTCTGTGATAGATTTGATAACAAGTTGCTTCTTTTCCAGGCGCATGTAAAGGCGATTTTCGGGCTTAAAGGTGTGGAGAAGGGATCAGCAATTGACTTGCGGGCATTAAGCGATAAAATGAACTCGCATCTTCGAGCCATAAATTCGTTGGCCGATTCGAGCCAAATTTTTGATGGATTTTTAATTCATATCGTGGCACAGAAACTGGATCAACGCACACGTGAGAAATGGGAGGAGTCACTTGTATCCAACGAACTTCCAGCATGGACAAAAATGGCTTCATTTCTGGAAAAAGATGCAGAACCATTGAGAATGTGGAAAATGCTACGGTAACGCCAACACCCAGCAACCAGGTTGGAAAATTATCACATAAGCCTGACAAAGGCTCTCTTATTGTCTCAAATACAACTTCGACATGCAGATTTTGTGATTCTGGAGAACACTTCATTTCGAAATGTGCTCGGTTTCTTATCCTCTCTCCCAACTTGCGCTATAAAGAAGCTAAGAAAATGTACTTATGCTTAAATTGCTTACGCAAGGGGCACGCTCTTCAACAGTGCAGGTCAGCTCATTGCAGACAATTCCAATCAAAACATCATACGCTTTTGCATATGACAGATTCTGCAGCCAGCTCCTTGCAACAGCAGATCGTGCCAGACTCTAATCAAGCTCCATCCTCGCTCATATCTAGATCAAGCTCAAGCCCGTCACGCCTAGCCTCGAACGCCGTGCCTGATGACTACATTTTGCTTGCTACGGCCATAGTTTTGGTGCAAAATCGTTTTGGAGAGCTCATTCAATGCCGTGCTATCTTAGACTCTGCTTCGCAACTTAATTTTATTACCACTCGATTCGCAAATCATCTGCAGCTGAAAACTCGTCGGTCGCATATAGCAATCTCTGGAATCGGAGAATCATCACTTAATTCTGATAGAGCAGTTGACATCGTCGTCAGGTCGCAAAATGTAAGCTATGGAGCTTCATTTGGAGCCGTCGTGACACGAACTATCACTGACTACCAGCAGTGTACCAGGAGTACCTTGCAGGTACCAACTGACATTGCTCTGGCCGACCCCGAATTTTACAAATCTCAACGCATAGACTTGCTTATTGGAGCAGATTAAAGAGCTTAGAAGCAAAGCTCGCCAAGAATGTCAACATTAAATCACAATATGCTGAATTTATTAAAGAATACCTCAGTTTAGGTCACATGTCTCTCGCTTCGGAGGACTGCACAGCACCCAGGTTTTACTTGCCACACCACTGTGTCCACAAGCTCGATAGTACAACAACCAAACTTCGAGTTGTATTCGACGGATCTGCCAAGTCAACCTCTGGCTACTCTTTGAATGATCTGTTACTTGCAGGTCCCACGATTCAAGCCAAGATTTTTACAACGCTGCTTAGATTTCGATTTTTCAGAATAGCTCTTTGCGGGGATATATGTAAAATGTATAGATGCGTTAAAGTTTCTCATCCTGATGAGTATTTGCAGATCATTTTATGGCGTGACCGCCCAGCTGATGAGATAAAGGCGTACAAATTGGACACACTTACATATGGTACCAAATCCGCAGCATTTTTGGCAATCCGAACTATGCATCAGCTAGCACTCGACGAGGAGGAAAATTTCCCTATCGGCTCGAAAATAGTAAGGACACACTTTTACGTGGACGACCTCATGTCTGGTGGAGACAGCATCGAAGAAGTAGTGGAAATTAAGCGTCAGGTCAAGCTGCTGCTCAGCCGTGGCCAGTTTCTCATACGCAAATGGTGCTCTAATGAGCCAGCTGTGCTCGATGGTGAGCCTGAAGTGGACAAGGAGAAGTTGTTAACATTCGACGATGGAACTGGAATTGCGAAGGCTTTGGGGCTGGTATGGGATGTCAGCTCTGACAACTTTTTGTTCAATTTTTCGAAAATGATGCCAGATGGACCAGCTACGAAGCGTGTCGTTCTTTCTACAGTCGCCAGAACTTATGATCCGCTCGGCTTAATTGCACCTATTGTCACAAAGGCAAAAATATTCATTCAAACTCTATGGAAACGTCAGCTTAATTGGGATGACACAATGCCAGAAGAGCTACAATTATCATGGAACCAGCTTTTCTCTCAGCTGTCTATAGTCAGCTCTTTCAAATATCCCAGATATGCCGTGACTCCTGGAGCTTCATTTCAAATTCACGCATTTTGCGATGCAAGTAGCCTGGCATATGGTGCTTGCATTTATCTTCGTTCGGAAACTCAGGATTCAATTTCATCGCATCTTTTATGTTCCAAATCCAGAGTTGCCCCTCTTAAGACAATCACTATACCAAAATTGGAACTGTCTGCCGCACTAGTTCTGGCTGAACTTGTCGCCAGCATTGCTCATATTGTGCCTTTCAAATGTGACTACCACTGCTGGTCGGATTCCACCATAGCGCTCTCATGGATTCGCGAGTCGCCATCAGAATTCAACGTATTTGTGTCTAATCGCGTCGCTGATTCAAGGAATGACTTGGCATCATGTACCAACATCCTGCAACCCAGCTGACATATTATCACGTGGTTGCACGCCGAAGGAGCTGATGAGTCAAGTGCTGTGGCAACATGGTCCTCAGTTTCTTAGAGCTCCCAGCTCAGAGTGGCCTGCAAATGTGCTGCCTGCAGTTAACCTGCCAGAACGTCGTCGCAAGGTGCTAATCACCACAACAAGATCAGACTTATCAGCCCTTTGCAAATACCAAAACTCATTTGCCTCTCTACAACGTGTCTTTGCCTATATTCGCAGATTTTGGCTCTTTATATCGAATAAGCAATCTGAAACCTCACTCAAGTTGACCGTCGAGGATCTGCGCATGGGCACATATCTTCTCATCAGAAACATCCAAGAAGTCACCTTTGCTGTCGACTATGCAATGCTTTCTTCAAAGAAGTCACTTCCAGCCAAAAGTTGTCTACTGTCGCTCTACCCATTCATTGATGTGAATGGATTGTTAAGAGTTGGAGGCAGACTACAAAATTCGCAGTTGGAATACGACGCCAGACATCCTATCCTATTACCCAAGGGACATGCGGTCACAAATGCAATCATCGTGCACTATCACCAAAAACTACTGCATGCAGGACCTAGAAGCCTTCTCGCGACAATAAGGCAAGCATATTGGCCAATTGGTGGACTCAAAGCGGTGGCCACCGTTGTCAACAAGTGCTTGAGGTGCTTCCGGCTGAAACCAAAATATGCCGAGCATATAATGGGCAGGCTTCCAGCGGATCGTGTTCGTCCAAACCCAGCGTTCCACACAACAGGAATCGATTACTGTGGTCCTTTTCGTCATAAGCCCGAGACCAGGAATAAGGAGCCTGTAAAATGCTATACAGCTATTTTTGTATGCTTTAGTACCAAAGCTACTCATCTTGAAGTTGTCCAGGACCTGTCGACTGCATCATTTATTGCTGCTCTGAGGCGCTTCATAAGCATCAGAGGCAATTTAAATAAACCGAACATAAAATTGTTTCGCTGGCAATTAGTGCGAAGGTGGATATTGTTCTTCCTCTAAACACCCTGCCATAGCCTGCCTTTTGCTTTTCTGCATGACGAAATAGTCGCATGTGAAAAGTAAAACGCAGAAGGGCCCGAAAACCAACGGGACACTCACATACTCACAAACACGCCAAGCGAAACCGAAAAGTGCGCCGCGCAGTCGGTAACGGCAGCAGAGACGCCGTCGCGAGCCAAGCACGCGCCGTCGCGAGTATAAACGTTTAACTCTTCGCTCTGCCGAGAGAGCGAGCGTCGCAATCAACGTCGTGAGCGAGAGCGTCGCTGCTCTGCCAAGAAAACGGGCGAACACGCGTCGCTGCTCTGCCAAGAAAACGGGCGAACGAGCGTCGCTGCTCTGCCAAGAAAACGGGCGAACACGCGTCGCAGCAGCCAACGTAAAATGGCCGCGCAACAGTGACATATAAAAGTGAAGTAAAAAAGGAAAAAAAAAAACAGTGATGCGCAAAAGTGACATTAAGAGACAAGTGAAGAGCAGTGGCTTTTGTGTGAGTGAAAAATTTTCCTTTGCTTAGGCAAATCGAAGTAAATTTAAAACGATTAAAGAAAGCAAACAAATTAGAACCTTTTTTTTTGCTGCAATTTTTTTTTCTTTGTTGGTTGTTGCCGTCGACCAAAACAAAAACGAAAATTAAGCCAAAAACTAAAAAAAAAAAAAAAAAACTTAAAGGGAAGAAAAAAGTTGTGGTTAATAAAACAAAATAAACGAAGTTAAAGTCAGTGGATGTTTTTTTTTTATTTTTTTTTGTGAACGGAGAAAAATACAGAATCAACTGTGACCATGTTCAATACAGGTGAGTCAAAGAATCCGGGAGTGGGCGTCCGCTGGGTTCAACAGCGTCGCAAAGAGGAGTTGGTGGCCATAGCCTGTAGCAGATAACGTATCTAAAAGATTTAGAGTACGCTAAGTCGGACGAGCTGTTGTTGTTTCTGCGGTGATCGGAGCACGCGCTTGTTTCCGGCTTCTATGTAGTCGGTAGATAGGAGTGGGCAGGGTAATGAGGATCCGATTAGCAGAGGTGCTCGCTGCGTTAAAATATTAAATATTTAAATATTCGCGTGCTGGTGGATATATTCCAATTCGGTTTATGTTTCAAAGAGGGGAGAAAAGAAGACAACACAGACAATATATGCGGACGGAAAGACTGTAGACACAACGCCTTGAATTATGGAGTTGCACGATGTTGTTGCAACCCTTGATGTGCCCACCCAACCATGATCACAAAATCCTGTAAACAAAAGAAAATGTTTGTTGTGATCCCAAGAAAAATTCGAAGGTAGTTACGTCAGAGTATTTTCACGACACATGATTCCCAATAAGAAAAATTAGCAGATATACATCATAAAACAATTCAGTTTAATAATATTCAGTTAATAAGACTCCATTTAAATGACTAAGCATTACAAAAGCGACCCGGGCAAAAAAAAAAAATTCAGATATTCAAAATTATAATATAATATCTAAATTTAACCAATAATTTTCATAATAGTAATTATAATTAAGAACACTAATTATTAATTTCTATAATTGGGGTAATTAATAAGCGAAGAGTGAGATTAATTCAAAAATATAAATGCGCATGCCAAAATAACAACATGTACCCAAAAAAGAAGTAGGTACAAGTGCAAGTGTACAAGCGTACACAAGGGTTAATGCAGATTGCATGTATGTGAATCGACGTAAAAAAGGAGACGCAAAACTAGGTCAGTGTTTCTGAACAGCTGATCTGCCTTGGCCTTGAAATTAATTGAACATTGCCGAATATTGCATGTTCTATTCTGCTCTCTTTTGCTGAGCGACACAAATAAATGGAGAGAGGATGCACAATATAAAATGTATAAATTCTACCACTCACGTATTGTTGTTAATCCATCGATGAAAGCGCTTCCATGATTGGTGTTTGCTGTGGGTTTAATTATATATTATTTTTAAATCACTATCACTCCTTTTATTTGTGTTCCACGATCTGCTTTATATGTATAAATTTTATTACTCAATTTTTATTTCTTTCAGCACTTCATTTTCTGATTTTTCTTTTCTGCGTCAAAGGCAACCAAGAAAAAATTTTTAAGCGGAGAGCATGTATATCTCACTCACACAAACACAAGCAAAATAGGGGGGAATTTCAGCAAGGGCTTTTTATATTTCTTTTTTTTTCTCTCTCTTGACTTTGCAATGTGACTATTCAACTTAACCTCACATTCGATTAAATTTTTCTTTAGGTTAACTAAAAATTTATAATAACTCACTAACTTACTTCATAAATATTGTGCTAGTCATATTATCTTTTCTTGTAGTAATTATTAGGGCTTCGATGCCCGCAATATTGAGCGCAACTTGGCGTCTCGTCGTTGACCAGCTTTGGCACACTTTTTTCTTTTATAAGGAATATATGAAATGATTGAGATTATTCTTGGGGCACTTGTTCCAAATAATAACTTTAAGAAAAATAGCAAAAAAAAACGGCAACGGCGTTGATTAGGCGAGAAAAATCAGTACCAAATCCAATGATCCGTCCGGCGATATGTGCTGTACTCGCGGCGAGGGCAAACTGCTACGCTCAGGCTCTGGTTGTTTGGCTGTCCTCTCAAGAGCGTCAGAAGTTCACAACTTCTTTTGGGGAAATTTATGTTCTCCTTTCCCGTCTCTCTCCAATTATAAACGGGAATGCGTAAGTGTTCTTGGAAGAACAACGAAAGAGCATGTAAGCGTCCAAGGCGGGAATTTCAATTCAAATTATCTTTTTATTCGTGGCAAGTGCAATTTATTTAAAATTGTTGCACATTGTCAAGAAAAATGTACGGTTAGTACAAGGGGCCAAACCTGCAAGCAGGTTAAAGACAAATGAAGATCATTGTTAAAATTGCATGATTTTGACGATCGACAAAAAAATTGGTTAACCTGGAGATTCTCACTCACCAGTATTCGTTTGGCCATAAACAAAAAAAAATACTTTTTGCTATTCCAGTAGATATATTTTGATTTCTTTTCTTTTCACTCCACCACAGCTAAACTTTGCTGAAATGCGACACTTGGAAAAATACTAAGAGTAATTACGTCTGCTCCGTGCCACGTTTGAAGTTGAAAAGACAGGTTATTTCCTTTTAACTAGACTGGAGACCATACCTTGGAGGGGAATCCAAAATTGACAATTCTGTCTGTTAAAAAATTTGGTTTTTTTTTGTTTTTGTAACATTTACCATATGATTGTTTAGTCAAGCAGTGCAAACATAATTCAATGCCTACTTTCAGGGTCAATCGAAAAAATATTGGTAGTTTAAGGAGAGACAGGCAATACTACAACACCTCCGGCCAAAATCACACTTTACGGTGGAATCACTGTAAAGAGGGATACTGACTGGAACGACGCACTATTGTTTTATATCTTTTGCGTGATATTTTCCTAAACATCGTCCTTGCATATCTTCAAGCTCATAGTAGCTGTTGCCAAGCTTTCTTTTAATTCTAGCCTTAACAAAGGTAGGCGCAAGCTTCGCATTAAAACCCTTAGCGAAATTGCTCTGTTGAAAGTTTCTTCTAAATACTTCCTGTCCAACTACAAAAGATACATCCCTGCTGCGTAAATTGTATGCTTTTTCGTTTCGCTGTTGTTGTCGCTGAGTACAAGTTTGCTGCCCAATGAGTTTAAACGAATCATCTCTAGAAAACTGCACAAATCTGTCTTCTAGCAACCCAAGATCACGAATCAGCTGATAACATGAGCCATTCGTTACCATATGTTGTCCGAAAGCAACTCGATACGGACTTGTATTAATTGCAGTGTGCAAACTTGAACGCAAAGCACAAGCGATAGAACTCAGCTGCTCATCCCAGTTAGTCTGATCGGGCTTTACATAGGATTTTATTGCGGCAATGACTGAGCGATTCACACGTTCGGAAGCATTTGCTTGTGGAGCGTAAACAGCAGTATAAGCATGCTTGACTCCATATTTTTGCAACAAAGCGTTGAAGCACAACGACTTAAATTGCACGCCATTATCAGATACAATTGTTTCTGGCACTCCAAAGCAATGAAATAATTCATTCTCGATATACTGAATGATGGCATCTGCAGTGAACTTTTTAACAGCTTTTAAAAACGGAAATTTAGAAAAGTGATCATGCACTACAAGAATCCCAATATTACCACTCTTGCTACGTGGATAAGGCCCTAAAAAATCTACAAATAATTTTTGAAAGAATCTCTGCGTCCCGCCCGTTTTTCCCATTGGTGGTCGCAAACTATGGTTAGGGTATTTAGAGCACTTGCAAATATCACAACTGTTAACAAAAGTCTTAACGTCTTGCACTAAATTTGGCCAATAAAAATAGCGTCGCAATTTTTCTAGCGTCTTATTTATGCCACAATGCGCGGATATCGGCGGCTCGTGAGCATCTTTTACTAATTTCGATACAAGATCATTGGGAACCCAAAGTTTCCAGCAAAGGTCATCAGCAATTTTTTCGCCAGTTGCATGTTCAGCACGCCGATAGATGCGATCATCGATTATTTTTACGTCTGGCAGACTAGCTTGATTGGCCAATATTTTACTTTTTAATTGCTCATACTCAGGGGATTTAAAACTATCTGAATCCAAGTCTTGCAAAGTATCTACACTGATTTCGGACAAATCCTCAGTATGGACACGAGAAAGTGCATCAGGTACTACATTTTGACTACATTTTCGATGTAGTATCTTAAACGAAAAACCTTGAAGCTTAAGTGCCCACCGTGCTAATCTTGAGCTCAAATCCGTCTGAGACATTAGCCATTTCAGTGAGGCGTGATTTGTGATAATGGTGAAATCATGTCCTTCCACATAGGCTCTAAACTTTTTTACACATAATATGGCTGCTAAGCACTCCTTTTCGGTTACTGAATAGTTCCGTTGACACTGATTCAGTTTTCGTGACATGAATGCAATAGGCACTTCGTTGCCATTTTCATCTGTCTGCATTAGCACTCCTCCTACGCCGGTATGACTAGCGTCACAATGAATGGCAAAAGGTGCGCTGAAATTAGGACTATGCAATACAGGAGCTTCACATAACTGTTGTTTCAATAGCTCAAAAGACTTTTGCGCTTCGTCAGTCCACTCGAACTTTCGTTTTTTCTTAAGAGTGTCTGTGATGGGAGCGGCAATACCAGCGTAATTTTTAATTATTAAAAAACTTCTGATATCTTATAAAAAAACCTCTTTACGAGGTAAAAGTCTAGTGACGAAAACATTTTCATGCCCCAAAATTTCTGATATTCAATTTTGTGACGAAAAATATAAAATTTTACACATGAATTATTAAACAAAAATGTTTGTCACTGGCACTGCGCTAAAAAATACTATTTATTAGGTATGAAAAATTAAGCGCAATGTGCCTAGTGACAAAAATTTTTGTTTAATAATTCATGTGTAAAATTTAATATTTCGTAAAGAGGTTTTTTTATAAGATATCAGAAGTTTTTTAATAAGACATTGGAAATTTTGACAATTGATATATTTATTGACAGTGCAACTTTGTCAATCGGTGTTTATTGTTTGTACAAGCAAAAACAAACTGTCTGGCAACACTGGTTTCCTTTATAGTTTAATTCTTATGAATAAATTAAAGCCCACATTGTTGTAAGACAAAACTGAACAGTCTGGCAGCACTGGTTATTATCGCTTCACATAAATATTTTATTTACATACGCTTCTGGCATTGTTACTTTGCTAGAAGGTTTTCAGTATGCACACAGACATATCGACTACAGCGATTCTTTATTTTGCAGCTAAAATTTCTGCCAACACCTTTTTAAAATTGAGAAACTGAGCTGAGAATTCATGCAAAAATCGGGCGCTCTACACTTTGCGCCACTGGCGATCTTTAAGAACGACTGTCTAATTATAGATTTCATTGTTACTGGACTGTTAGTCAAATGTAATTGCCGCTGCTGTTCTACTTTTATTCAAATTAAAACGTATATATTCAGTTAATAGGTTATATCTTCCAAACCAATCAATAAAAATTTATGCATGATAATCATCAACTAACAAATTAATTGCATTTAAAAATTTAAAAAAAAAAGTTTAGTCCGTGCCAGTATTTGAACCCGGAACCCGAGCTGAGAATTCATGCAAAAATCGGGCGCTCTACACTCTGCGCCACTGGCGATCTTTAAGAACGACTGCCTAATTATAGATTTCATTGTTACTGGACTGTTAGTCAAATGTAATTGCCGCTGCTGTTCTATTTCAATTCAAAGTAAAACGTATATATTCAGTTAATAGGTTATATCTTCCAAACCTATCGGTAAAACTTTTGTGTCATATATCAAAAAACGCAAAATTTCACAAACTAAAACATATTGAAATTTAAAAAAAATCGCTAGCGGCGTTTTCTCAAAAACCGCCAAAATGTGGGGGAAAATACCTTATGTCACCTGTAGAAATTTACCTATGTACTTTAGAAAAAAAGTTAAAACTAAAAAAGTTAAACTAGCGATTTTTTGAAAAAGTCGTAGAACAAACGTTTATAGATTTTTGAGCAGGAACAAGTCCTCATTCAAACTTTTAAGCTAAATCAACGATTTGATCCTAACAAACAGACAAACAAACAGACTGACTTTTCATCTCGTTTTGAAAGGGGCACCAAAAATTTCAAAATTAATTATCTTCTGAACCAGTGATCGGATTTTGATGATCAAGGTGTCATTCGACGCGTATTTTTGATTAGAATAGTAAAAAATTAAAAAAAAAATCAAAAAGGCGGCAACGGCCCCAATTGCTCCAATCAATTAAATTATTCCCCTCCCACTTACACCTGTTTATCTCACAAACCAGGTGAGTTTTTAAAAGTCTTAGTATGCACATTTGTAAGTTAAATTGATACCTTTCGATCGGTATATAACTCGACCTGATCGGACAGACATAGCAAATTTTCCATTCTTCCTGTGTATATATGCTAGTCGCCTTCGCACCCTTCGTGCTGCTTTCGTCACTAGCGCGGACTGCCGTCCGCAGTGATAAATTTATGGTACCATCCAGTTACTCCCAAAAATCTACGGACTTGTTTGATTGAGCGTGGTACCGGAAAATCTTTAATGCCTGAAACTTTATCTGGGTCTGTTTTTATTGTTCCGTTTCCCACTACATGTCCTAAATATTTTACTTCTTTTAAACAAAAGTGGCTTTTCTCGACATTTATTGTCAAGCCAGCTTGCATTAAGCGAGCTGCTAATTCTCTGAGCACCCGAACATGTGTTTCAAAAGAATCAGATATGATAAGCAAATCATCTAAATAGACAAAGATTTCGTTTCGTAGACTCGATGGAATAACCTTGTCCATTAGCTTAGACATGGTCTGCGGAGCATTGCTTAAGCCAAAAGGCATTACTGTAAAATGGTATAAAGGTCTACCAGGCACAGTAAAAGCAGTCTTTTCTCGGGCTGATGGGGCCAACGGAATCTGCCAGTAGGCATCCTTGAGATCAATGCTTGAAATGTATTCTGCTTTGGGTAATCTACTGAGAATACCGTCGATCAGCGGCATAGGATAAGCATTTTTGATTGTGACTTCATTAACTTTTGCGGCTATCTATGCATAAACGGACTTTGCCAGGCTTGCGTACAAGCACAACTGGACACGACCATGGACTATTTGACTCCTCAATGACACCAAGCGCTAGCATTCGGTCTAATTCCTCATACATGGACTTCTCTATTGCTGGTGAAACAGCGTAATGGCGTTGTTTTAAGGGCTTCGCATTGCCTGTATCAATGTCATGCATCAGCCAGCTAGTGCGTCCTAATCCACGTTTGGCAAACGATGGAAATGTGTTTATCGCATCTAACAGCTGATTGCGCTGAATTTCAGATAAAGGAACATGCATAGATTCGTCAAGCTTCAAGCTTTCTATCGAAGATACATTTGTTAAAAACGAAGGCAGAAGATTAAAGCTTTTCCAAAAGTCGATGCCTAAGTAGAGATCATGAGCCAGAGAAGGGACTATGTACAATTTTATTAATTTGGTATTACCACAAAAAGAAATTGGAGTAGTTATCTTTCCAGTAATTTGTTGAGCTTTCCCATCTGCGGTGCGTACAAAAGACGGACGTATGTTACAAGCGGGGATTTCTTGTAGTACCAGAGAAGCAAACTGCCCTCCGATGCAACTAATGGATGCGCCAGTATCCATTAGTCCACGAACCGTTTTATTCAGAATGATGACTTCCGCATGGGGTCTTGGATCATCAGAATTATTTATTATTGCGGACAGTAAAGCTTTTCGTTCAGTTTTAAGCTTTTGTTTATATTCGATTTTCCGAATTCTTGAACGAATGGGACTTGTTACCTGTTCGCGGGTTAATGAGCAATCTAAACTGCTGCTATTGGGCATCAGATTAGATGGGGAACTAGCTGGGATTTTGGACATGTCAGGTAAGTTTTGGAGGGGACTTGCATCAAGGTCCTTTACTCCGTATTGGTCGATTTTGACGACATCTGTTTGCGTGCACTGATCACTGGTGCACGAGCTGACAAGTTTTTTGATGCATTGCAGTGTTTGCACGAAGGCTTATAGGTGTCTGGTTTTCCACACCCATAGCAAAATACTTTTCGCTCTGCAACGCAATCCTGGTATCTGTGGCCAGAAATACCACAATTCCAACATGCCTTTGATATTGCCGACACTTCAGCATCTTCAATATCATCAAATTCTCCTTCTTTTTCAATAATCTGTGAACTCAGTTCACTTATGTTACGCTTCACAGTAGTTCGCTGACTAGGTGCAGTTGTCTTAATTAAAGACTGCAAAAACCTTTCGCGTATACGTACTGTGTTTCGTAACTCAGCAACACTGTTTATTGAAACATGTAAGGTTCAAGGTTAGCACGCAGTGCTTCCAGCAACGAAGACTCAGACATAGGCTGTATTAACCTATCTGACAATGCAACAATAGCTTCATAAAATTCATCGAATGATTCGCCATGTTTCTGCTTACGTTGAGTAATAGCAGTGCGAATATCTAAATCCGTTCGCCCATCTTTGAACTGGATTTTTAGAGCGGCGCACAATTCTGCCCACTGTACTACTCTGACGCTCTTATGGTATCGCCAGTACCACTCGGAAGCGCTACCTTCAAACAAGTTGCTAGCGTATCTAGCTAACAATTCATAATTCCCACCGAGTGTCTGCATTGTTAGTGCTTCTACTCGATAAAGAAAATCGTCAACTGCCATGGACGAGCGCCCAGAAAATCGCAGTTTCCAATTGGCAATAATCAAACTTATTCGGTCTGATCTCAAATCTGAAATAGAATGGCTGCCAAGGTTACTAAGCCGATGAGTTGGATTCGAGCCTGAGGTTGGAGTGGGGTCAACTGGAGCCGATCGTAAAAGCTGCTCAAAAGCCTGCTGTTCAACATACTGAACTGTTGGTCTACTCAAATGTGTGTCCTGTACACCATCGATACTAATGCGCTGAGAGTTTGCTTGTAGCGAAATATTCTGAAATCCAGTTTCAATGGTTCGGGCCAAGATTTGTGTTTGGTTGCTAAGTACAACAGCCATGGCTTCGACAATCGCTTGCTTTATGCCTGCAGTGGCCGAAGCTTGATTTGGGTCTTCTTGCGAGGTTGCAGATCCTTCTGTTGAATGCCGAGGCATTTCCAAGCCCGCAGCACTCGTACTTGCTTGAGCGTTATCTTCAGGCACAGGCACAGGCACATCTGGTCCCTTACTTTGCGATGTAGTATGCATGGCTGCGTTGTTATCGGAAGTTGCAGCTTGAACTTGGCCTAACTCTTGCGCCAAATTGGGGTGTGACGCTGTAACAGATTTACTGCACACGGGACAAATCTTATTTATTCCTGCTCGAACGTTGAAACAACTCCGATGAAAAGTATGCCCACACTTTGCCTTCAAAAGCTGTGCTCGATACTTAATCCCTTTATTGCAAACACCACAAGTGTATTTTGGTCGAATATCCTGATCTAACTTTTCCAAATTAGCATTATCAAAAGACATACTTTAATAACTTGAAGAGGATACCTAATGTAGATTCAGCAAATAAAATTTGTTTGTGATTCGCTTGCGGTAATTCAAAAGTAAAATAACTTACAGATAAAAAAAATTATAAAAAATATAAAAATGTTTACATCGCCAAAGATAATCAAATAAGAGGAAAAAATAACATAAATGTTTTTGGGAATCATGTGAACGCTACGATAAACTTTAGTAACTCGTTTACCAAACTTTCCTAAGACATAAGGGGAAACAAAAGGTACATTTGAGTATTTTGTTTCTTATTTGAGCGACAGTACGTAGTATTTAACCACATGATACTGAAATCAAGCCCACTAAACACTCAAAGAATGGGAAGATTACACAAATTCACGATAGATTGCACTTAATAGCTCAATGCATGATCAGCTGTTTGAAATTTTGAGTTTATTTTGAAAACATCAATTAATCTACAAACACTTGATATCGGCGAACAAATTTTAATGACCGGCAGGACATAGCTCTTGGCCATAAATAATCCGTTTTCAGGTTCATCAAATAATGTGCAATTTGAGGATAATATGCTATCTTTATGATAGATACGGACTCTTCAATTACTTTGAAATTGTAAGACATTCAACGTATCCAGATAACACTAGATTGTAAAATTGCGTTTCGAGGCAGGCATGTATGCTATCTATTGATACGGCAACTTCTACTGCACTCTCAACAATTATTCAAACAAGGAAAAAGTAACACAAACCGGAACTAGGATAGGGGAATTAAGTCAGGTGGTTTCGACTATGGAGCAATTATTGTGGATCTGACCAAAACAGGCCTCGAAGTTGGGCGCCAAATAATTAATATATTAACATATATTATCTGTAGCAGATAACGTATCTAAAAGATTTAGAGTACGCTAAGTCGGACGAGCTGTTGTTGTTTCTGCGGTGATCGGAGCACGCGCTTGTTTCCGGCTTCTATGTAGTCGGTAGATAGGAGTGGGCAGGGTAATGAGGATCCGATTAGCAGAGGTGCTCGCTGCGTTAAAATATTAAATATTTAAATATTCGCGTGCTGGTGGATATATTCCAATTCGGTTTATGTTTCAAAGAGGGGAGAAAAGAAGACAACACAGACAATATATGCGGACGGAAAGACTGTAGACACAACGCCTTGAATTATGGAGTTGCACGATGTTGTTGCAACACTTGATGTGCCCACCCAACCATGATCACAAAATCCTGTAAAAAAAAGAAAATGTTTGTTGTGATCCCAAGAAAAATTCGAAGGTAGTTACGTCAGAGTATTTTCACGACACATGATTCCCAATAAGAAAAATTAGCAGATATACATCATAAAACAATTCAGTTTAATAATATTCAGTTAATAAGACTCCATTTAAATGACTAAGCATTACAAAAGCGACCCGCGCAAAAAAAAAAAATTCAGATATTCAAAATTATAATATAATATATAAATTTAACCAATAATTTTCATAATAGTAATTATAATTAAGAACACTAATTATTAATTTCTATAATTGGGGTAATTAATAAGCGAAGAGTGAGATTAATTCAAAAATATAAATGCGCATGCCAAAATAACAACATGTACCCAAAAAAGAAGTAGGTACAAGTGCAAGTGTACAAGCGTACACAAGGGTTAATGCAGATTGCATGTATGTGAATCGACGTAAAAAAGGAGACGCAAAACTAGGTCAGTGTTTCTGAACAGCTGATCTGCCTTGGCCTTGAAATTAATTGAACATTGCCGAATATTGCATGTTCTATTCTGCTCTCTTTTGCTGAGCGACACAAATAAATGGAGAGAGGATGCACAATATAAAATGTATAAATTCTACCACTCACGTATTGTTGTTAATCCATCGATGAAAGCGCTTCCATGATTGGTGTTTGCTGTGGGTTTAATTATATATTATTTTTAAATCACTATCACTCCTTTTATTTGTGTTCCACGATCTGCTTTATATGTATAAATTTTATTACTCAATTTTTATTTCTTTCAGCACTTCATTTTCTGATTTTTCTTTTCTGCGTCAAAGGCAACCAAGAAAAAATTTTTAAGCGGAGAGCATGTATATCTCACTCACACAAACACAAGCAAAATAGGGGGGAATTTCAGCAAGGGCTTTTTATATTTCTTTTTTTTTCTCTCTCTTGACTTTGCAATGTGACTATTCAACTTAACCTCACATTCGATTAAATTTTTCTTTAGGTTAACTAAAAATTTATAATAACTCACTAACTTACTTCATAAATATTGTGCTAGTCATATTATCTTTTCTTGTAGTAATTATTAGGGCTTCGATGCCCGCAATATTGAGCGCAACTTGGCGTCTCGTCGTTGACCAGCTTTGGCACACTTTTTTCTTTTATAAGGAATATATGAAATGATTGAGATTATTCTTGGGGCACTTGTTCCAAATAATAACTTTAAGAAAAATAGCAAAAAAAAACGGCAACGGCGTTGATTAGGCGAGAAAAATCAGTACCAAATCCAATGATCCGTCCGGCGATATGTGCTGTACTCGCGGCGAGGGCAAACTGCTACGCTCAGGCTCTGGTTGTTTGGCTGTCCTCTCAAGAGCGTCAGAAGTTCACAACTTCTTTTGGGGAAATTTATGTTCTCCTTTCCCGTCTCTCTCTAATTATAAACGGGAATGCGTAAGTGTTCTTGGAAGAACAACGAAAGAGCATGTAAGCGTCCAAGGCGGGAATTCCAATTCAAATTATCTTTTTATTCGTGGCAAGTGCAATTTGTTTAAAATTGTTGCACATTGTCAAGAAAAATGTACGGTTAGTACAAGGGGCCAAACCTGCAAGCAGGTTAAAGACAAATGAAGATCATTGTTAAAATTACATGATTTTGACGATCGACAAAAAAATTGGTTAACCTGGAGATTCTCACTCACCAGTATTCGTTTGGCCATAAACAAAAAAAAATACTTTTTGCTATTCCAGTAGATATATTTTGATTTCTTTTCTTTTCACTCCACCACAGCTAAACTTTGCTGAAATGCGACACTTGGAAAAATACTAAGAGTAATTACGTCTGCTCCGTGCCACGTTTGAAGTTGAAAAGACAGGTTATTTCCTTTTAACTAGACTGGAGACCATACCTTGGAGGGGAATCCAAAATTGACAATTCTGTCTGTTAAAAAATTTGGTTTTTTTTTGTTTTTGTAACATTTACCATATGATTGTTTAGTCAAGCAGTGCAAACATAATTCAATGCCTACTTTCAGGGTCAATCGAAAAAATATTGGTAGTTTAAGGAGAGACAGGCAATACTACAAGCCCTTGAGTTCGGCCTGAGTAAACGGCTCTGCGCCTTCATCCAAGCGGGCAACCACTCTCTCGAGACGCGGGCTCGGCTAGCCGCTTTCGAGGCGCAGCGCCCTAAAATGCTGGAACCCCCAGCCGAAGTCGGCGGAATGAGCTTAGGGGGGCAGAGCCACCACAGATCCGAGCCGGATCTTGGAAATGCGCAAATACGCGATGCATTGCAAGCTCGGGCGAGCGCAGTGGGCAAGCCCGAGGCTGCGGCGGCACCTGCGATTAGGTTGGAGCAGGGGGTTCAGACCGGGGAAACAGGCGTCGAGGTGTTCCGGGGGTTCGAAAATCCCCACGACCAACCTATTGCCGGTTCGTCGGTGGAGGCCAGGCCGCCCCGAGGGGTGGCTGAACAGGTGCGCAAGTGGGGTATGAAATATGAGTTCTTGGAACTGTTGGAGGAACGGGCAATAACTTATGGCATCGTCCTCGACCGTGCTGTCAGCGAAATATTTGTAGACAGAGCAGCTCGCTGGTTCCTGACCAGCGGGCTGAGAGATGTGACCTGGGCGGAGTTCAAGTGCGGATTTTTGGAGTTCTTTTTGCCTCCATAATATTTCGAGCGCCTCGAGGATCAGATCAGATCCCGCCAGCAGCGCGAGGGTGAGGGGTTCAAAGATTACCTCATCGACATTCGAGCGCTAATGCACTACGCGGGGTACAGTGCTACCCAAATATTGCGTCGGGTTTACGAGAATGCTGCCCCGGAGTACAAGTTATATGTACGTCGGCAAGATTTCTCAACCTTGAACCAACTGACTCAAATGGCCGCCGAATATGAGAGTGTGAAGGGGCAGAGGGCGGCATCCGCCGGGAGATTACAGAATCCCAGTCTGGCACCTGGCGGAAGGCCCCACAATCCGTTCCGGGCCTCACCAGAGGTGGCCAGGGCTCCAGCTGTGGGCGTCACCGCCTTACCAGCCCAGGGCGTCGCGGCCAATCAGATGATAACTCAGAGCGCTGGGTCTGGGTTTAATTCACGCCGCGCCTGTCACCGGTGCGCGCAGGAGGGCCATTTTGCGAGAGACTGTACGAATGCTTGGGTGGAAATTTGTAGGCAATGCGGGCAGCGTGGGCGAAACACCCAAAACTGTTGTGGTTCCAGGAGTGCGGGAAACGAGCAGTGGCGTTCCCTAGGTCAGGGTCAGGGCGACGCCAATACTCCCGCGACCCGGCAGTAAATAGTCCCCTCGTCGTGGAAGGCGGTCGAATCGTCGCCACCGTAGAAGTCGATAGGAAGGCCATGACGGCTACCCTCGACACGGGCGCGACTCGCAGTTTTATAAGCGAAGACTGCGTTCGCAAGTGGGCGATTCAGGGGGAAACTCAGATTGTGCAGACCCGGATTCGACTGGCCGATGGTTCCACGAAATATAGAGGAGTAGCACCGCTAGAAACGTTGCCACAGGTAGGAGGTCAGCCACGTTTCGTTAGATCAGCATCCCCATCGGGGCGGGTGATGGTGGAAGACGTGGAGGACGGGGAAGATGAATCCCCGGCAGAGGAGGCGGAGTGGCCAGAGGATTTGGAACCAGAACTGAAGGGGTTCCTGGAAGCAGAGCTGGCACTCTTCGAGGGATTACATGGTGTGTCCCACATTGCTGAGCATTCAATCCGGTTGAAGGATGACAAGCCTTTGAAACAGAGGTACTAACCTAAAAACCCGGCGATGCAGAGGGTGATCGACGAACAGGGAAACGAGCTGATCCAGGCAGGTGCAATTGAGCCGTCACGTAGTCCGCATAGCGCCCCTATAGTTTTAGTCAAGAAGAAGACTGGGGACTGGGGGACTGGGGACACTCTATTCCGGTGATCGGGCCGGAGATGGAGCATCACGCGTTTGCCTACCTGGACGACATCGTTGTTATTCCGCCGACTGAGAGCGGCTAACCTCAAACTGAACCGGAAAAAGTGCAGCTTCTTCCGGAAACGGTTGGTGTACCTCGGCCACGTGATTAGTGGAGAAGGAATCTGCACGGATCCGGAGAAGGTGGAAGCTATCCAAAATCTAAAAGCGCCGGCCAACTGCAAGGAGTTACGACAGTGCCTGAGAATGGCCTCGTGGTACCGACGATTCGTACCCAACTTCGCGACCCTGGTACAACCGATGACAGAACTGCTCAAGAAGGGTCGAAAATGGTCCTGGGGCGAGGAACAAGAGAAAGCGCTCTGTCAGCCAAAGGAGAAGTTGACTACGGCTCCGGTACTAGCATGCCCGTATTTCTCCGCCCGATTCGTCCTACAAACTGACGCCAGCGATTATGGGCTCGGCGCTGTGCTGACCCAGACGGTCGACGGGCAGGAGCGAGTGATCGCGTACGCCAGCCGAAAGCTACTCAAAGCAGAGATGAATTATTCCGCCACCGAAAAGGAGTGTCTGGCGATTATCTGGTCCATTAGGAAGCTGCAGTGCTACCTCGAAGGGTATCATTTCGACGTGGTGACAGATCACCTGGCCCTCAAGTGGTTAAACTCAATAGAGAGCCCCACGTGTCG
Organism: Drosophila limbata; assembly: GCA_963924055.1. Lineage (NCBI taxonomy): Eukaryota > Metazoa > Arthropoda > Insecta > Diptera > Drosophilidae > Drosophila > Drosophila limbata. The sequence continues at coordinate 67,826 of CAWUOW010000279.1, forward strand.
AATCGCACGCTGGGCGTTAGAACGGGCGAGGTAAGCTCAACGTGGTAGCGGATGCCCTCTCGCGGCATCCCCTGGGAGTCTGTCAGCAAGCCGTGGAGGCAGAGGCCATGTGCAAATGGATCGAAAACATGCGAGCGAGGATCGCCGAGGAACCAGCAAAATTCCCGGACTACATCGAGGAAAATGGACAGCTCTATCGAAACTTGGGGCACCGGGCCGATGATGAAGATTTCATTCCCTGAGAAGTCCTGCAGGAGTGTCATGATGCTCCCACGGCCGGACACCAAAGCGTGAGGAAGACGGTGTCCCGCCTGTCGCAACGGTATTACTGGCCAGGTATGTTTCGGGATGCCGCCCGATATGTAAAATGCTGCGAGGCTTGCCAGAAGTACAAGTGTGAGCAGCGGAAACCGGCTGATCAAATGCTGACGAGGCAAGTATTTGAGCCAATGGCTGTGTTGTGTGCCGATTTTGTGGGCCCCCTCCCCCGCTCAAAGCACGGAAACACTATGCTGCTAGTGTTCCACGATGCGTTTTCGAAGTGGGTGGAACTGGTACCCCTCAAAAGAGCAACCGCGGCCCACCTACAAACGGCTTTCCGAGAGCGGATTCTGAGTAGTTTTGGAGTTCCTAGGAAGTTCGTCTGCGATAACGGAGTGCAGTTCACGAGTCGGAACTTCCAGGTATTCATGAATTCCCTGGGTATTGAGATTCAACACACTGCTCCTTACTGTCCCCAAGAGAACCCGACGGAGAGGACAAATCGCACGGTAAAGACGATGATAGCGCAGTTTATCGAGGGCCATCAGAGTTCGTGGGACGAGCTACTGCCCGAGATATCGCTGGCGGTCAACTCTAGTGTGGCGGATTCTACGGGGTTTAGTCCGGCGTTCTTAATGCAGGGGCGAGAGCCGCGTCTTCCCGCCGCTTTGTATGACGAGGTTACTCCTGGGTCGGCGACTAGCGCTTTAGACCCAAAGGAGAAGGAAGGTAGGCTAAAAGAAATTTTTGATATCGTTCGCAGCAACCTACAGCGGGCTTCGAAAGATCAGGGCCGGCACTATAACCTGCGCCGACGAGAATGGCGGCCGTCGTTGGGATCCATGGTGCTGCTGCGGCAACATCAACTCTCCAACGCCGCCGAGGGCTTCGCCGCGAAGCTAGCGCCAAAGTTTGACGGGCCTTACAAGGTCATCAAGTTCATTTCCCCCAATATCGTGCGTCTCGCATGCGAGGGCGAGCGCAGGAGAAGGGTGGCCAATGTCATGCAACTAAAACCATTCCATCAAGAAGGAGACGTAAGAATGTCGCCGACCCGTAATCCTGGGGCCCTATTCCCCTTCATTCTGTAGTCTGTAGTCTGTAGTAATTAAAATTAGAATAACATTTCGTAGTATGGTAGCTGCACTGGTAGAATAGTAGATCATAAGCAGGTTGATAAGATATAATTAAATAAACTAAGTTCACAGAGAATCAAATCAATGGAGGAAGATATCATCATTATCAGTGATGAGGAAGCGGAGCCGCCACCAGAGGCGTACGTGGAGGACTGCGAGAGCAGCGCAGCAGAGCAGGAGAGTGCGGACAGTGACGCCACGGAGCCTCGTCCAGGGTCGCGCGGCGACCACGAGGAGAGGGATCCCCGCCGGAGAAGACCCCATTACCCTCAAGTACAGGACGCTGTACATCAAGGTCCCGCATGCTCGGAACCCCCCTAGCTACTTGGAGGAGCCCCCGTCACCCCCATCATTCCCCGCGCTGCCCGACGCCGGCGCACACCCAGAGCCGGAAGCCTCGCGAGTGGAGCACTCGGTTCCCTTGCCCGAGGAGGCCTGGCGAGGAGGACACACGGCTCCTTCGCCCGCGGAGCGCGTGGAGGTAGAGGAGCGGATGCCAGGAAGTGAGGAGAGGCCGGATAAAGCACATTCCACAGCCGGAGTCGAGAGCGTGCGAGTGGAACGCCCGCCCGCCGACGAGGCTTGGTGGTTAGAGCACCCGATCCCCTCACCAACCAGGAGCACGACGGAAGAAGGCGAACCGGTGCCGTGGGTCGAGCAGACATGACACTCCAAGGCGACCCCCTGGCACACCCAGAAGCGCCGGAACGAGTACTTTCCCACATGTTAGTATTCGGCTTAAGCCGGGGGTGGTCACCAACACCAGCCCCACTAGGCCTGAGGACGCTGGGCCCGCTGACTCACCATCGCTGCTACGCAAGCGGCTTCGCAGTCGCGGACGAGCGCAACGCAGCAAGAGCCGCCGAAAGAAAGCGAAAGTCGCTACCCTCGAGACTGCTGTTCCGCTCGCGGCAGCGGGTCGAATCATCGGCGGCGGAGCCAGGGCCGGTGCGCGAAGCGCAGGTAGCAGAGGAGAAGCCGCCTTGGATGTCCCCCTCTTCAGCGCCGGCTGAGCCACAGGAAGCTGCTACGTCCCCTACGGAGAGCGAACTCCTGCGTGAGATGGACGACCTGCTGGAGGGGTGGGAGCCCGAACTGGATGAGATGCTGGGCGAGGTGGTCGCCACATTGTAGCCGCTGATTCCCCGGGGCTGGAGGGTTTTCCCGCGCGGAACAATCCTCACTACGCCAACCATCCAGCTGCTCCAGGCCGAGGTGAGCCGGTTGGGAGGAGAGTACCGCCGGAGCAGATTTCGCGTCGTGGACGGAGAGGCGCTATATACGGTCACCATCAACGCCGCTGGAGTAGTGACGGTGACCCTTGGCGAGAAAGGGTGGGGGGTGTGAGGCGGCGTTAGGGGCACGCCGTCCCACAATAGTTATCATGCATTTTTTTATATTATTATGTCATAATACCGCGCATCAGAGCGCTTTCTTTGATTTAAGATAGACTTAAGGAACTAATTTGGAAACTAATTAAAAAGCGCATGGAGCGCCCTAAACTAAGTTAGACGTTATTTTTCGTAAGCTAGCGGTTAGGGTTTGAATTTGAAAACAACGGTCGCCATCGCAGGCATGCATGCGTTACCAATCGGTTGCACAACACTGCCGAACACAGTGCCTCTTCACCTCGTTGCGAGAGAGCGAAAGCTTCGAGGTGAAGAGCGCAAGCTGTGGTGAGTAGTGCAACCGACGCTAGCGCATGGCTTAGCAGTGAGCGGCTCGAGCACTTTGTGATCGAGAGCGAAAGGAAACAGACGTCACGAGCTGGCGCGTCTGCAGAAAAAATAAAAGTAAGTGTAGAGAAAAGAGTAGACCAGTGCGGCAGGGTACGCGTAGTTTAGCCTAACCTTAAATAACTTAACACGTGAATAAACTGTAATTTTCCTGAAGAAATCTCACGTTTTCTTTGTAGTTAAATACTAACAGTAGCAAGCGGTCGCATTTTTTTGGACGAAGGTAATCCCGTCCGCCGTGGTTAATAATCCCGGCAAGAATCCCGCTACTACGTTCTTTTCCCTTGTAGTTAGGTATCAACATTGACAAGCGGTCGCATTCTAGACAAGGGTAATCCTGTCCGCCGTGGGTGAAAATCCCGGCAAGAATCCCGCTGTTGCTGTTGGTACTCACTAACCGTGGTGGTCGGACGAGGGATCGATCCCGTTGGCCGTGGGAAGAATCCTGGCCGGACCCCAAGTAGTTGTGTTGCGCTGCACGTGTGGCCGGTGGAACACCAGGGCGTATACCCTGTGCCGCTCCCCGGCCGCGTTGCTTCACGTCATTCGTGTGTGCGTACGTTGTTGTTTTCTCTTTCCTAGCGGACATTTCCCTCCTCTTTATCCCCGCGTCCAGCGAAACTTACAAATTTCTTGCAAGTTCTGGCCCTGGCAGACTGAGTCTGCACCCCGGCCGGAAACTCCCTTACAGTATGTTTCTTTTTTGAAGAAAAATCACTTTTCGCGGCATTAAAAAATAAATTTTCGTATTTATTTCCTTTTTGTATATTACACCAATAGTATATATCAACAACTCATTATTATTATATAAAATAATTGTATGCATGATCGTATTTCTTAATTTTTATATTATAATTATATATTTACATTTATACTAGTCCTCATTTACAGCAGCTCATTAAAACTTGCAAATGTATTGTTACTAAGTTTTCCTGTCTTTCGTTATCCATCGATATGTGTTGCATTATTGAGGTCATAAATATAGATATGTTCGCTTAAATACTGCATTATTTTTCTGGAGCCATGCATTTCCGAGAGGAGGAGAGGTAGCCAATCCAAGGCTATTATTGGGATCCTGCCTTACATTTTTTGGCTAAATACAGGATCATGGCAGGGAGGGCAGGTGCATCAAACACCAACGCACCGATAAGAAGTAGCCCAATTTTCTTTTGTCCTTAACCTGTTAATTTCCTTTACTATCTTATTGTCTCCTGTACTACTCCTAGTGTCCCTCCTATTTCCCCAGTTTTGTAAAAGAAGTATGCGATCTTTTAATGAAGTATAATATGACGAATTGGAGCAATGTATCCGACGGTTAAAATAATAACCCACTCTCATGTCGTTGAGCAATAGCTGTGAAAGCAAGCGCATACTCCGATCCTGGATTACACCCCCCATCCGCTCTCAACAAAATGCGATCGTTATTCGTTACAATATAAATATAATTGAATTATTAAAATATATAAATATACGTAAATGACTATAAATATAAATAGTTAATTATACAATTTTTTTAATTATATTGCAATATATATTTTGTTATTTTCCATTCTTTGAAATTAAATTTATATATGGCAATATAAACAAAAGCTATTTCAATTCCTTGCCAAAGATTGAGATTATTTATCTTTAAGTTTGCATAAGCAAAAGCATTAAACAGCTGTGAAGCAGCTTTAAGAGAGACTCGTCAAGATCAGCAATAAAAATGCTCGCGCTAAAGAGAAGCTTTGCGCGCAATAGTTTACAGCAGCAGCATTAGAGTTTTAAAGAGATCAAAAGCTCACTTACAGCATGTAGAAAGATCTTTCTCAGCTGGTATATGTGTGGGTGTGTGTGTGTTGCTGCAAAGCTGTGGAATTTAAGCTGAGCTTGCGTGGCCTGACAAAAAGCTCACTGCTACAGCGCATATAAGATTTAAGCTTTTATGCTTAATATAGAAAATATATAAATATAAAAAATAAATTTTATTTATTTAACATTAATGCTGAACCATGATTATGGTACTCGCAAATTAAGCATCTTCATGACAATTGATTCCATTGAATTGATCACATTAATTTCAGGGGTATTTGTCTTATTTGATTCTCTTTGATTTTACATAGCACCACCTTGACAATTAATACACTCAACTTCAATACATGTAGTGGCTGAAGGCCCAAAAATTAGACGAAAAGAAACAATCACTTTACACTAAGACATTAACAAACATAAACACATTTAACAGGCGACGTCATCCATAGGTTGAGTTGAGGTATGTTGTTCCCAGAGAAAATGGCACAGCAGCACACACAATCAGGGCCAGATCGCCGAGCACAACGAGTTTAATCCAAATGTATATACTCCGTTGGCCACATCTGCACAGATTTCCACAATATTTCCACTCTTATTTGTGGGCTTGCATCGCCTCACAAGAAGCAATCCACAATGACGATCAGCTGATTTGTTGCTGAGTTGAAAAGCTCATGTAAAAGCTTTTATACATGTGTGGCTGCATTAAGCCAAGAAAAAGGGCTTTATATTTAAGCCTAAGTGCCGACTCTGATTTTGAAATTAGAAGAAAATCAAAATCGAAAACTTAGAAGTTTACGTTAACATTACTCGATTTATTTAAAAAAAATATTTACCCTTAATGAAGTAGGCACTGTGTTGGAGAGTTTGGGTCGTTTGTTTCTCCAGGTCGTTATGGTTTTGGGTGGTCAGTGTGGCCAGTGAAATGCAATGCACTTTAAAGACAAAAAAAATCGACCATTTAACGTTAACTGTTCACTGAGAGAAAATAAATGCAACTCACTTGAAAAGATATTTTGAATCTGCAGTCACTTGATAATTTTAACTATTATGCACTTTATTAATTATTTTTTTTTTTAATAAATTAGCGGAGCTTATTCACGCACAACTTGTCTCATTGACGACCACGAGAAGAAGAGCGAACACGAAGAACTAGCGCAATGAACTAAGTCGCGTTCTCGTAGTTCAATTTTTCGTTCTAAGGAACCACGCACGATCGTTCATCTCGTTCCGAAGGTGAACGAGCAAGAGAACTTCCGCCACGCGGCACTTTTTCACTTTTCTGACGGGCTCACAGCAAGCGGACGTGTTTATTTCTGACCTCCCGAGTTTTCGCAAAAAGTAACAACAGCAACGACAGTGTGTACGCGGGCATCACAGCCATCAGCAACAGCAACTGTGTGTGTGCGCGGGCATTTTTACCACGAAAAAAAACAAACGACAACAGTGTGTGCGCGGGATTTCTTTTGCCACCATCAACAACAACAACAGTGTGTGCGCGGGATTTTTCTTTTCTGGCCGCAAGCAGCAACAACAACAAGGCACAGCGCAGCGCAGCGCCATCAGCCGCAACACCGTCGTGTGTGTGTGGCCGCAAGCAGCAACAACAACAAAGCACAGCGCAGCGCAGCGCCATCAGCCGCAACACCGTCGTGTGTGTGTGTGTGTGTGAGGACAACGAGCCACCTGCGGAAACGCAGCACCCACTTCGGCCGTGTGTATAGCCGGTAAGCTGGCCAGCGGCCTCTTCTTATTTCTCGGCTCCGCCTATGGAGCAGTGACGCTATATCTTCAACTGTGTGCGGCGGCACAAAATTCCTTTCCGTTTTTCTCCCTTTTTCCTATACCATGGCACAAGAAATAAACCAGAAAATGGAAATGGCATGCTCGCGTTTTATTTTCCCTGTGGTTTGGGGTAAATATTTTTCCGTTTAGTTCATTACAGGATTTTAGGTAACCTGATGCGAGCCCTAGGATGCGGAGGCATGGTCTGCCCAACCGGCCGGACTTGGGGCGCCGGAGAGGCCTTGGAAACAGAATCTTGGTCTGTTCCGTTTTCTATTTCTGAAGCCTCTCTCCGGCGACCAGGTTTGGAAACACTTGGATACGATCCACGAACAGAACTTTGGTCCGTTCCGTTTTCTGTCCGTGGATTCGATACCAGGCGGCCGGGTCTGAGCGTCGTTGGGGTATCCATGGGATGAGATTTTGGTCTGTTCCGTTTCTCATCCCGGGGTACAACACCCAACGCCGCCGGAAAGGGACGACTTTGTGGCCGCATCCGAACCGAGAGACTCAGGGGGCGAGAAGAGGACGACATAACGGGATTCGGGAGTTTCCTCCTCGTCCTCCTGGGTCGCTCGTGGGTTCGCATCATGGTCATTTTCAGCCGATCATCGAGCGGGAGCGTCCGCATACCCTCTGACGCTTCCGCCGCTCATTTCAGCCGTCCCAGTTGTTTATAAATTTCTCTATAACAGACCCGGACTGAGACGCAGACCCCGGCTGGAAAACTTCGTTACAGATGGCGCCCGAGCAGGGACGTCTGGAATAAATGATTATAAGGCAGCTCTTGTGTGTATCATCAGGCACAAAACATCTAGAGCAAAGATATCGGCAGATAATTTAATCCTATTGGGAAGCATGCCATTAGAAGTCATATTTTCTTATTTCGAGCCCGTCAGGAAAGTCAACCACGGGATCCTCGCAAGCATTCATTTTTTTCACTCAACGGTCTCAGAAATATTATTGCCCTTGTAGCTAGCAGTACTAACCAAAATACCCTGTAGAACATTTTTTCCCATTTCTATATTTTTTTTCTTAGCATTTTACCACGCGGCATTTTTCCCCCGCGCCATTTTTTTACACGCGGCATTTTTTTTTCCCGCACCATGTGGCATTTCCTCCACGATCAGCGAAACATTTTTCCTTTTTTTTATATATATATATTTTCGGGAAATAATTTTTTTTAGGGGGCATTTTATTTTGAGGGGACATTTTATTTAGTCTTCCTTTCTTTTTCTCCTGGACAAGTAGCAGAGGGCCCAGAAAATTAGCAGCGCTAGTCCGCCGCAGCGGGAGATATTGTTGCTGTCTTCCAGATCGCGAGTCTGTCTTCCAAACGGGCGAAGAGAAGCGGGACCGCTACGTTGGCCTCCGAGATGTATCGCCAGATGCGTTATTACGGCGCACCAGCGCTGGACATATCCATGACGCCCAGCGGCCGCCCAGGCATAGCACCGCCACCAAACAGTCCTCGGTGCTCGGACGATAGCCGCTCGACGGAGCCCAACATGACCATCACGGGCTCCGGACCAGGCGACCTGTCCGCAGCAGCACCAGTACACCACGAAGACCCCTTCGGGGGAACCACAGCCGGACCAGGCGACCTGTCCGCAGCAGCACCAGTACACCACGAAGTGCCCTTCGGGGGAACCACAGCCGGACCAGAAGACCTGTCCGCAGCAGCACCAGTACACCACGAAGACCCCTTCGGGGAACCACAGCCGGACCAGGCGACCTGTCCGCAGCAGCACCAGTACACCACGAAGACCCCTTCGGGGGAACCACAGCCGGACCAGGCGACCTGTCCGCAGCAGCACCAGTACACCACGAAGACCCCTTCGGGGGAACCACAGCCGGACCAGGCGACCTGTCCGCAGCAGCACCAGTACGCCACGAAGACCCCTTCGGGGGAACCACAGCCGGGACACACTGTCCTCCCGCAATGCAACCAGAGAATCCTACGCGAGTCCAGAAAGACCCAAAGACGGGCAACCAACGTAATGTGTATCAAGACCCTTTCAAGGGCAATTCCAAGGAAGTCCAGCAAGACCCAAAGACGGGCACACCACGCAAAAAATCTCAAGACCCAAAGGTGGGCACCGCACGCGACCAAGAAGACGCTCCGACGACCCCAGTACAGGAAGACGAGGAGACGAAGACGACTGAGGATACCCGTTCCACCGGGCCAAGTTCTTGGGGACCACTTGAAGATGGCGAGCCATCTCAACGTCCCTACCCCTTCGGGGAAACCACGGCCGAGGTATGCGCTTTGGCAATACCCCCGGAACCAGATCCTCACGTCAACAAGGCGGACGACGATGACCCCAGCGAGACACAACCAAGTCAAGAAGAAGAATCCGATCTAGAGCCATGGGTACGAGATTTCCTGGAACGAGAGCTAGCCCAATTCGAGACGCTGACCGGGGTGACGCACATTGCCGAGCATGTGATCACTATGAAGGATGACCGGCCCATCAAACAGAGATACTGCCCGAAGAATCCAGCCATGCAGCGCATCATCGACGATCAAGTCGACGAGCTTTTGAAGAACAACTGCATCGAGCCGTCCAAGAGCCCTCATAGCGCGCCCATTGTGCTCGTGGGGAAGAAGACCGGCGAAGTCCGGATGTGCATCGATTACCGGCAGCTGAACGCGAATTCTATCCCGGATGCGTATCCACTGCCGAGGATCCATCACATCCTGGAACGTCTGCGCAACGCGAAATACATCTCGACGTTAGACCTGAAGAGCGGTTACTGGCAAATTCCTATGGCACGCGGCAGCCGGGAATACACCGCATTCACAGTACCCGGACGCGGTCTATTCCATTGGAAAGTGATGCCATTCGGCCTCCACTCAGCGCCTGCCACTTTTCAAAGGGCCCTGGACAGCGTCATAGGCCCTGACATGGAGCCCTGTGCGTTTGCGTATCTCGACGACATCATCGTGAGCGGAGCCACACTGGAGGAACATGTACGCAACCTAGGGGAGGTACTCCGAAGGCTAAGGCAAGCCAACCTGCGGCTCAACCGGGCCAAATGCAAGTTCTTCCGACGCAGTCTAGTTTATCTTGGTCACGTCATCAGTGGAGAGGGAATCCACACGGACCCCGACAAGATCGCAGCAGTCCGAGAGTTACAGCCACCAGCGACCTGGCGTGAGCTAAGACGATGCCTGGGGATAGCGTCCTGGTATCGCCGCTTCGTCCCGAACTTCGCCGACATCGTCCAGCCCATGTCACTTCTGCTCAAGAAGGGCCAGAAGTGGGACTGGAAACCAGAACAGCAAGCGGCATTCGAGGAACTCAAAGCACGTCTGACGGAAGCCCCAGTCCTCGCCTGTCCGGACTTTAGCGAGAAGTTTGTACTCCAAACCGACGCGAGCGACTGCGGACTTGGAGCCGTATTGACTCAACAGCACCAAGGAGCCGAACGGGTGATCGCCTATGTCAGCCGCCGACTGGTCAAAGCAGAAGAGAACTATTCGGCCACTGAGAAGGAGTGTCTGGCCATAGTCTGGGCCATCCGGAAACTGAGAAGGCTATCGGTTCGATGTGGTAACCGACCACCTCGCACTCAAGTGGCTCAACAGCATCGACAACCCTACCGGACGGATCGCACGATGGGCATTAGAACTCCAGCAATTCCAGTTCGACATCCACTATCGACGAGGGAAGCAAAACATAGTAGCCGACGCTTTGTCCCGCCAACCGTTGGAGGCGGTGATACTGCTAGCGCAAGAGGAGACACCACAGTGCACATGGATCGCTCGGCTTACCAGACGGATTCTCGAGGCTCCAGACAAGTTCCAGGATTTCACCATTGAAGGAAGTCAAGTATATCGCCACCTTGGTCATCGACCAGAGGAGGAGGACTACGTGCCCTGGAAGCTGTGCGTCGCTTCCGATCACAGATCTAGGGTGCTAGCTGAATGTCACCACCATCCCACCGCCGGACACCTGGGTATCCGGAAGACAATCGCTCGGATCAGTCAACGCTACTACTGGCCCGGTTTATTCCGGGACGTAGCCCGCTACGTAAAGCAGTGCGAGAAGTGCCAAAAGCTCAAGGTGAGCCAACTCAAGCCTGCAGGCCGGATGCTGACACGCCAGGTGGAGGAGCCTTTCGGAACACTTTGCGCCGACTTCGTTGGTCCACTCCCACGGTCCAAGCATGGGAATACCATGCTCCTGGTATTCTTCGACGCGTTCACCAAGTGGGTCGAGCTCATCCCCTTACGGAAGGCGACGTCAGCACATCTGGAGCGAGCCTTTCGAGAGACCATACTCAGCCGGTTTGGAGTACCACAGCGTTTTGTGTGCGTCAACGGTACACAGTTCACTAGTCGATCTTTTCGTGCCAAGGACGAGAACGACGACTCCCTGGGGCTCTCTACGACGAAGTAACTCCTAGCATCGGACGGGAACCAGAAGCACCCGACACAAAGGCCAGACGACTTCAAGACATGTTCAAGATAGTAAAGGAGAATACGCAGCGAGCAACGATCGACCAGGCCAGACATTACAATCTCCGACGTCGCGAATGGCGCTCGGAGTTGCAAAGTCTCGTCCTGGTAAAACACCACGTTCTGTCTAACGCCGCCGAAGGTTTCGCGGCCAAACTGGCACCGAAGTACGAGGGTTCCTATCACGTCCGGAAATTTATTTCGCCAAACGTGGTGCGGCTACAACGAGTAGGCTCATCCCAACGTCGGGTGGCTAACCTAGCCGATCTTAAAGCCTACCACGCCGAATTCACACCCGTTGTCCCACTTGAGGAAAATTCTACTCCATTAGCGCCTGAGCCAAGCTTCGAAATAATCACGAGTCCTACCTCTTCGCCAAACTCCGACCACCTGATAGGCTGAACTCTACGTCTCTTTTAACCCTCCGAATACTAGCTACGTCTCTTGTAACCCTCCGAATACTAACTACGCCTCTTCATCTTGACTTAACCCAGAACCAGTGCGGAAGCCCGTAATTAATCGTCCCCGTTCTTTTCTGCAGTACGACTACATCCACAGCTTTACCAGCCGGCGATGGAGGACGAAGAGCGGGGAGGCGGCAGTCTTCCGGGGCCTTTGCCGGATTCCACCGCCCTTGGCGCGATTCTCGAAGCCGAGATCAACCCCCCGGGCTCGGTCGTCGAGGATTTGTCTTTGCTGGGGAACGAGGAGTACGACGAGGTGCTGGCCGCAGTTGGGGACGTCGACGTCGCCCAGGATTTGCCGTGGGAGCAGTTGGACTGGGTGGAGATTCCGGCCGGATGGCGCAATTTTGGATTGGGGGCCATGGTGCCCGTAGCAGTATTGGACGCCGTGGGACGGGCCCGACCTAGAGTTTCGACGGAAGGGCCCAAGAAGTTCTTGGTGGAGGCAGAAGGGCAGCGCTTCCAAGTCCGCATCTTTCGCCAAGGCGAGGTCACGGTCTTTCTCCGCCCCCCGAAGTAAAGGGGGGGTGTGAGGCAGCATCCAGCTGCCACACAAATTTAGTATTATTATGCCACTGAGCGAGCCACTGGATCGCGCTCGCTCAGTTGGTTCATTAAATCATGTTCCTTTGAACATCGCATGGAGCGAACACGAAGAACTAGCGCAATGAACTAAGTCGCGTTCTCGTAGTTCAATTTTTCGTTCTAAGGAACCACGCACGATCGTTCATCTCGTTCCGAAGGTGAACGAGCAAGAAAAATGGTGGAACTTCCGCCACACGGCACTTTTTCACTTTTCTGACGGGCTCACAGCAAGCGGACGTGTTTATTTCTGACCTCCCGAGTTTTCGCAAAAAAGTAACAACAGCAACGACAGTGTGTACGCGGGCATTACAGCCATCAGCAACAGCAACAGTGTGTGGCCGCAAGCAGCAACAACAACAAAGCACAGCGCAGCGCAGCGCCATCAGCCGCAACACCGTCGTGTGTGTGTGTGTGTGTGAGGACAACGAGCCACCTGCGGAAACGCAGCACCCACTTCGGCCGTGTGTATAGCCGGTAAGCTGGCCAGCGGCCTCTTCTTATTTCTCGTCTCCGCCTATGGAGCAGTGACGCTATATCTTCAACTGTGTGCGGCGGCACAAAATTCCTTTCCGTTTTTCTCCCTTTTTCCTATACCATGGCACAAGAAATAAACCAGAAAATGGAAATGGCATGCTCGCGTTTTATTTTCCCTGTGGTTCGGGGTAAATATTTTTCCGTTTAGTTCATTACAGGATTTTAGGTAACCTGATGCGAGCCCTAGGATGCGGAGGCATGGTCTGCCCAACCGGCCGGACTTGGGGCGCCGGAGACGCCTCAGAAATAGAATCTTGGTCTGTTCCGTTTTCTATTTCTGAAGCCTCTCTCCGGCGACCAGGTCTGGAAACACTTGGATACGATCCACGAACAGAATTTTGGTCCGTTCCGTTTTCTGTCCGTGGATTCGATACCAGGCGGCCGGGTCTGAGCGTCGTTGGGGTATCCATGGGATGAGATTTTGGTCTGTTCCGTTTCTCATCCCGGGGTACAACACCCAACGCCGCCGGAAAGGGACGCCTTTGTGGCCGCATCCGAACCGAGAGACTCAGGGGGCGAGAAGAGGACGACATAACGGGATTCGGGAGTTTCCTCCTCGTCCTCCTGGGTCGCTCGTGGGTTCGCATCATTGTCCTTTTCAGCCGATCATCGAGCGGGAGCGTCCGCATACCCTCTGACGCTTCCGCCGCTCATTTCAGCCGTCCCAGATGTTTATAAATTTCTCTATAACAGACCCTGGTTGGGTACATTTATCTTCTGTTTGTTTTGTGCCCATTATGAACCTCACCCCTAGATGGCGCAAACAATTCTACATAACTGTCGGGAGCAGAACTAAAATTATCTATTGCACTTGCTCTAATTATGCTATTATTTGCTAAAATATGTTAGCGTACTTAAAATCTATAAAACTCAAAGCTGTACATATACATAAGCATATGATCTGTAAATCAACTCTTTAATGTAGCTTGCGAGCTTGTGCAGCATCTTGTAATGTTAGTATCAGTCAGTCGATCTCTGTAATCAAAAGGCAATACACGCACCCACGCATCGCTACTAAATCGAACGCACACGTCTTCGTTTAATTTCGCATATTGCATTTTATAATTCGCTAAAAGGGTTTCACAAAATAGTGAACCCTCTAAACATTGGTGACCCCGACGTGATCGTTGTTCGCAATAGTTTTCGTTTCGGATAATATTATATCGTTAATATTTATCACCCTCGCTTTGTGCACAATTCGGTCACAAAGCTGTATACATACCATATACACATACACATACGAGTGTTCGCATACATTGTGCCGGTGCATTGTATAACAGTTTGTTCTTGCACTGTGGGCATTAACACTTACTTTTCAGTACATAAAAACAGTTGCTCTGGTGCAGTGCCTACATATACATTCGGTATACACATTTGGTATATACTTACCGCTCTTTTTACGGTTAAAGTGCATTGACCAATCAAAGTATATACATAAGCTGCAACTGCTTTTATACGGTACAGTTCGGTACAGTGAATTCAAAATCGACTAAAATCCCAAATAACACAGCGGGATCCGACAATGCTGCCGCGGGTGCAAATGACATTGACTTTTATAAAGCAAAATCAGATTCCGTGATGCGGCAAGTTGTGGCATTAAATGAATTTTTGAAATCGGAAGACCTTTCGCATTTTGATGAGTTTGATATGGAGGCGCGCATTGATATTGTAGATCGCTTGCATGCCGACTATGATAGATCTCGGTGCGCTCTAGAGAAACTCGACTTAATGGAATTGGCTTCTGACGCTCGACTCGAATTCTATCAAATTTATTGTGAAGTAAAGTCAAGACTAGCCCGTGAGCTCACTCGGCATCGCAAATCGTCAGTGGTCAACTCAACTGTGATTCGAAACGTCGCGGATGAGCAAAGCGGAACATTTCGACTAGTTTCCCGGAGCACCAGGCTTCCAGAGTTTCAACTGCCGCGGTTTTCGGGCGTCTACACTGAATGGCTGGACTTTTATGCCATGTACAACAATGTAGTCGGGAACAACGAGGAACTCACAAAGTTGGAGAAATTTCAGCATTTGCGATCATGTTTGGAAGGCGCTGCTCTGGAGACTATTCGCTCTCTGAAGCTCACATCTGATAACTATGACACAGCTTTGGATATGTTAATCAAACGTTTTGATAATAAATTGTTATAATTTCAGGCACACGTTCGGGCGATTTTTGGGCTTCCAAGTGTTGAGAAGGGCTCTGCAAGCAGCTTGCGCGAATTGAGCGACAAAGTTCAAGCTCATTTGCGTTCATTAAACGCGGTAGCAACAGCTCAGGAGATCACCGATGGAATGCTGATTCATCTCGTCGTTTCAAAACTGGATCAAACCATGCGTGAGAAATGGGAGGAGGCTCTGCCAACGAATAAGCTGCCCAAGTGGACGGATATGTCAACGTTTTTGGAAAAGAGATGCATGATGAGAGAAAATTTGGAAAATGCTGCGGTAGATCAAACACTCAGCTCACAGGTGGGAAAACCTAAATTAAATCGAAATGCGCTCATATCTTCGTCTAGCTCCTCATGTACTTTATGCAACGGTAACGATCATTATTTGTTTAAATGCACACGATTCTTGGCTTTGACTCCAAACCTTCGATACAAGGAGGCAAAACGTCTGCATCTTTGTCTCAACTGCCTACGAAAGGGACATAGTCTGCAGCAGTGCAAGTCTGGGCACTGTAGGCATTGTCAGTCCAAACATCACTCCTTGCTCCATATGGATTCCAACACTGCCACTGTCGTTGCGCAACCTCCATCTGATTCCCAAACTCAGCGTGCATCGGCGCTTGTTTCAACGGCTCCGACTACAGCTCCGCCTGAAGCCCAAAATCAATCTGAATACGTGCTGCTAGCTACTGCTGTTGTTTATATAAGAAATTGTTCTGGTGTGCTTGTGCCCTGCCGAGCCATACTTGACTCGGCTGCACAGCTGAATTTGGTTACATCTCGCTTCGCAAATCTTCTTCAACTTAAACCTCATCGTTCCGGCATCTTGATATCAGGTCTTGGAGAATCCACAGTCTCATCTGATAACGCTATTGATATTCAATTGCAATCTCGAAACGCCTCTTATCAAACTTCGTTCACTGCGGCAATAATAAACACCATTACTGGATATCACCAAGCCAAGCAACATTCACCTCGCCGATCCACTTTTCTACAAAAGTCAACGAATTGACCTACTCATTGGTGCAGGTCTATTCTACGGTCTTCTCTGTGTTGGGCAGATTAAATTAGCGGAAAATCTACAATTTTTGCAGAAGACACGACTCGGTTGGATTGTAGCAGGAAATCTATCTGCTGCAAAATCAAAATTGTCAATTTTAACTGCATCTCGCATGGAGTCGGCTCAGCACTCGAAGAGTGAGGCTTGTCCGACATCGACAAGCGATTTTGGGAGGTGGATCATTGCTGTGGCTCAGCGGAGTCTATATCAGATGATGACCTGCTCTGCGAGCAGTTATTCCAAAAGGGATTCACTCGGCTTAGCTCTGGGCAATATGATCTTCTTCTAGCCGGACCTTCAACACAACCAAAATTGTTCACAACGCTCCTTCGCTTTCGCTTCTTTCGCATTGCTTTGTGTGGCGATATTTGTAAAATGTACCGCTGTGTACGCGTAACGCATCCTGATGAATATCTTCAGTGTATTCTGTGGCGCGAAAATCCTGATGATGAGTTCAAAGTTTACACCCTAGACACTGTCACATACGGCACAAAGTCTGGTGCCTTTTTAGCCATACGATCAATGCAGCAGTTGTCGCAGGATGAAGAGGCCAATTTTCCGCTTGCTGCTAAGATCATTCGCCGCGATTTTTATGTGGACGACTTGATATCTGGAGGCGATTCTGTCGAAGAAGTCATGGAAATTCGAATGCAAGTAAAGGAACTTCTGCGCAGAGGTCACTTCCCAATACGCAAATGGTGTTCGAACGAGCCAGCTGCACTGGAAGGCGAGTCTGAAGACGACCGAGAAAAGTTGTTGAAGTTCCACGATGGAACGGATATTGCGAAGACTTTGGGCTTGGTTTGGGATCCAAGTTCCGACGACTTGATTTTTCACTTTTCGTAAGAGTTGCCTGAGAGGCCAGCAACTAAAAGAGCAATTTTATCAGACATATCTAAATTCTATGATCCCCTCGGACTTATAGCACCAATCATTACGAAGCTGAAAATCTTCCTGCAGGAGTTATGGAAATATAAGCTTGACTGGGATGAAAGCTTGCCTTTAGCCCAGCACTCATCTTGGTTGGAGCACAAATCGAGGATTCACGCTGCCACTTCTTTTAAGTTTCCTCGTTTTGTATTGCTGCCCCGTGCATCGTGGGAGATACATGGCTTTTGTGATGCTAGCATGTCTGCCTACGGCGCCTGTATTTACATTCGATCAGAATCAGAAGGAGAACTAACCTCTCGTCTGCTTCGCTCCAAGTCAAGGGTTGCTCCTCTGAAGACACTCACAATTCCCAAGTTGGAGCTGGCAGCAGCTCACTTATTGTCTGAACTCATCTCTAACATCGCAGAGATAGTTCCATTTTCTTGTAGCTTTTATTGTTGGTCGGATTCCACTATAGCTCTCTCCTGGATTCGTGAAGCTCCTTCTAATTTCAATGTCTTCGTCTCCAACAGGATAGCTCAAATTCAGGAACGAACCAAAGGAATGACGTGGCGTCATGTACCGTCCGAAATGAATCCCGCAGATGTACTTTCCCGTGGATGCACAACGCTCGAGTTGCTTGGATCAAGCCTGTGGTGCGAGGGACCTGCCTTTCTGCGTTCGAAAGCATCCGATTGGCCAGCAACTGCGCCGTCTGTTGGAGATTTACCTGAACGCCGGCGGCAAGCATTAGATCTGGTTCATCAGCTGGACATCACATTCACCTTGAAATACCAAAATTCATTTGGCAAACTTCAGCGTGTTTTCGCTTATGTTCATCGCTTTTTGCAACTTAAGCGCAAGGATCTGCCCTGCAAAAGAGGTGGCCTAACTGTTGATGACATCAGGAGTGGCACTCACTTCCTGGTTAAAGCCATGCAATTAATACATTTTGCGGACGAGCACAAGGCCCTGAGCGCAAAGAAGCCAATCTCATCCAAAAGTAGGCTGATTTCCTTGAATCCGCTGCTTGATCAGACAGGACTAATACGAGTTGGTGGGCGTTTGCAGAACTCGCTCCTGGACTTCGATGCTAGACATCCAATGCTGCTACCGAAACGGCATCCGGTAACAAATGCCATTATCTTGTTTTATCACCACAAATTCTTGCACGCTGGCTCACAAAGTCTTCTCGCAGCTCTGCGCCAGAGATTCTGGCCAATTGGTGGTCGGAAAACAGTTGCAGCTGTGATCAGCAAGTGCATTTGATGCTTTCGTTTAAGGCCCAAACTCTGCGAGCATATCATGGCCCCGCTGCCAGCTGATCGTGTTCAGCCGAATCGCCCGTTTCTCACCACTGGAATCGACTTCTGTGGTCCTTTCCTTTGCAGATCGGAAGTAAGGAACAGGCCACCATCTAAATGTTACATTTCTGTTTTCGTTTGCTTTGCCACAAAGGCAACGCACCTGGAAGTTGTTGAAGATTTATCTACATTGTCGTTTATTGCTGCACTAAGGAGGTTTATCAGCATTCGAGGCAAACCAAACGCGATTTGGTCGGATAATGCGACGAACTTTGTGGGTGCCAAAAACGGGCTCAAGGATCTTCGGGAACTCTTCCTCGGCGATCCTCAATCCAATGAGATTATGAACTCATGCTGTTCTCTCGGAATTAACTGGCGTTTCATTCCACCACGTTCTCCTCACTTTGGCGGATTGTGGGAGGCTGCAGTGAAATCGGCCAAATTTCACTTCTATCGTGTTGTTGGGAAATATCTGCAATGTTAAACTCACGACCACTTTGTCCCATTACAGAAAATCCTGACGACTTGGATGTTTTGACTCCTGGCCATTTAATTGGATTAGCCTTTGCATCGTTTGATGAGCCTGATGTTACGCATCTTGACATCAATCGCCTTGGAAGGTGGCAACGCGTCTGCCAGAGGCAACAAATTTTCTGGAGAAAGTGGAGCTCCAATTATCTCTCGCTACTTCAAGAACGTGGCAAATAGTGGAAAGGAACAGCATCGTTGTTCTTAAAGAGGACAATCTTCCCCCACTTCAATGGCGCTTGGGAAGGATTGAGGAGACGATCGCTGGAGGAGATGGCACTGTTCGTGTTGCCATAATCCGCACTGCATCTGGATTGGTCAAAAGAGCTGTGAGCAAGATAGCCGTTCTGCCCGTCGCAACCACTTCGGTTGAAAGGATACCTCTTCCAACGGGGGGAGAATGTCGGGAGCAGAACTAAAATTATCTATTGCACTTGCTCTAATTATGCTATTATTTGCTAAAATATGTTAGCGTACTTAAAATCTGTAAAACTCAAAGCTGTACATATACATAAGCATATGATCTGTAAATCAACTCTCTTTAATGTAACTTGCGAGCTTGTGCAGCATCTTGTAATGTTAGTATCAGTCAGTCGATCTCTGTAATCAAAAGGCAATACACGCACCCACGCATCGCTACTAACTCGAACGCACACGTCTTCGTTTAATTTCGCATATTGTATTTTATAATTCGCTAAAAGGGTTTCACAAAATAGTGAACCCTCTAAACATTGGTGACCCCGACGTGATCGTTGTTCGCAATAGTTTTCGTTTCGGATAATATTATATCGTTAATATTTATCACCCTCGCTTTGTGCACAATTCGGTCACAAAGCTGTATACATACCATATACACATACACATACGAGTGTTCGCATACATTGTGCCGGTGCATTGTATAACAGTTTGTTCTTGCACTGTGGGCATTAACACTTACTTTTCAGTACATAAAAACAGTTGCTCTGGTGCAGTGCCTACATATACATTCGGTATACACATTTGGTATATACTTACCGCTCTTTTTACGGTTAAAGTGCATTGACCAATCAAAGTATATACATAAGCTGCAACTGCTTTTATACGGTACAGTTCGGTACAGTGAATTCAAAATCGACTAAAATCCCAAATAACACAGCGGGATCCGACAATGCTGCCGCGGGTGCAAATGACATTGACTTTTATAAAGCAAAATCAGATTCCGTGATGCGGCAAGTTGTGGCATTAAATGAATTTTTGAAATCGGAAGACCTTTCGCATTTTGATGAGTTTGATATGGAGGCGCGCATTGATATTGTAGATCGCTTGCATGCCGACTATGATAGATCTCGGTGCGCTCTAGAGAAACTCGACTTAATGGAATTGGCTTCTGACGCTCGACTCGAATTCTATCAAATTTATTGTGAAGTAAAGTCAAGACTAGCCCGTGAGCTCACTCGGCATCGCAAATCGTCAGTGGTCAACTCAACTGTGATTCGAAACGTCGCGGATGAGCAAAGCGGAACATTTCGACTAGTTTCCCGGAGCACCAGGCTTCCAGAGTTTCAACTGCCGCGGTTTTCGGGCGTCTACACTGAATGGCTGGACTTTTATGCCATGTACAACAATGTAGTCGGGAACAACGAGGAACTCACAAAGTTGGAGAAATTTCAGCATTTGCGATCATGTTTGGAAGGCGCTGCTCTGGAGACTATTCGCTCTCTGAAGCTCACATCTGATAACTATGACACAGCTTTGGATATGTTAATCAAACGTTTTGATAATAAATTGTTATAATTTCAGGCACACGTTCGGGCGATTTTTGGGCTTCCAAGTGTTGAGAAGGGCTCTGCAAGCAGCTTGCGCGAATTGAGCGACAAAGTTCAAGCTCATTTGCGTTCATTAAACGCGGTAGCAACAGCTCAGGAGATCACCGATGGAATGCTGATTCATCTCGTTTCAAAACTGGATCAAACCATGCGTGAGAAATGGGAGGAGGCTCTGCCAACGAATAAGCTGCCCAAGTGGACGGATATGTCAACGTTTTTGGAAAAGAGATGCATGATGAGAGAAAATTTGGAAAATGCTGCGGTAGATCAAACACTCAGCTCACAGGTGGGAAAACCTAAATTAAATCGAAATGCGCTCATATCTTCGTCTAGCTCCTCATGTACTTTATGCAACGGTAACGATCATTATTTGTTTAAATGCACACGATTCTTGGCTTTGACTCCAAACCTTCGATACAAGGAGGCAAAACGTCTGCATCTTTGTCTCAACTGCCTACGAAAGGGACATAGTCTGCAGCAGTGCAAGTCTGGGCACTGTAGGCATTGTCAGTCCAAACATCACTCCTTGCTCCATATGGATTCCAACACTGCCACTGTCGTTGCGCAACCTCCATCTGATTCCCAAACTCAGCGTGCATCGGCGCTTGTTTCAACGGCTCCGACTACAGCTCCGCCTGAAGCCCAAAATCAGTCTGAATACGTGCTGCTAGCTACTGCTGTTGTTTATATAAGAAATTGTTCTGGTGTGCTTGTGCCCTGCCGAGCCATACTTGACTCGGCTG
The DNA here is from genome assembly GCA_963924055.1 of Drosophila limbata. Lineage (NCBI taxonomy): Eukaryota > Metazoa > Arthropoda > Insecta > Diptera > Drosophilidae > Drosophila > Drosophila limbata. The sequence goes on from CAWUOW010000279.1 coordinate 89,058, forward strand.
CACAGCTGAATTTGGTTACATCTCGCTTCGCAAATCTTCTTCAACTTAAACCTCATCGTTCCGGCATCTTGATATCAGGTCTTGGAGAATCCACAGTCTCATCTGATAACGCTATTGATATTCAATTGCAATCTCGAAACGCCTCTTATCAAACTTCGTTCACTGCGGCAATAATAAACACCATTACTGGATATCACCAAGCCAAGCAACATTCACCTCGCCGATCCACTTTTCTACAAAAGTCAACGAATTGACCTACTCATTGGTGCAGGTCTATTCTACGGTCTTCTCTGTGTTGGGCAGATTAAATTAGCGGAAAATCTACAATTTTTGCAGAAGACACGACTCGGTTGGATTGTAGCAGGAAATCTATCTGCTGCAAAATCAAAATTGTCAATTTTAACTGCATCTCGCATGGAGTCGGCTCAGCACTCGAAGAGTGAGGCTTGTCCGACATCGACAAGCGATTTTGGGAGGTGGATCATTGCTGTGGCTCAGCGGAGTCTATATCAGATGATGACCTGCTCTGCGAGCAGTTATTCCAAAAGGGATTCACTCGGCTTAGCTCTGGGCAATATGATCTTCTTCTAGCCGGACCTTCAACACAACCAAAATTGTTCACAACGCTCCTTCGCTTTCGCTTCTTTCGCATTGCTTTGTGTGGCGATATTTGTAAAATGTACCGCTGTGTACGCGTAACGCATCCTGATGAATATCTTCAGTGTATTCTGTGGCGCGAAAATCCTGATGATGAGTTCAAAGTTTACACCCTATACACTGTCACATACGGCACAAAGTCTGCTGCCTTTTTAGCCATACGATCAATGCAGCAGTTGTCGCAGGATGAAGAGGCCAATTTTCCGCTTGCTGCTAAGATCATTCGCCGCGATTTTTATGTGGACGACTTGATATCTGGAGGCGATTCTGTCGAAGAAGTCATGGAAATTCGAATGCAAGTAAAGGAACTTCTGCGCAGAGGTCACTTCCCAATACGCAAATGGTGTTCGAACGAGCCAGCTGCACTGGAAGGCGAGTCTGAAGACGACCGAGAAAAGTTGTTGAAGTTCCACGATGGAACGGATATTGCGAAGACTTTGGGCTTGGTTTGGGATCCAAGTTCCGACGACTTGATTTTTCACTTTTCGTAAGAGTTGCCTGAGAGGCCAGCAACTAAAAGAGCAATTTTATCAGACATATCTAAATTCTATGATCCCCTCGGACTTATAGCACCAATCATTACGAAGCTGAAAATCTTCCTGTAGGAGTTATGGAAATATAAGCTTGACTGGGATGAAAGCTTGCCTTTAGCCCAGCACTCATCTTGGTTGGAGCACAAATCGAGGATTCACGCTGCCACTTCTTTTAAGTTTCCTCGTTTTGTATTGCTGCCTCATGCATCGTGGGAGATACATGGCTTTTGTGATGCTAGCATGTCTGCCTACGGCGCCTGTATTTACATTCGATCAGAATCAGAAGGAGAACTAACCTCTCGTCTGCTTTGCTCCAAGTCAAGGGTTGCTCCTCTGAAGACACTCACAATTCCCAAGTTGGAGCTGGCAGCAGCTCACTTATTGTCTGAACTCATCTCTAACATCGCAGAGATAGTTCCATTTTCTTGTAGCTTTTATTGTTGGTCGGATTCCACTATAGCTCTCTCCTGGATTCGTGAAGCTCCTTCTAATTTCAATGTCTTCGTCTCCAACAGGATAGCTCAAATTCAGGAACGAACCAAAGGAATGACGTGGCGTCATGTACCGTCCGAAATGAATCCCGCAGATGTACTTTCCCGTGGATGCACAGCGCTCGAGTTGCTTGGATCAAGCCTGTGGTGCGAGGGACCTGCCTTTCTGCGTTCGAAAGCATCCGATTGGCCAGCAACTGCGCCGTCTGTTGGAGATTTACCTGAACGCCGGCGGCAAGCATTAGTTCTGGTTCATCAGCTGGACATCACATTCACCTTGAAATACCAAAATTCGTTTGGCAAACTTCAGCGTGTTTTCGCTTATGTTCATCGCTTTTTGCAACTTAAGCGCAAGGATCTGCCCCGCGAAAGAGGTGGCCTAACTGTTGATGACATCAGGAGTGGCACGCACTTGCTGGTTAAAGCCATGCAATTAATACATTTTGCGGACGAGCACAAGGCCCTGAGCGCAAAGAAGCCAATCTCATCCAAAAGTAGGCTGATTTCCTTGAATCCGCTGCTTGATCAGACAGGACTAATACGAGTTGGTGGGCGTTTGCAGAACTCGCTCCTGAACTTCGATGCTAGACATCCAATGCTGCTACCAAAACGGCATCCGGTAACAAATGCCATTATCTTGTTTTATCACCACAAATTCTTGCACGCTGGCTCACAAAGTCTTCTCGCAGCTCTGCGCCAGAGATTCTGGCCAATTGGTGGTCGGAAAACAGTTGCAGCTGTGATCAGCAAGTGCATTTGATGATTTCGTTTAAGGCCCAAACTCTGCGAGCATATCATGGCCCCGCTGCCAGCTGATCGTGTTCAGCCGAATCGCCCGTTTCTCACCACTGGAATCGACTTCTGTGGTCCTTTCCTTTGCAAATCGGAAGTAAGGAACAGGCCACCATTTAATGTTACATTTCCGTTTTCGTTTGCTTTGCCACAAAGGCAACGCACCTGGAAGTTGTTGAAGATTTATCTACATCGTCGTTTATTGCTGCACTAAGGAGGTTTATCAGCATTCGAGGCAAACCAAACGCTATTTGGTCGGATAATGCGACGAACTTTGTGGGTGCCAAAAACGAGCTCAAGGATCTTCGGGAACTCTTCCTCGGCGATCCTCAATCCAATGAGATTATGAACTCATGCTGTTCTCTCGGAATTAACTGGCGTTTCATTCCACCACGTTCTCCTCACTTTGGCGGATTGTGGGAGGCTGCAGTGAAATCGGCCAAATTTCACTTCTATCGTGTTGTTGGGAAATATCTGCAATGTTAAACTCACGACCACTTTGTCCCATTACAGAAAATCCTGACGACTTGGATGTTTTGACTCCTGGCCATTTTTTAATTGGATTAGCCTTTGCATCGTTTGATGAGCCTGATGTTACGCATCTTGACATCAATCGCCTTGGAAGGTGGCAACGCGTCTGCCAGAGGCAACAAATTTTCTGGAGAAAGTGGAGCTCCAATTATCTCTCGCTACTTCAAGAACGTGGCAAATAGTGGAAAGGAACAGCATCGTTGTTCTTAAAGAGGACAATCTTCCCCCACTTCAATGGCGCTTGGGAAGGATTGAGGAGACGATCGCTGGAGGAGATGGCACTGTTCGTGTTGCCATAATCCGCACTGCATCTGGATTGGTCAAAAGAGCTGTGAGCAAGATAGCCGTTCTGCCCGTCGCAACCACTTCGGTTGAAAGGATACCTCTTCCAACGGGGGGAGAATGTCGGGAGCAGAACTAAAATTATCTATTGCACTTGCTCTAATTATGCTATTATTTGCTAAAATATGTTAGCGTACTTAAAATCTGTAAAACTCAAAGCTGTACATATACATAAGCATATGATCTGTAAATCAACTCTCTTTAATGTAACTTGCGAGCTTGTGCAGCATCTTGTAATGTTAGTATCAGTCAGTCGATCTCTGTAATCAAAAGGCAATACACGCACCCACGCATCGCTACTAACTCGAACGCACACGTCTTCGTTTAATTTCGCATATTGTATTTTATAATTCGCTAAAAGGGTTTCACAAAATAGTGAACCCTCTAAACATTGGTGACCCCGACGTGATCGTTGTTCGCAATAGTTTTCGTTTCGGATAATATTATATCGTTAATATTTATCACCCTCGCTTTGTGCACAATTCGGTCACAAAGCTGTATACATACCATATACACATACACATACGAGTGCTCGCATACATTGTGCCGGTGCATTGTATAACAGTTTGTTCTTGCACTGTGGGCATTAACACTTACTTTTCAGTACATAAAAACAGTTGCTCTGGTGCAGTGCTTATATATACATTCGGTATACACATTTGGTATATACTTACCGATCTTTTTACGGTTAAAGTGCATTGACCAATCAAAGTATATACATAAGCTGCAACTGCTTTTATACGGTACAGTTCGGTACAGTGAATTCAAAATCGACTAAAATCCCAAATAACACAAATGACATTGACTTTTATAAAGCAAAATCAGATTCCGTGATGCGGCAAGTTGTGGCATTAAATGAATTTTTGAAATCGGAAGACCTTTCGCATTTTGATGAGTTTGATATGGAGGCGCGCATTGATATTGTAGATCGCTTGCATGCCGACTATGATAGATCTCGGTGCGCTCTAGAGAAACTCGACTTAATGGAATTAACTTCTGACGCTCGACTCGAATTCGATCAAATTTATTGTGAAGTAAAGTCAAGACTAGCCCGTGAGCTCACTCGGCATCGCAAATCGTCAGTGGTCAACTCAACTGTGATTCGAAACGTCGCGGATGAGCAAAGCGGAACATTTCGACTAGTTTCCCGGAGCACCAGGCTTCCAGAGTTTCAACTGCCGCGGTTTTCGGGCGTCTACACTGAATGGCTGGACTTTTATGCCATGTACAACAATGTAGTCGGGAACAACGAGGAACTCACAAAGTTGGAGAAATTTCAGCATTTGCGATCATGTTTGGAAGGCGCTGCTCTGGAGACTATTCGCTCTCTGAAGCTCACATCTGATAACTATGACACAGCTTTGGATATGTTAATCAAACGTTTTGATAATAAATTGTTACAATTTCAGGCACACGTTCGGGCGATTTTTGGGCTTCCAAGTGTTGAGAAGGGCTCTGCAAGCAGCTTGCGCGAATTGAGCGACAAAGTTCAAGCTCATTTGCGTTCATTAAACGCGGTAGCAACAGCTCAGGAGATCACCGATGGAATGCTGATTCATCTCGTCGTTTCAAAACTGGATCAAACCATGCGTGAGAAATGGGAGGAGGCTCTGCCAACGAATAAGCTGCCCAAGTGGACGGATATGTCAACGTTTTTGGAAAAGAGATGCATGATGAGAGAAAATTTGGAAAATGCTGCGGTAGATCAAACACCCAGGTCACAGGTGGGAAAACCTAAATTAAATCGAAATGCGCTCATATCTTCGTCTCATATCTTAGTCTAAATGCACACGATTCTTGGCTTTGACTCCAAACCTTCGATACAAGGAGGCAAAACGTCTGCATCTTTGTCTCAACTGCCTACGAAAGGGACATAGTCTGCAGCACTGCAAGTCTGGGCACTGTTGGCATTGTCAGTCCAAACATCACTCCTTGCTCCATATGGATTCCAACACTGCCACTGTCGTTGCGCAACCTCCATCTGATTCCCAAACTCAGCGTGCATCGGCGCTTGTTTCAACGGCTCCGACTACAGCTCCGCCTGAAGCCCAAAATCAGTCTGAATACTTGCTGCTAGCTACTGCTGTTGTTTATATAAGAAATTGTTCTGGTGTGCTTGTGCCCTGCCGAGCCATACTTGACTCGGCTGCACAGCTGAATTTGGTTACATCTCGCTTCGCAAATCTTCTTCAACTTAAACCTCATCGTTCCGGCATCTTGATATCAGGTCTTGGAGAATCCACAGTCTCATCTGATAACGCTATTGATATTCAATTGCAATTTCGAAACGCCTCTTATCAAACTTCGTTCACTGCGGCAATAATAAACACCATTACTGGATATCACCCTCATTGCGACATAAAATCTTCACAATGGAACATGCCAAGCAACATTCACCTCGCCGATCCACTTTTCTACAAAAGTCAACGAATTGACCTACTCATTGGTGCAGGTCTATTCTACGGTCTTCTCTGTGTTGGGCAGATTAAATTAGCGGAAAATCTACCATTTTTGCAGAAGACACGACTCGGTTGGATTGTAGCAGGAAATCTATCTGCTGCAAAATCAAAATTGTCAATTTTAACTGCATCTCGCATGGAGTCGGCTCAGCACTCGGAGAGTGAGGCTTTGTCCGACATCGTCAAGCGATTTTGGGAGGTCGGTCATTGCTGTGGCTCAGCGGAGTCTATATCAGATGATGACCTGCTCTGCGAGCAGTTATTCCAAAAGGGATTCACTCGGCTTAGCTCTGGGCAATATTCAGTTCGTTTGCCAGCCAAAACTAACTTCGATTCTCTCGGAGACTCTTATGAGCGTGCCTTGCAGCGTTTTAAGTCTCTTGAGAAGAAACTTGCAAAGGATTCTGCTCTTAAGTCGCAATATTGTGCCTTTGTTAAGGAATATCTCGAATTGGATCACATGTCATTGGCCAAAAAGCAGTCTATCTTTCCTCAATATTATCTGCCACATCATTGCGTTCGTAAAATGGATAGCACAACAACCAAGCTGCGTGTTGTCTTTGACGGGTCAGCTAAATCTACCTCTGGCTATTCACTAAATGATCTTCTTCTAGCCGGACCTTCAACACAACCAAAACTGTTTACAACGCTCCTTCGCTTTCGCTTCTTTCGCATTGCTTTGTGTGGCGATATTTGTAAAATGTACCGCTGTGTACGCGTAACGCATCCTGATGAATATCTTCATTGTATTCTGTGGCGCGCAAATCCTCATGATGAGGTCAAAGTTTACACCCTAGACACTGTCACATACGGCACAAAGTCTGCTGCCTTTTTAGCAATACGATCAATGCAGCAGTTGTCGCAGGATGAAGAGGCCAATTTTCCGCTCGCCGCGATTTTTATGTGGACGACTTGATATCTGGAGGCGATTCTGTCGAACAAGTCATGGAAATTCGAATGCAAGTAAAGGAACTTCTGCGCAGAGGTCACTTCCCAATACGCAAATGGTGTTCGAACGAGCCAGCTGCACTGGAAGGCGAGTCTGAAGACGACCGAGAAAAGTTGTTGAAGTTCCACGATGGAACGGATATTGCGAAGACTTTGGGCTTGGTTTGGGATCCAAGTTCCGACGACTTGATTTTTCACTTTTCGTAAGAGTTGCCTGAGAGGCCAGCAACTAAAAGAGCAATTTTATCAGACATATCTAAATTCTATGATCCCCTCGGACTTATAGCACCAATCATTACGAAGCTGAAAATCTTCCTGCAGGAGTTATGGAAATATAAGCTTGACTGGGATGAAAGCTTGCCTTTAGCCCAGCACTCATCTTGGTTGGAGCACAAATCGAGGATTCACGCTGCCACTTCTTTTAAGTTTCCTCGTTTTGTATTGCTGCCTCATGCATCGTGGGAGATACATGGCTTTTGTGATGCTAGCATGTCTGCCTACGGCGCCTGTATTTACATTCGATCAGAATCAGAAGGAGAACTAACCTCTCGTCTGCTTTGCTCCAAGTCAAGGGTTGCTCCTCTGAAGACACTCACAATTCCCAAGTTGGAGCTGGCAGCAGCTCACTTATTGTCTGAACTCATCTCTAACATCGCAGAGATAGTTCCATTTTCTTGTAGCTTTTATTGTTGGTCGGATTCCACTATAGCTCTCTCCTGGATTCGTGAAGCTCCTTCTAATTTCAATGTCTTCGTCTCCAACAGGATAGCTCAAATTCAGGAACGAACCAAAGGAATGACGTGGCGTCATGTACCGTCCGAAATGAATCCCGCAGATGTACTTTCCCGTGGATGCACAGCGCTCGAGTTGCTTGGATCAAGCCTGTGGTGCGAGGGACCTGCCTTTCTGCGTTCGAAAGCATCCGATTGGCCAGCAACTGCGCCGTCTGTTGGAGATTTACCTGAACGCCGGCGGCAAGCATTAGTTCTGGTTCATCAGCTGGACATCACATTCACCTTGAAATACCAAAATTCGTTTGGCAAACTTCAGCGTGTTTTCGCTTATGTTCATCGCTTTTTGCAACTTAAGCGCAAGGATCTGCCCCGCGAAAGAGGTGGCCTAACTGTTGATGACATCAGGAGTGGCACGCACTTGCTGGTTAAAGCCATGCAATTAATACATTTTGCGGACGAGCACAAGGCCCTGAGCGCAAAGAAGCCAATCTCATCCAAAAGTAGGCTGATTTCCTTGAATCCGCTGCTTGATCAGACAGGACTAATACGAGTTGGTGGGCGTTTGCAGAACTCGCTCCTGAACTTCGATGCTAGACATCCAATGCTGCTACCAAAACGGCATCCGGTAACAAATGCCATTATCTTGTTTTATCACCACAAATTCTTGCACGCTGGCTCACAAAGTCTTCTCGCAGCTCTGCGCCAGAGATTCTGGCCAATTGGTGGTCGGAAAACAGTTGCAGCTGTGATCAGCAAGTGCATTTGATGATTTCGTTTAAGGCCCAAACTCTGCGAGCATATCATGGCCCCGCTGCCAGCTGATCGTGTTCAGCCGAATCGCCCGTTTCTCACCACTGGAATCGACTTCTGTGGTCCTTTCCTTTGCAAATCGGAAGTAAGGAACAGGCCACCATTTAATGTTACATTTCCGTTTTCGTTTGCTTTGCCACAAAGGCAACGCACCTGGAAGTTGTTGAAGATTTATCTACATCGTCGTTTATTGCTGCACTAAGGAGGTTTATCAGCATTCGAGGCAAACCAAACGCTATTTGGTCGGATAATGCGACGAACTTTGTGGGTGCCAAAAACGAGCTCAAGGATCTTCGGGAACTCTTCCTCGGCGATCCTCAATCCAATGAGATTATGAACTCATGCTGTTCTCTCGGAATTAACTGGCGTTTCATTCCACCACGTTCTCCTCACTTTGGCGGATTGTGGGAGGCTGCAGTGAAATCGGCCAAATTTCACTTCTATTGTGTTGTTGGGAAGACGATTCTAACTTTTCACGAGCTTCGCACCATTGTTTGTGAAATATCTGCAATGTTAAACTCACGACCACTTTGTCCCATTACAGAAAATCCTGACGACTTAGATGTTTTGACTCCTGGCCATTTTTTAATTGGATCAGCCTTTGCATCGTTTGATGAGCCTGATGTTACGCATCTTGACATCAATTGCCTTGGAAGGTGGCAACGCGTCTTCCAGAGGCAACAAATTTTCTGGAGAAAGTGGAGCTCCAATTATCTCTCGCTTCTTCAAGAACGTGGCAAATGGTGTAAATCAGCGAAAAATTTGGAAAGGAACAGCATCGTTGTCCTTAAAGAGGACAATCTTCCCCCACTTCAATGGCGCTTGGGAAGGATTGAGGGGACGATCGCTGGAGGAGATGGCACTGTTCGTGTTGCTATAATCCGCACTGCATCTGGATTGGTCAAAAGAGCTGTGAGCAAGATAGCCGTTCTGCCCGTCGAAACCACTTCGGTTGAAAGGATACCTCTTCCAACGGGGGGAGAATGTCGGGAGCAAAACTAAAATTATCTATTGCACTTGCTCTAATTATGCTATTATTTGCTAATATATGTTAGCGTACTTAAAATCTGTAAAACTCAAAGCTGTACATATACATAAGCATATGATCTGTAAATCAACTCTCTTTAATGTAACTTGCGAGCTTGTGCAGCATCTTGTAATGTTAGTATCAGTCAGTCGATCTCTGTAATCAAAAGGCAATACACGCACCCACGCATCGCTACTAAATCGAACGCACACGTCTTCGTTTAATTTCGCATATTGTATTTTATAATTCGCTAAAAGGGTTTCACAAAATAGTGAACCCTCTAAACAATAACAAACAAAGTACATTTAACATTAAAATACATATAAGAACGGCATGCTAAATACGTGCAGACGCCATAATTGTTCATCAGTTGCTGCAGAAAGTGGATAGTGCGACGCGAGCTAAGTGGGAAGAATCAGCATCCGTAGACGAGATCCCATCGTGCGCACAATTTACGATGTTTCTGGAAAACTGATGTCTCAAATTGGAAAATGTGGAACGATCCGCAGCAGCATACGCAGTCGGCTCTCAGGTGGGAAAAAACAACAAAACTAACCCCAGTAGAAGTTCGCTGATTGCCACTAACGCAACAAAGCATCAGATTTACATTTGTCCTCAATTCGCCAACTTATCGCCTCAGCTTCGGTTTAAAGAAGCTAAGAGATTGGGCTTATGCTTGAACTGTCTCAAGAAGGGACATCAGCTGAGAAATTGCAACTCGGGCGCCTGCCGATCATGTGGCAGCAAGCATCATAGCCTATTGCATCTGAGCCAGCAGTCTACTGTGCCCCAATCGCAAGTCGTTTGTCGCAAGCTGCACAGCCGTCAATCAGCTCTTCTTCTTCGAAAGTCTACTTCTCTGTTGGCTCAGAATTCGTGCTCTGAGACTATTTTTCTTGCCACTGCAGTAGTTAATGTGCGAGATCGTTCTGGTCAGTGGATTCCATGCCGTGCTCTGCTTGACTCTGGGTCGCAGTTGCACATAATTACTTCGTTTCTCGCTCATCAATTGCAACTTACTCGATGTCTGATGTCTCGCACTTCTGAATTCTCTGCAAACATTACTGCGTTAGTTGCTCCTGCCATAACTGAAAATTAACCCAATTTAACCGTTAGCTAAGAAGGCTGGAATATACCCGGAAATATTCGTTTGGCAGATCCAGAGTTCTACCGGTCTGGCAAAATAGATTTGTTGATTGGAGCTGGATTATTTTTTGACCTGCTTTGCGTTGGCCAAATTAAGTTGGCTGGAGGTTTGCCACTTCTGCAAGAGACTCGCTTAGGACGAATTGTCACGGGGGGAGTCAAAGCACCCCACAATGCGGTGGCATTAGGAGTCCAGTCCAATGAGAGCAAAAATTTTGAGGCTGAGATTAGAATTGATGAAATGGTGCGTCGATTTTGGGAAATCGGGAGCGTTGAAGATTCCGTTTCTAAGCTATCAAAGGAGAAGCTTGAATGTGAAGCGCATTTCGTCGATAACTATTCGCGTTTACCGTCAGGCGAATATTAGGTTCGGCTGCCAATGAAGGCAAGTTTTAAAATGCTTGGAGATTCATACCAGCAAGCACATCGTCGTTTTCTAAATCTGGAAAATAAATTAGAGCGTCGTCCACAATTAAAATCACAATACTCAGCATTTATTCATGGATATTTAGCATTGAATTATATGTCTCTTGTTGGCGTAGACTCGACAAGTCTATGCAAATATTTCTTGCCTCATCACTGCGAGTTTAAGGAGGACAGCGCATTACAAAATTGCGAACGCACACGTCTTCGTTTAATTTCGCATATTGTATTTTATAATTCGCTAAAAGGGTTTCACAAAATAGTGAACCCTCTAAACAATAACAAACAAAGTACATTTAACATTAAAATACATATAAGAACGGCATGCTAAATACGTGGAAAAACTACAAAAATTTAATAATAACAAATATAGACGTAAAGTTAATAAATATAATACATTTAGGTTATGCTATTTGTGACGTATCTAACGCTGGGGTCGCTGCAAAAGTACTGCATACCCGCGATACAGATACAAAAAAACTATTGCCTACTTTCAGGCTGTTTTGAAAAGCTAAACCGACAAGCGACCTTTTCAATCTCAGACAGAGGAAGTTGCTTTACGTCAAAAGAATTTGAAGATTTCCTAGAACAAAACGAAGTGAAGCACATAAAAATTGCTACTGGGCCACCGCAAGCAAATGGCCAAGTTGTGAGGGTGAACAGAAGTCTAGGCCCGATGATTGCAAAACTAGTAGAGCCAGAAAAGGGATTACATTGGGACGTAGTAGTGGAAACGGTAGAGTATACGTTAAATAACACGATACAAAGAGCTATAAATCAGCATCCAAGCAATATGTTATTTGGAGTGGGACAAAAAGGAACACTTTCGGACACTTCAAGAGAAAGCTTAAAAGCATTACAGGAAACCCAAACCATTAGAGATTTGGACAGAATTAGATTAGATGCAAACACTCATCAAAAAAAGTTACAGGATTACAATAAGCAAGCAGTAGATGCAAAGCGCCAAGCGCCAAGCGCCACATTGTTATCATGAAAACGATTTAGTTATGGTAAAAAATTTCGACACTCATATAGGAACATCTAAGAAATTAATACAAAAATTTAAAAGACCATATAAGATATCAAAAGTGTTACGAAACGATAGATATGTACTAGAAGACGTAGACGGGTTTCAGCAGTCAAGAATTCCATATAAGGGAGTTTGGGCAGTTGCTAATATGAAACCTTGGATAGGAAATAATACAGACACGATAAACGATAATGAATAATACTGTATATATGTTAATGTATATAATCAATAAGTTAAACTGTTATATGTACACAGCAACTCGATGCAAATATATAACATGAACTGTAAATAACATAACATAGGAATAAAACATACCCTGTAAATAAACATAAGAATAACATAGACTAAGCATAACCAAATAACCATTCTGTATTTGGCAATCGAAATAGACAGTTGCATAGCGCGTAAAAAATAAATATATACTGGCTACACATCGAAGGCTATGCAACAATAATTAATCAAGGGAAATCAAATGTACCAGAGCTCAAGTTGCCAGAGTTCAGTGGCGGCTACACTGAGTATTCTAATTTCTTTTCTTTGTTTTCGACAATTATAGATCAGGATCCAGATTTAACTGAAATCGAAAAGCTTTAGCTTTTGATGACATGTTTGAAGGGACATGTTTGCAGTGGCTAAAGATTTGCTTAAAAATCGGTTTAATAACAAACGTTAAATTTTTTAGGCACACATCGTTAAAATTCTGGGTCTTCAGAAAGTAGAGTCACCTTCGGCGGTAAAGCTGCGTAAGATATCGGATACAGTCAACGCAAATATTCATTCGCTGCAGTCCTTAGAAAACAAGGAGCAAATTGCAGACGCCATAATTGTTCATCAGTTGCTGCAGAAAGTGGATAGTGCGACGCGAGCTAAGTGGGAAGAATCAGCATCCGTAGACGAGATCCCATCGTGCGCACAATTTACGATGTTTCTGGAAAACTGATGTCTCAAATTGGAAAATGTGGAACGATCCGCAGCAGCATACGCAGTCGGCTCTCAGGTGGGAAAAAACAACAAAACTAACCCCAGTAGAAGTTCGCTGATTGCCACTAATACATTGTCGAATGCTTGCGTCTGTTGCAACGCAACAAAGCATCAGATTTACATTTGTCCTCAATTCGCCAACTTATCGCCTCAGCTTCGGTTTAAAGAAGCTAAGAGATTGGGCTTATGCTTGAACTGTCTCAAGAAGGGACATCAGCTGAGAAATTGCAACTCGGGCGCCTGCCGATCATGTGGCAGCAAGCATCATAGCCTATTGCATCTGAGCCAGCAGTCTACTGTGCCCCAATCGCAAGTCGTTTGTCGCAAGCTGCACAGCCGTCAATCAGCTCTTCTTCTTCGAAAGTCTACTTCTCTGTTGGCTCAGAATTCGTGCTCTGAGACTATTTTTCTTGCCACTGCAGTAGTTAATGTGCGAGATCGTTCTGGGCAGTGGATTCCATGCCGTGCTCTGCTTGACTCTGGGTCGCAGTTGCACATAATTACTTCGTTTCTCGCTCATCAATTGCAACTTACTCGATGTCTGATGTCTCGCACTTCTGAATTCTCTGCAAACATTACTGCGTTAGTTGCTCCTGCCATAACTGAAAATTAACCCAATTTAACCGTTAGCTAAGAAGGCTGGAATATACCCGGTAATATTCGTTTGGCAGATCCAGAGTTCTACCGGTCTGGCAAAATAGATTTGTTGATTGGAGCTGGATTATTTTTTGACCTGCTTTGCGTTGGCCAAATTAAGTTGGCTGGAGGTTTGCCACTTCTGCAAGAGACTCGCTTAGGACGAATTGTCACGGGGGGAGTCAAAGCACCCCACAATGCGGTGGCATTAGGAGTCCAGTCCAATGAGAGCAAAAATTTTGAGGCTGAGATTAGAATTGATGAAATGGTGCGTCGATTTTGGGAAATCGGGAGCGTTGAAGATTCCGTTTCTAAGCTATCAAAGGAGAAGCTTGAATGTGAAGCGCATTTCGTCGATAACTATTCGCGTTTACCGTCAGGCGAATATTAGGTTCGGCTGCCAATGAAGGCAAGTTTTAAAATGCTTGGAGATTCATACCAGCAAGCACATCGTCGTTTTCTAAATCTGGAAAATAAATTAGAGCGTCGTCCACAATTAAAATCACAATACTCAGCATTTATTCATGGATATTTAGCATTGAATTATATGTCTCTTGTTGGCGTAGACTCGACAAGTCTATGCAAATATTTCTTGCCTCATCACTGCGAGTTTAAGGAGGACAGCGCATTACAAAATTGCGAACGCACACGTCTTCGTTTAATTTCGCATATTGTATTTTATAATTCGCTAAAAGGGTTTCACAAAATAGTGAACCCTCTAAACAATAACAAACAAAGTACATTTAACATTAAAATACATATAAGAACGGCATGCTAAATACGTGGAAAAACTACAAAAATTTAATAATAACAAATATAGACGTAAAGTTAATAAATATAATACATTTAGGTTATGCTATTTGTGACGTATCTAACGCTGGGGTCGCTGCAAAAGTACTGCATACCCGCGATACAGATACAAAAAAACTATTGCCTACTTTCAGGCTGTTTTGAAAAGCTAAACCGACAAGCGACCTTTTCAATCTCAGACAGAGGAAGTTGCTTTACGTCAAAAGAATTTGAAGATTTCCTAGAACAAAACGAAGTGAAGCACATAAAAATTGCTACTGGGCCACCGCAAGCAAATGGCCAAGTTGTGAGGGTGAACAGAAGTCTAGGCCCGATGATTGCAAAACTAGTAGAGCCAGAAAAGGGATTACATTGGGACGTAGTAGTGGAAACGGTAGAGTATACGTTAAATAACACGATACAAAGAGCTATAAATCAGCATCCAAGCAATATGTTATTTGGAGTGGGACAAAAAGGAACACTTTCGGACACTTCAAGAGAAAGCTTAAAAGCATTACAGGAAACCCAAACCATTAGAGATTTGGACAGAATTAGATTAGATGCAAACACTCATCAAAAAAAGTTACAGGATTACAATAAGCAAGCAGTAGATGCAAAGCGCCAAGCGCCAAGCGCCACATTGTTATCATGAAAACGATTTAGTTATGGTAAAAAATTTCGACACTCATATAGGAACATCTAAGAAATTAATACAAAAATTTAAAAGACCATATAAGATATCAAAAGTGTTACGAAACGATAGATATGTACTAGAAGACGTAGACGGGTTTCAGCAGTCAAGAATTCCATATAAGGGAGTTTGGGCAGTTGCTAATATGAAACCTTGGATAGGAAATAATACAGACACGATAAACGATAATGAATAATACTGTATATATGTTAATGTATATAATCAATAAGTTAAACTGTTATATGTACACAGCAACTCGATGCAAATATATAACATGAACTGTAAATAACATAACATAGGAATAAAACATACCCTGTAAATAAACATAAGAATAACATAGACTAAGCATAACCAAATAACCATTCTGTATTTGGCAATCGAAATAGACAGTTGCATAGCGCGTAAAAAATAAATATATACTGGCTACACATCGAAGGCTATGCAACAATAATTAATCAAGGGAAATCAAATGTACCAGAGCTCAAGTTGCCAGAGTTCAGTGGCGGCTACACTGAGTATTCTAATTTCTTTTCTTTGTTTTCGACAATTATAGATCAGGATCCAGATTTAACTGAAATCGAAAAGCTTTAGCTTTTGATGACATGTTTGAAGGGACATGTTTGCAGTGGCTAAAGATTTGCTTAAAAATCGGTTTAATAACAAACGTTAAATTTTTTAGGCACACATCGTTAAAATTCTGGGTCTTCAGAAAGTAGAGTCACCTTCGGCGGTAAAGCTGCGTAAGATATCGGATACAGTCAACGCAAATATTCATTCGCTGCAGTCCTTAGAAAACAAGGAGCAAATTGCAGACGCCATAATTGTTCATCAGTTGCTGCAGAAAGTGGATAGTGCGACGCGAGCTAAGTGGGAAGAATCAGCATCCGTAGACGAGATCCCATCGTGCGCACAATTTACGATGTTTCTGGAAAACTGATGTCTCAAATTGGAAAATGTGGAACGATCCGCAGCAGCATACGCAGTCGGCTCTCAGGTGGGAAAAAACAACAAAACTAACCCCAGTAGAAGTTCGCTGATTGCCACTAATACATTGTCGAATGCTTGCGTCTGTTGCAACGCAACAAAGCATCAGATTTACATTTGTCCTCAATTCGCCAACTTATCGCCTCAGCTTCGGTTTAAAGAAGCTAAGAGATTGGGCTTATGCTTGAACTGTCTCAAGAAGGGACATCAGCTGAGAAATTGCAACTCGGGCGCCTGCCGATCATGTGGCAGCAAGCATCATAGCCTATTGCATCTGAGCCAGCAGTCTACTGTGCCCCAATCGCAAGTCGTTTGTCGCAAGCTGCACAGCCGTCAATCAGCTCTTCTTCTTCGAAAGTCTACTTCTCTGTTGGCTCAGAATTCGTGCTCTGAGACTATTTTTCTTGCCACTGCAGTAGTTAATGTGCGAGATCGTTCTGGGCAGTGGATTCCATGCCGTGCTCTGCTTGACTCTGGGTCGCAGTTGCACATAATTACTTCGTTTCTCGCTCATCAATTGCAACTTACTCGATGTCTGATGTCTCGCACTTCTGAATTCTCTGCAAACATTACTGCGTTAGTTGCTCCTGCCATAACTGAAAATTAACCCAATTTAACCGTTAGCTAAGAAGGCTGGAATATACCCGGTAATATTCGTTTGGCAGATCCAGAGTTCTACCGGTCTGGCAAAATAGATTTGTTGATTGGAGCTGGATTATTTTTTGACCTGCTTTGCGTTGGCCAAATTAAGTTGGCTGGAGGTTTGCCACTTCTGCAAGAGACTCGCTTAGGA
This sequence comes from Drosophila limbata, assembly GCA_963924055.1. Lineage (NCBI taxonomy): Eukaryota > Metazoa > Arthropoda > Insecta > Diptera > Drosophilidae > Drosophila > Drosophila limbata. The sequence continues at coordinate 105,855 of CAWUOW010000279.1, forward strand.
CGAATTGTCACGGGGGGAGTCAAAGCACCCCACAATGCGGTGGCATTAGGAGTCCAGTCCAATGAGAGCAAAAATTTTGAGGCTGAGATTAGAATTGATGAAATGGTGCGTCGATTTTGGGAAATCGGGAGCGTTGAAGATTCCGTTTCTAAGCTATCAAAGGAGAAGCTTGAATGTGAAGCGCATTTCGTCGATAACTATTCGCGTTTACCGTCAGGCGAATATTAGGTTCGGCTGCCAATGAAGGCAAGTTTTAAAATGCTTGGAGATTCATACCAGCAAGCACATCGTCGTTTTCTAAATCTGGAAAATAAATTAGAGCGTCGTCCACAATTAAAATCACAATACTCAGCATTTATTCATGGATATTTAGCATTGAATTATATGTCTCTTGTTGGCGTAGACTCGACAAGTCTATGCAAATATTTCTTGCCTCATCACTGCGAGTTTAAGGAGGACAGCGCATTACAAAATTGCGTGTGGTCTTCGATGGATCAGCCCGCTCGTCCTCAGGATATTCACTGAACGAATTACCCATGGCAGGCCCCACAACAGAGCCTAAGCTGTTTAACACGTTGCTTCAGGACATTTTCTGTAGCATTGACTGGAGATATAAGTAAGATGTATAGTTGCGTTAGAATGAACGAGTCTGATAGTTTCTAGCAGTGTATTTTATGGCGTGATTCTCCGCAGCAAAAGGTACAAATCTACAAGCTAGATAATGTCACCTACGGCACAAAACCAGCATCATTTCTTTCCGTTCGGTCCATGCAGCAACTTGCATCTGATGAGAAATCTTCGTTTCCAATCGGATCGAAAATTCTAATGCGCGATTTCTACGTTGATGACCTGATTTCGAGCGGTGACTCAACGCAAGAGGCTTTAGAAATTATGCGCCAAGTAACGAGTCTGTTGGATCGTGGGCAGTTTAAATTAAGAAAATGGTGCTCGAATGATCCAGCTGTGCTGCAACAAATTCTCGACTCGGAAAAGGAGACGTTCCTTAAGTTTGATGATGGGAGCCACATCACAAAGACACTCGGCCTGGCTTGGGATCCAGCTTCGGATGACCTCTATATTTTCTTTTCGCCACGCACCCACGCATCGCTACTAAATCGAACGCACACGTCTTCGTTTAATTTCGCATATTGTATTTTATAATTCGCTAAAGGGGTTTCACAAAATAGTGAACCCTCTAAACAATAACAAACAAAGTACATTTAACATTAAAATACATATAAGAACGGCATGCTAAATACATGGAAAAACTACAAAAATTTAATAATAACAAATAAAGACGTTAAGTTAATAAATATAATACATTGTAACGAAGTTTTCCAGCCGGGGTCTGCGTCTCAGTCCGGCCAGGGTCTGTTATAGAAAATATTTATTAACATCTGGGACGGCTGAAATGAGCGGCGGAAGCGTCAGAGGGTATGCGGACGCTCCCGCTCGATGATCGGCTGAAAAGAACCATGATGCGAACCCACAAGCGACCAGGAGGACGAGGAGGAAACTCCCGAATCCCGTTACGTCGTCCTCTTCTCGCCCCCTGAGTCTCTCGGTTCGGATGCGGCCACAAAGTCGTCCCTTTCCGGCGGCGTTGGGTGTTGTACCCCGGGATGAGAAACGGAACAGACCAAAATCTCATCCCAAGGATACCCCAACGACGCTCAGACCCGGCCGCCTGGTATCGAATCCACGGACAGAAAACGGAACGGACCAAAATTCTGTTCGTGGATCGTATCCAAGTGTTTCCAAACCTGGTTCGCCGGAGAGAGGCTTCAGAAATAGAAAACGGAACAGACCAAGATTCTATTTCTGAGGCGTCTCCGGCGCACCAGGTCCTGTAATAAACTAAACGCAAAAATATTTACCCCGAACCACAGGGAAAATAAAACGCGAGCATGCCATTTCCATTTTCTTATTTATTCCGCAATGGTATATATAAAAAGAAGAAAACGGAAAGAAATTTTGTGCCGCCGCACACAGTGGAAAGATGTTAAGCCGCTGCTCCATAGGCGGAGCCGAGAAATGAGAAAAGGCCAGTGGCCAGCTTACCGGCTATACGATCGGCCGAAATGGATGCTGCGTTTCCGCAGGTGGCTCGTTGTCCTCACACTCACACACACACACACGAGGGTGTTGCTGCTGATAGCGCTGCGCGGCGCTGTGTTTCGTTGTTGTTGCTGGTCTTTTTCACACACACACGACGGTGTTGCGGCTGATGGCGCTGCGCTGCGCTGTGTTTGTTGTTGTTGTTGTGGTCACACACACACCGACGGTGCTGCTGCTGATGGCGCTGCGCTGCGCTGTGTTTTGTTGTTGTTGTTGCTTGCGGCCAAAAAAACAGATTTCCGCGCACACACTGTTTTGTTGCTGCTTGCGGCCAGAAAAGGGCAGATTTCTGCGCACACACTTTTGTTGTTGCTGCTTGAGTCGAAAAATGCCCGCGCACACACACTCTGTTGTTGTTGCTGATGTCACTTTGAAATAAAACTTTTGTTGTCCGAGAAAACACGTCCGCTTGCTTTGAGCCCGTCAGAAAAGTGCAAAAGTGCCGCGTGGCGGAAGTTCCACCATTTTTCTTGCTCGTTCACCTTCAGAACCAGATGAACGATCGTGCGTGGTTCCTTAGAACGAAAATTGAACTACGAGAACGCGACTTAGTTCATTGCGCTAGTTCTTCGTGTTCGCTCCATGCGATGTTCAAAATACCAAAACTTTAATGAACCAACTGAGCGAGCGCGATCCAGTGGCTCGCTCAGTGGTGTATTAATACTAGATTTGTGTGGCAGCTGGATGCTGCCTCACACCCCCCCTTTACTTCGGGGGGCGGAGAAAGACCGTGACCTCGCCTTGGCGGGAGATGCGGACTTGGAAGCGCTGCCCTTCTGCCTCCACCACGAACTTCTTGGGCCCTTCCGTCGAAACTTTAGATTGGGCCAGTCCCACGGCGTCCACTACCGCTACGGGCACCATGGCCCCCAATCCGAAAACGCGCCATCCGACCGGGATCTCCGCCCAATCCAATTGCTCCCACGGCAAATCCTGGGCGACGTCGACGTCTCCAACTGCGGCCAGCACCTCGTCGTACTCCTCGTTCCCCAGCAAGGACAAATCCTCGACGACCGAGCCCGGGGGGTTGATCTCGGCTGCCAGAATCGCGCCAAGGGCAGTGGAATCCGGCAAAGGCCCCGGAAAACTGCCGTCTCCCCGCTCTTCGTCCTCCATCGCCGGCTGGTAGAGCTGTGGGTGTAGTCGTACTGCAGAAAAGAACGAGGATGATTAATTACGGGCTTCCGCACTGGTTCTGGGTTAAGTCAAGATGAAGAGGCGTAGTTAGTATTCGGAGGGTTACAAGAGACGTAGCTAGTATTCGGAGGGTTAAAAGAAACGTAGAGTTCAGCCTATCAGGTGGTCGGAGTTTGGCGAAGAGGTAGAACTCGTGATTATTTCGAAGCTTGGCCTAAGCCTGGCTCAGGCGCTGATGGAGAAGAATTTTCCTCAAGTGGGACAACGGGTGTGAATTCGGCATGGTAGGCTTTAAGATCGGCCAGGTTGGCCACCCGACGTTGGGATGAGGCTACTCGTTGTAGCCGCACCACGTTTGGCGAAATAAACTTCCGGACGTGATAGGGACTCTCGTACTTCGGTGCCAGTTTGGCCGCGAAACCTTCGGCGGCGTTAGACAGGACGTGGTGTTTTACCAGGACGAGACTTTGTAACTCCGGGCGCCATTCGCGACGTCGGAGGTTGTAATGTCTGGCCTGGTCGATCGTTGCTCGCTGTGTATTCTCCTTCACTATCTTGAATATGTCTTGCAGTCGTCTGGCCTTTGTGTCGGGTGCTTCTGGTTCCCGTCCGATGCTAGGAGTTACTTCGTCGTAGAGAGCCCCAGGGAGTCGTGGTTCTCGTCCTTGGACTAAGAATGCTGGGCTGAATCCGGTCGTGTCCGAGACGCTAGTGTTGATTGCCAGCATGATTTCTGGCAAGAGATCATCCCATGTCTTTTGGTCTCCACAGATGTTTTGCGCGATCATCGTCTTGATTGTCCGGTTCGCGCGTTCGGTCGGATTCTGTTGCGGGCTGTACGGGGCGGTGTGCTGTAACTCGATGCCAGCGGTTTGGCAGAAGGCACGAAAAGATCGACTAGTGAACTGTGTACCGTTGTCGCACACAAAACGCTGTGGTACTCCAAACCGGCTGAGTATGGTCTCTCGAAAGGCTCGCTCCAGGTGTGCTGACGTCGCCTTCCGTAAGGGGATGAGCTCGACCCACTTGGTGAACGCGTCGAAGAATACCAGGAGCATGGTATTCCCATGCTTGGACCTTGGGAGTGGACCAACGAAGTCGGCGCAAAGTGTTCCGAAAGGCTCCTCCACCTGGCGTGTCAGCATCCGGCCTGCAGGCTTGAGTTGGCTCACCTTGAACTTTTGGCACTTCTCGCACTGCTTTACGTAGCGGGCTACGTCCCGGAATAAACCGGGCCAGTAGTAGCGTTGACTGATCCGAGCGATTGTCTTCCGGACACCCAGGTGTCCGGCGGTGGGATGGTCGTGACATTCAGCGAGCACCCTAGATCTGTGGTCGGAAGCGACGCACAGCTTCCAGGGCACGTAGTCCTCCTCCTCTGGTCGATGACCAAGGTGGCAATATACTTGACTTCCTTCGATGGTGAAATCCGGGAACTTGTCTGGAGCCTCCAAGATGCGTTTGGTGAGCCGTGTTATCCATTTGCAGTTTGATTCTTCCTTTCGTGTGATCTGCAGGGCTACTTCCAATGGTTGGCGAGACAAGGCGTCTGCTACGATGTTCTGCTTGCCTCGGCGATAGTGGATGTCGAACTGATATTGTTGCAGCTCCAGGGCCCATCGTGCGATCCGTCCGGTAGGGTTGTCGATGCTGTTTAGCCATTTGAGAGCGAGATGGTCCGTCACTACGTCGAACCTGTAGCCTTCCAGGTAGCAGCGCAACTTGCGAATGGCCCAGACTATGGCCAAGCACTCTTTCTCCGTGGCGGAATAGTTCTCCTCCGCTTTGACCAGCCGCCGGCTGACATAGGCGATCACCCGTTCGGCTCCTTGGTGCTGTTGAGTCAATACGGCTCCAAGTCCGCAGTCGCTCGCGTCGGTTTGGAGTACAAACTTCTCGCGAGTACAAACAGGTCGCCTGGTCCGGCTGTGGTTCCCCCGAAGGGGACTTCGTGGTGTTTTGCTGATGCTGCTGCGGACAGATCGCCTGGTCCGGCTGTGGTTCCCCCGAAGGGGTCTTCGTGATGCTTCGCTGATGCTGCTGCGGACAGGTCGCCTGGTCCGGCTGTGGTTCCCCCGAAGGGGTCTTCGTGATGCTTTGCTAGTGCGGACAGGTCGCCTGGTCCGGCTGTGGTTCGGGCTTCGTGATGCTTTGCTAGTGCGGACAGGTCGCCTGGTCCGGCGGTGGTTCGGGCTTCGTGATACAGGTCGCCTGGTCCGGCTGTGGTTCCCCCGAAGGGGTCTTCGTGATGATGATTTGCTGCTGCGGACAGGTCGCCTGGTCCGGCTGTGGTTCGAGCATGGGTGATGAGTGCTTCCGTCGTCCCGCCCAACGTCGTTTCCCACCCGGGAAGGGGATCCTGGCTCGCCGTGGTGGCGCGGGTAGTATTACGACGACCGGTGGGGGTCTGTAGACAAGCTGGCGTCAACCGCAATTGTACGGCTCCACAGTGTAGGGACGCTTGGACAGCACACAAGAAATCTATGCCCAGGATCACGTCGTCCACGACGGTTGGCAGTACCAGGAAGGGTATGCACGCCCATTTCTCGCCGAGCTGCACTGTTGCGACGAGTGCCTTGCACACGGTGGCACGACTTCCATCTGCCATGCTGACTTTGGCTCGTATATCTCGAAGTTGTTGGCTGTTGAGTTGGCTTGCTGCACTCTCGCTTATAAAACTCCTCGTGGCTCCAGTGTCTATGGTGGCTTGCCTCACCTGACCCTCGATCCTGACCTGAGCCACGATGCGCGCCTTCTCCACTCGCATGACTGGATTTATTCCCGGGACGGGTTGGCGGCTGTCCTCACCTGGTCCTGGGGCAGGTAAGACCGCTGTCCGTTTCCCGAAGCCAAACCGCAGCACTCCGTCGTCTTGATTCCTCGTTTGCCACAGCGCCAGCAGTAGTACAGCTGCCGGTTGCGACAGTCCCGCGCCTGGTGACCGATTTCACCACAGCGTCTACAGGCTCGTTGTACGTCGATGGCTGGACCTGATTCTTGCATCATCCTGTTAACGTGTGGTTTTCCTACGGATGGCTGATGGCTCGGCTGGCTGTCTCGGAAAGGATTCCGATGTCTGGTCGCTACGGCTGGCTCATCCCGGTTGTGGGCTATGGCTAGGCCCAGTTGTGCAGGTCCACTGCTCTGTCGCTCGCGATCTCGGACAAACTCGAAGTCCGCGGCCAATTGTGTCAGTTGCGGGAGTGAGTGGGCCTCGTGCCGCCGGATATACAGTTGGTATTCGGGCAGCAGGTTCTCGTATGCCCGATCCAGTTCCTGTTTTCCTGAGTAGCTTGCTCGCTTCATGAGCAGCCGTAGTTCCACGATGTACGTCTTGAAGGATTCTCCTAGCCTCTGTTGCCTTGCTCGGATCTGGTCTTCCAAGCGCTGAAAATATCGAGGGGGCAAGAAAAAATCTAGGAAATCCTGCTTGAAGGTGGCCCATGATGCTCCCTGCAACCGACTAACACGAAACCAGTCACTAGCATTCCCAGTAAGTAGTTCTGGAATGGCTTGTGAAAGGTGTGCCAGGTCGATTAGGTGAGCCGCAGCGCGTTCCTCAACACGTTCGATGAAACTCAGCGGATCCGACTGCCCATCGAAGTGGATACCCCAGCGATGCACTTTCTCCGCTATCGTGCGATATGGTGTGTCTGTGCGGCTCGTGTTCTGCGTGGCAGGGGAATGGTTGCGATTCCCTCGGAGGAGACGACTGCTCGTTCGAACCTCCGGTGGTTGACTGCTCGGCGCAGTCACGATCACTTGCGGCACCACTTGATCCCTTGGGACAGGGGAAACGCTGCGGGATCGACTCTTGGTATCGCTGTGGTCAGATCCTGAGGCATCCCGATACTGCTGCTCTAGCTCCATCAATCGCTGGTTGACGTGCTCGGCATGGGTGCTTAGCGAAACGAATGCGGCGACACGGGTACGGAGTTCGGTAACGGTCCCTTCCGGATCGAGGCCGAATTCCGCCGCTATCGTTATCAATTGCTCCCGGCGTCGGTAGTACACCCAACTGACGCTGACCATGCTGACCGGTGCACGTGTTTGGGTCAGTGATGATGGACGTAAAGCGCTTCCTTATGCTAGGCGCACGTGGTTGGGCACTAGACCTTTCACTCGTGAGCCTTGCAGAGAGCGACCAGTCGCGGCTGGATTGTCTACGATTTACCCGTTGGCGTTTCAACAACCGGGTTGCTGAAGGCTGTTCTGGGTTTTCTTGGACGACTGGTCGGTTTGGCCGGTGAACGAGCAAGACCGTTAAGAGCTTTCGAGAAATATTTGGCTTGCTTGCGGGACCGTCGATGATTTTGGAAAAAAAATGGTTTTCCACGTGCAGGACCGTTGAGGACTTTCGAGAAATTATTCGGCTTGCTTGCGGGACCGTCGATGATTTTGGAAAAATGTTTTTCCACGTGCAGGACCGTTGAAAACTTTCGGAAAATTATTTGGCTTGCTTGCGGGACCGTCGATGATTTTGGGAAAAAGAAAAATGTTTTCCACGTGCAGGACCGTTGAGAACTTTCGAGAAATTATTTGGCTTGCTTGCAGGGCCGTTGATGATTTTGGAAAAATGTTTTCCACGTGCAGGACCGTTGAAAACTTTCGAGAAATTATTTTGCTGGTTTGCTTCACTTCGTTTGGTCGCTTTCGCTCGCGTTGTTTTATTTTCTTTTGATCGCGTCGATTTAGTTTCTTGGCTCGCGTTGATTTATTTTCGTTGCTTTGTTTGGTTGCGTTGAATTATGGAATTTTATTTGCTAGACTGGAGTTCGACTGTTCGCGGTGAAGGTTCTGTACTGACTTTTCTTTTTGCTTAGCGAAGACGACTGCTCGCGGTGATGGTTCTTGCTTGACTTTTCTTTTGTTTAGAGAAGACGACTGCTCGCGGTGATGGTTCTTGCTTGACTCTTTTTTTGTTTAGAGAAGACGACTGCTCGCGTTGAAGGTTCTTGCTTGACTGTCCGCTCGCTGCTTCGGCTCAAGCCATGAGACCGGTAGCGATCGCAGTCGACGTCGGCAGAGGCCGTGAATGTAGCGCTGCTTGCGTACGCGTCGCGACAAAATGTCGCCTGGCCCTCTGCTCGCCCTTGTGGCGTCAGAGCCAGCCTGTGGCTGCTGCTCGCGCACGAGGCGCAGAATCCGCTCGCTTGGAATTCTGCCCGCGCTCGTGGCGCCAGAGCCAGCTTGTAGCGCTGCCCGCCCTTGTAGCGGCAGAGCCAGGTTGTAGCTTTGTGGTCGCACGCGGTGTCTCTGCTTGCGTTGCGCTGCTGTCGGCGCTGTAGCTCTGCTTGCGTTGTGTTTCTGCCTGCGCTGCAACTCTGCTTGCGTTTGCTGCTTTGCCTGCGCTGCAGCTCGGCTTGTTATGTAAGCAAAAAAAAAGAGAAAAAAGACGTGAATCAGTTAGGGACTGAGAAATCTTAGAGATTTTATTCTGGCGGGATATAGGTCACGATGACGGTTCCGTTCCGCAATATCAGAATCTGGAACATCCTTCCGCCGGTGCGCACGCGAACCCTGACGTTCCGGCCACGGGCGTGGTTTCGGGCCCTGTCGACGCAGTCCAGAAGGGCAACTGGAACTAGCCCGTACAGGCCGCGGAGGTGCCACGCTGCTGGAGCGGCGACCCAGTTAGCCTGGCCCCAACCGACGGCTTCATTGGCGACGTCCGGCTCCTGGGCCGCTGGGCGTCATGGATATGTCCAGCGCTGGTGCGCCGTAATAACGCATCTGGCGGTACATCTCGGAGGCCAACGCAGCGGTCCCGCTTCTCTTCGCCCGTTTCTCTCGCGATCTGGAAGACAGCAACAATATCTCCCGCTGCGGCGGACTAGCGCTGCTAATTTTCTGGGCCCTCTGCTACTTGTCCAGGAGAAAAAGAAAGGAAGACTGAATAAAATGTCCCCTCAAAATAAAATGCCCCCTAAAAAAAAATTATTTCCCGAAAATATGTATATAAAAAAAATGTTTCGCTAATCGTGGCGGAAATGCCACATGGTGCGGGCAAAAAATGCCGCGTGAAAAAAAATGGCGCGGGAAAAAATGCCGCGTGGTAAAAAAATGCCAAGAGGAAAAAAAAAATCTAGAAATGGGAAAAATGTTCTACAGGGTATTTTGGTTAGTATTGCTAGCTACGAGGGCAATAATATTTCTGAGACCGTTGTGGGAAAAATGTATGCTTGCGAGGATCCCGTGGTTGACTTTCCTGACGGGCTCGGAAATTTTGTATTGGCTCGAAATAAGAAAATATGGTTTCTAATGGCATGCTTCCCAATAGGATTAAATTATCTGCCGATATCTTTGCTCTAGATGTTTATCAAAGGGACAAAATGTCCAATAAGAATTTTGTTCCAGACGTCCCTGCTCGGGCGCCATCTGTAACGAAGTTTTCCAGCCGGGGTCTGCGTCTCAGTCCGGCCAGGGTCTGTTATAGAAAATATTTATTAACATCTGGGACGGCTGAAATGAGCGGCGGAAGCGTCAGAGGGTATGCGGACGCTCCCGCTCGATGATCGGCTGTAAAGAACCATGATGCGAACCCACGAGCGACCAGGAGGACGAGGAGGAAACTCCCGAATCCCGTTACGTCGTCCTCTTCTCGCCCCCTGAGTCTCTCGGTTCGGATGCGGCCACAAAGTCGTCCCTTTCCGGCGGCGTTGGGTGTTGTACCCCGGGATGAGAAACGGAACAGACCAAAATCTCATCCCAAGGATACCCCAACGACGCTCAGACCCGGCCGCCTGGTATCGAATCCACGGACAGAAAACGGAACGGACCAAAATTCTGTTCGTGGATCGTATCCAAGTGTTTCCAAACCTGGTTCGCCGGAGAGAGGCTTCAGAAATAGAAAACGGAACAGACCAAGATTCTATTTCTGAGGCGTCTCCGGCGCACCAGGTCCGGCCGGTTGGGCAGACCATGCCTCCGCATCCTAGGGCTCGCATCAGGTTACCTGAAATCCTGTAATAAACTAAACGCAAAAATATTTACCCCGAACCACAGGGAAAATAAAACGCGAGCATGCCATTTCCATTTTCTTATTTATTCCGCAATGGTATATATAAAAAGAAGAAAACGGAAAGAAATTTTGTGCCGCCGCACACAGTGGAAAGATGTTAAGCCGCTGCTCCATAGGCGGAGCCGAGAAATGAGAAAAGGCCACTGGCCAGCTTACCGGCTATACGATCGGCCGAAATGGATGCTGCGTTTCCGCAGGTGGCTCGTTGTCCTCACACTCACACACACACACACGAGGGTGTTGCTGCTGATAGCGCTGCGCGGCGCTGTGTTTCGTTGTTGTTGCTGGTCTTTTTCACACACACACGACGGTGTTGCGGCTGATGGCGCTGCGCTGCGCTGTGTTTGTTGTTGTTGTGGTCACACACACACCGACGGTGCTGCTGCTGATGGCGCTGCGCTGCGCTGTGTTTTGTTGTTGTTGTTGCTTGCGGCCAAAAAAACAGATTTCCGCGCACACACTGTTTTGTTGCTGCTTGCGGCCAGAAAAGGGCAGATTTCTGCGCACACACTTTTGTTGTTGCTGCTTGAGTCGAAAAATGCCCGCGCACACACACTCTGTTGTTGTTGCTGATGTCACTTTGAAATAAAACTTTTGTTGTCCGAGAAAACACGTCCGCTTGCTTTGAGCCCGTCAGAAAAGTGCAAAAGTGCCGCGTGGCGGAAGTTCCACCATTTTTCTTGCTCGTTCACCTTCAGAACCAGATGAACGATCGTGCGTGGTTCCTTAGAACGAAAATTGAACTACGAGAACGCGACTTAGTTCATTGCGCTAGTTCTTCGTGTTCGCTCCATGCGATGTTCAAAATACCAAAACTTTAATGAACCAACTGAGCGAGCGCGATCCAGTGGCTCGCTCAGTGGTGTAATAATACTAGATTTGTCTGGCAGCTGGATGCTGCCTCACAACATTTAGGTTATGCTATTTGTGACGTATCTAACGCTTGGGTCGCTGCAAAAGTACTGCATACCCGCGATACAGATACAAAAAAAAACAAGTGGGAAAGGCTATAGTCGAGCTCCCGACTATAGGATAGCCGTTACTTACCTAAATAAATTTAACTTTTTTTTATTGCATGCTTTTAGGCACTTTTATTGCTTAAAAGCTTTAATCAGCCAGTACCACCTTTCTGTTTGTCCGATCTTGTTGGGATTTAGTAGAATGATAGGTAAAAACAATAGCTAACGTTCACCGTTTAAAAAATCCTAATATCTTAAAAACTGTGCGTGTGGTAGATTTTCGCAATTTACGGAGGCGGAAAGGGGCGTGTCAAAATTTTGAAACAAACTTGACCTGCGTGGGGTTTATAGAAATCTGTGTGCCAAATTTGGTTGCTCTAGCTCTTATAGTCTCTGAGATCTAGGCGCTCACACGGACGGACAGACGGACGGACGGACGGACGGACGGACGGACGGACAGACGGACAGACGGACATGGCTATATCGACTCGGCTGTTGATGCTGATCAAGAATATATATACTTTATAAGGTCGGAGATGCTTCCTTCTCCCTGTTACATACATTGCAACGAATACAATATCCCCTTTTACTTATTTTTATAAGTAACGGGTATAACTATTGCCTACTTTCAGGCTGTTTTGAAAAACTAAACCGACAAGCGACCTTTTCAATCTCAGACAGAGGAAGTTGCTTTACGTCAAAAGAATTTGAAGATTTCCTAGAACAAAACGAAGTGAAGCACATAAAAATTGCTACTGGGCCACCGCAAGCAAATGGCCAAGTTGAAAGGGTGAACAGAAGTCTAGGCCCGATGATTGCAAAACTAGTAGAGCCAGAAAAGGGAATACATTGGCACGTAGTAGTGGAAACGGTAGAGTATACGTTAAATAACACGATACAAAGAGCTATAAATCAGCATCCAAGCAATATGTTATTTGGAGTGGGACAAAAAGGAACACTTTCGGACACTTTAAGAGAAAGCTTAAAAGCATTACAGGAAACCCAAACCATTAGAGATTTGGACAGAATTAGATTAGATGCAAACACTCATCAAAAAAATTTACAGGATTACAATAAGCAAGCAGTAGATGCAAAACGCCAAGCGCCAAGCGCCACATTGTTATCATGAAAACGATTTAGTTATGCTAAAAATTTCGACACTCATATAGGAACATCTAAGAAATTAATACCAAAATTTAAAGGACCATATAAGATATCAAAAGTGTTACGAAACGATAGATATGTACTAGAAGACGTAGACGGGTTTCAGCAGTCAAGAATTCCGTATAAGGGAGTTTGGGCAGTTGCTAATATGAAACCTTGGATAGGAAATAATACAGACACGATAAACGACAATGAATAATACTGTATATATGTTAATGTATATAATCAATAAGTTAAACTGTTATATGTACACAGCAACTCGATGCAAATATATAACATGAACTGTAAATAACATAACATAGGAATATAACATACCCTGTAAATAAACATAAGAATAACATAGGCTAAGCATAACCAAATAACCATTCTGTATTTGGCAATCGAAATAGACAGTCGCATAGCGCGTAAAAAATAAATATATACTGGCTAGAATTGTTTGTTGTTTATACACTATTTCGGACGCTACTGTTTCGTTAATTAGCAGCTGTAAGGCAATCTGTTAACTTACAGTCGGCTAACACAACATTTTTGATGCGTTGGCAGGACTACTAATTACCATTTTGAGTAATTAATCGATTAATCGATAAAGTCTGCAAATCGTTCATGGGCATACGATTAATTTTCGCGATAGTGACGCTTAGCTTCCGTCCATCTGTCTCTTTTCGCTTTTACCAATTGGCAAGTGCAGATCGCACCTGGTGACGAAAGAATTAAATCATTGTGAAGCATCCGAAATATCAATCAAAAGTTTTGTGATTTCTGTTGCACTATTTGTGCACACGGATCGTGCAAGTGCATACGTGCACGTATTTTTTGTGAAAAGTGAGATTTGGCAACAAAAGGTATGTTGTATAAAAAGTGAAAGACTCGTGTCTAATTAGTTTTCCTCCGTGCAGGCATTGGAGTCTTTGCGACGTTTGGCAGCTGCCACCATCCAAGACCAGCGCACAGCGTCAAACTCGGCGCAGCCAACAAACGCATTTTCAATTTGCACGCTGCCGCATTACTAAGAAATATAATAAAATACTAAACTAATTATTATTAGCTAAATGGGTTAGTAGCAAAATTTTTAGATTTGAAATGGAGTTAGCTTCGGAAACAATATAAAAAAGCCTATTGTATTCCGAACACAGCATTCTAAAAGGTTCATGCTGTAGCATGTCACGAAGACATTGTCCATGAGACAAGTGAGCTGATGTTGGTGAAGATTTTCCGGAGCATGCGCTGGATTCCAGCTATTTCTCGTCGGCTGGGGGGTTCCAAATTAACCGAAAAGTTTCTTGCTCTTAAGTCTTTATTAATTATACCCGTTACTTATTAAAAATAAGTAAAAGGGGATATTGTATTCGTTGCAATGTATGTAACAGGGAGAAGGAAGCATCTCCGACCCTATAAAGTATATATATTCTTGACCAGCATCAACAGCCGAGTCGATATAGCCATGTCCGTCTGTCCGTCTGTCCGTCCGTCCGTCCGTCCGTCCGTCCGTCCGTCCGTCTGTCCGTCCGTGTGAGCGCCTAGATCTCAGAGACTATAAGAGCTAGAGCAACCAAATTTGGCACACAGATTTCTATAAACCCCACGCAGGTCAAGTTTGTTTCAAAAATTTGCCACGCCCCTTTCCGCCTCCGTAAATCGCAAAAATCCACCACACGCACAGTTTTTAAGATATTAGGTTTTTTTAAACGGTGAACGTTAGCTATTGTTTTAACCTATCATTCTACTAAATCCCAACAAGATCGGACAAACAGAAAGGTGGTACTGGCTGATTAAAGCTTTTAAGCAATAAAAGTGCCTAAAAGCATGCAATAAAAAAAAAGTTAAATTTATTTAGGTAAGTAACGGGTATCCTATAGTCGGGAGCTCGACTATAGCCTTTCCCACTTGTTTATATTGTTTCCGAAGCTAACTCCATTTCAAATCTAAAAATTTTGCTACTAACCCATTTAGCTAATAATAATTAGTTTAGTATTTTATTATATTTCTTAGTAATTTAAATCTATATCCGTTTTCATATTTTATTCATTTATTTATTTATTTATTTATTTAATGTCAACTAAGAGCAGTTGACCAAATTAAGTAAAAACAAGTGGGAAAGGCTATAGTCGAGCTCCCGACTATAGGATAGCCGTTACTTACCTAAATAAATTTAACTTTTTTTTATTGCATGCTTTTAGGCACTTTTATTGCTTAAAAGCTTTAATCAGCCAGTACCACCTTTCTGTTTGTCCGATCTTGTTGGGATTTAGTAGAATGATAGGTAAAAACAATAGCTAACGTTCACCGTTTAAAAAATCCTAATATCTTAAAAACTGTGCGTGTGGTAGATTTTCGCAATTTACGGAGGCGGAAAGGGGCGTGTCAAAATTTTGAAACAAACTTGACCTGCGTGGGGTTTATAGAAATCTGTGTGCCAAATTTGGTTGCTCTAGCTCTTATAGTCTCTGAGATCTAGGCGCTCACACGGACGGACAGACGGACGGACGGACGGACGGACGGACAGACGGACAGACGGACATGGCTATATCGACTCGGCTGTTGATGCTGATCAAGAATATATATACTTTATAAGGTCGGAGATGCTTCCTTCTCCCTGTTACATACATTGCAACGAATACAATATCCCCTTTTACTTATTTTTATAAGTAACGGGTATAACTATTGCCTACTTTCAGGCTGTTTTGAAAAACTAAACCGACAAGCGACCTTTTCAATCTCAGACAGAGGAAGTTGCTTTACGTCAAAAGAATTTGAAGATTTCCTAGAACAAAACGAAGTGAAGCACATAAAAATTGCTACTGGGCCACCGCAAGCAAATGGCCAAGTTGAAAGGGTGAACAGAAGTCTAGGCCCGATGATTGCAAAACTAGTAGAGCCAGAAAAGGGAATACATTGGGACGTAGTAGTGGAAACGGTAGAGTATACGTTAAATAACACGATACAAAGAGCTATAAATCAGCATCCAAGCAATATGTTATTTGGAGTGGGACAAAAAGGAACACTTTCGGACACTTTAAGAGAAAGCTTAAAAGCATTACAGGAAACCCAAACCATTAGAGATTTGGACAGAATTAGATTAGATGCAAACACTCATCAAAAAAATTTACAGGATTACAATAAGCAAGCAGTAGATGCAAAACGCCAAGCGCCAAGCGCCACATTGTTATCATGAAAACGATTTAGTTATGCTAAAAATTTCGACACTCATATAGGAACATCTAAGAAATTAATACCAAAATTTAAAGGACCATATAAGATATCAAAAGTGTTACGAAACGATAGATATGTACTAGAAGACGTAGACGGGTTTCAGCAGTCAAGAATTCCGTATAAGGGAGTTTGGGCAGTTGCTAATATGAAACCTTGGATAGGAAATAATACAGACACGATAAACGACAATGAATAATACTGTATATATGTTAATGTATATAATCAATAAGTTAAACTGTTATATGTACACAGCAACTCGATGCAAATATATAACATGAACTGTAAATAACATAACATAGGAATATAACATACCCTGTAAATAAACATAAGAATAACATAGGCTAAGCATAACCAAATAACCATTCTGTATTTGGCAATCGAAATAGACAGTCGCATAGCGCGTAAAAAATAAATATATACTGGCTAGAATTGTTTGTTGTTTATACACTATTTCGGACGCTACTGTTTCGTTAATTAGCAGCTGTAAGGCAATCTGTTAACTTACAGTCGGCTAACACAACATTTTTGATGCGTTGGCAGGACTACTAATTACCATTTTGAGTAATTAATCGATTAATCGATAAAGTCTGCAAATCGTTCATGGGCATACGATTAATTTTCGCGATAGTGACGCTTAGCTTCCGTCCATCTGTCTCTTTTCGCTTTTACCAATTGGCAAGTGCAGATCGCACCTGGTGACGAAAGAATTAAATCATTGTGAAGCATCCGAAATATCAATCAAAAGTTTTGTGATTTCTGTTGCACTATTTGTGCACACGGATCGTGCAAGTGCATACGTGCACGTATTTTTTGTGAAAAGTGAGATTTGGCAACAAAAGGTATGTTGTATAAAAAGTGAAAGACTCGTGTCTAATTAGTTTTCCTCCGTGCAGGCATTGGAGTCTTTGCGACGTTTGGCAGCTGCCACCATCCAAGACCAGCGCACAGCGTCAAACTCGGCGCAGCCAACAAACGCATTTTCAATTTGCACGCTGCCGCAGAGACGCTGCTGGCAACGCCTCGTGGCCAACATTGTTCAGCACTCACACACACATACATCTGTTGTGTTGCACGCGGTCGCACACGATCGCTGGAGAACCTGTTTTTCGACAATCTTTTCGCTGCTGAGACACTGCTCTGTATGGCCATTTCTGGCTTTGTTTCTGTTTCCGTTGACGACCATGTGCGCACACCCTCGTGGCGGAGACTCTGTGCGCACCACCCCTTTGCGTTGCTGACGCTGCCGCGTGCTCAAACACGCCGCAGCCAACACACAGATAACGACGACATGGCAGAATCCCTGCTATAGTTGCGATACTGTACCTGATAGCTTCGTGGAAGGCTTGATGTTGTTTCGACAATAAGAAGATGGACTAGAGACACTGCAGTGACGACCCCTGTTGCGGATAATATCGCTGTGGTAGCGAGTATGCGGTTATTTTGAACCTTTTGCTTTTTCTTTTCATTTGCGTGTCATCGAATTAAACCCAATGGAACTTAAAGTAACGTAAATAAACATAAATTAAATTTTAATACTTTAAATCTTTATTTTAACATTCCAAACAACGAATATGATACAAAGATTGTCATATTAAGAATCAATTTGAAAACAATTTAGCCAAGTAAGATAAATATAATCATTTCTGGTATGGTATGTATATATTATCAAATTCTTAGCTGTTATATATTCTAATCCATTTGAAGTTCACACAGCACATCTTCGTCTTCAGGCGTGTCGACTACGGTGGAGTTTAATATTCAAAATTTAAAGTATGTGAGTACGGCTCAGCCACAACCCGTTTAAAAATAATCTGAAATCATGTAAGTCATATATAACAGCAATAATCTGAAATCGTATATTTGAATACTATAAACATACCAACTTCGAACCCGTTTTCTTATCAATAACCGCGAATGTAATATATCTTTCTGGCATTGTATCTAAAAATCCTCCGCTGAGGTAAAATGAATATTGTGAATCTATGAAGTATTACGGATTAGCTATGAATTAAATTAATTCGCCTTAATGGGCACCTGAAATAACATTGTTGCATTGATATAGGGTAAAGGCACATCATTTTAGAAGTCTTTACAGGCTGGGAGGGTAAAGAAGTAGAACAACAACATCTTAGTTCTTCACATCTGATAAATCATTCTGGTCTGCTCTTAGTTCTTTTTATTTGGTTGATATCTATTTCCTAGTTTAACTCTGTCTAGGTGGCAAAAGACCCACCCCACTTTCCCTGAGCTCTAGTCGAACCCGTAGGCAGAGTACGCCTCCAGTTTGCTGCACACATCACGTGTTCGTTACATAATTAAATGGCGCCCAACGTGGGGTCGAGGTACTGTGTCGTTATACAATCGCATCCAGACGTGGAGCTGAAGTATCTGTACAATAATATATGGCATCCAGACTTGGAGCACGAGTAGGTCGTTACAAAATAAAAAGCCGCGAGATTGTTAACGTATTTAAAAACAACTAGATTGTCTGAGATCAACAGTTACCCCGCGCTTCTAGGTACCTTTCTTAATTTCCCAATTCTTTCCACAACCACCATCCAAATTATTATTTTGTACCGATTCGCGTATGTTTGATTATTAGGAACTGCAGGTAATCTGTTAGTTTTCGCGGAGCCTGACCAATAAACAAGCATATCGTTTTATTATTAGCTAACTTATGTTAGTTAAATCAAATTTTGATTTCGAATTCTCATCATTTTGGAATTTTTAGTATTGACTTAACGTTGATCTAAACCAGGTGATAGTTTTCTTATATCTGCATAACGACTATTTTGTAAATAGGAAAATGAGATTGCTCTTGTTGGACTATTTCGACAAGTTCCTCTTTTCCGAAAACAATTTATTTAAATCAATTTTAGTAGATTCAGTTTATAGCTAAGAGAAAGCTCGAATGATTTATCAGAATATTTTTACAATGCAACAATCTTATGAATGGATAAGTCCCACAATTACCTCATGATATAATTTTATCGTTTATCGCAATTATCGTATCGTTTGTTTAAAATAAAAAATCTGCTGAGAATAAAACTTTTCTTTCTTTGACATATTCGAAACCTTAGCAATGGCAGTAGTGCGCAGCACTGAAGATTTATCTGCATTAGCAAATATAGCAGATGATTCCGTATCATGTACTATCTGCAATGACTCTAGTTCCGAAACCGTATTCACTGAGACAGCGTATAGACATAAGTTCCACAGAGCCTGTTTATCTGAGTGGTTAAATAACAACACCACATGTCCAAATTGTAGACAACCTTGCAGTCTTGCACAGAGTTCAGAGAACCTGGCAAGTACAGCCACGATGAATCCTAGAAATACTTTGGGTAGACCTCGAGGTGCCTCTGGCAGTAATCCCACTGGAACTATTCCAAAGACCCGACCAGCAACAAGGTCAAATAATCGAAATAATACTCAAAGCATGCGTCCACCACCTAGTGTTGATACTAGACGTGACTCAGGAAGAAATACTTCTGTTAATTCTGAGGATCGCATTCAGCAAATGATAACAAGCTCCTTAGAAAGCCACAGAGCAAATATTGCTGCGACAGTATCTGATCAGATCAGTACTGCCTTACGAAATTTAAGTTTGTCCGCTTTACGAAGAGAGTCTCGAGACGAATCACAACTCGAATGGGAGAATGAAATTCCTCTCAATGTGCCGCGAGCAAACGTCGAACATGAATCCAATCAGAGACGTAGACCATCTGGGGCTCGTCCTAACACAATTGATTATTCCACTGATCGTCCTGACAGAATTTCTAATGTTATCTCCAACTGGAAAGTGAAGTTTTCTGGCTCCACCAGTGACCTTCCAATAGAAGATTTCATATATCGCGTAAATTGTCTTACTTCCCAATACTTCAACAGCAATTTCGATTTGTTATATCAGTTTGCGAATTTACTCTTCTCTGGTTCCGCTCTTTCATTTTATTGGCGAGTTCATAGGACTACAGGTCATATGAATTGGTTCGAATTGTGCAACAAGCTGCGTGAGCGATATCAAGATCAACGAACTGATCGAGATATCAAACAGATCATGAGGCGTCGAAAGCAAGGAAACAATGAATCTTTTGATGAGTTCCTAGATGCCATGGTAGCGATTGCCGATTCACTCAGAGATCCTATGTCAGAAGTTGACATTATTACAGAAGTTAGACACAACCTGAAAGCTGAATTAAGACATGAGCTACTTCACGTTGATATTCCAAGTTTGGCAATATTGCGGAAGGAGTGCCATAGACACGAAGAATTCTTTCGAAACTTTCGAAGAATCTGAATCAGAGTCCGAAATTAATGATGAAGTTTGTGCAGTTCGTATTAAGGATAAATTAAAGTGCTGGAACAAGGTCATAGATACCATGATTGCTTGAAACCTCGCCGAGTTTTCTGTTATGGCTGTGGTTTGCTGGATACATATAAGCCGAATTGTGCTAAATGCAAACCAGGTGCGGAAAACTTAGCTCAGGATGTCCTCAGAGTTCCGAGAGGGGATGTCCGTCGTTAGCCTTGGATCTAAATTCGGCTTTTTAATTACCTGACTTACAATTTAACTTACCTGACGTATCACCTCATTCACCAGATTTGACAACTTCCCGATCTTTCAAACCCTACCACGAACGCTTGCGAGAATATAAGTTGCGCATAGCTGCAATTTTCAATGCTGACGCATTTACAATCAGAAAAAGTCGATCATCTTTGCGAATGCAAAAGTTTTGGAAAAGCAAGCGCAGCTTGAAATGTTTTACCATATCTGCTATAGTGCACAAAGATAATGATATTCGTCCCTTTACACAAATAGATATCTTCAATGAGTCCTATCTAGCACTCCTAGATAGTGGAGCAAATAAGAGTGTAATTGGATCAGCCCTAGCTGAACGCATTGTCTCAGGAAAGTTTCATATTAGCAAGGTAAAAGGTGTTGTTCATACTGCAGACGGTTTTAAACAATCTGTCGCAGGCACTGTGTGCATACCAATAAATTATAATTCTCAATATAAAGATTTTGAATTTCTGCTAGTTCCCTCCATTAAACAAAATGTCATTTGTGGAATGGATTTCTGGAAAGCCTTCGGCATTTCCATTCAGTCTCCTTCATATTCGATTAATGAAATGGAAACTGAAACGTATAGTGAATCTCCCGAACTTAAATTATCCTGTACTCAGAGTGCGAAATTAAAATCAGTAATCGATTACTTTCCATCTTCGGAGCGTAACGGGCTAGGAGAAACTTCTCTCGTTGAGCATAATATTGATACAGCCGATTCCAAGCCGATTAAGCAAAGATTCTACTCGTTGTCCCCGGCCAAAGAAAAATTGCTATGCGAAGAGGTTGACCGTATGATAAAACTAGGCGTGATTTATATAGCTCCAACATCGCCCTGGTCTTCTCCAGTCACTCTTGTGGTCAAGCCAGGAAAGGTTAGATTCTGTCTTGATGCGCGCAAGCTTAATGCTGTAACAGTCAAGGATGCATATCCTATGCCTATCTTAGATGGTCTCTTAAGTCGTCTTCCTTCAGTGCATTGCATCTCGAAAATCGTCTTAAAAGATGCATTTTGGCAAATTCGATTAGATTCCGATTCCCGTCCGAAAACAGCTTTTACGATTCCCAATCGACCTTTATACCAGTTCAGGCGAATGCCTTTTGGTCTAACTAATGCACCCCAGACCATGTGTAGGTTGATGGATCAAGTCATTCCGTACCAGCTGAAATCACATGTTTTCGTATACCTTGATGATTTATTAGTTATGTCTTCTAGCTTTGAAGAGCATCTGGAACATTTGGGAACAGTTGCTACACAGTTGCAGAAAGCTGGACTTACAATAAACGTCAGCAAAAGCCAGTTTGGGCTAAGCAAAGTCGATTATCTTGGTTATGTCGTAGGAGAAGGTACTCTTCAAATCAATCCTAGCAAAATTCAAGCAGTTGATGAGTTTCCAGCGCCGAAGACGCGCAAACAATTAAGAAGATTTTTAGGTATGACTGGATGGTACCAGCGGTTTATTTCACAGTACTCCACAGTCATATTTCCGCTCACAGAATTATTGCGAGGCAAGTCGTTCGAGTGGAACGATTCTGCGCAAGTCGCTTTTGAAGAAATTAAACGTAGGCTATGCACAGCTCCGTTTCTTGTTCATCCGAATTATGAAAAGCCCTTCGTGGTGCAATGCGATGCTTCTTCATATTGAGTTGGTGCAGTGGTAGCTCAATCTGATGATTCTGGATGCGAAAGACCTATAGCATATATGTCTAAAAAGTTAAATAAAGCGCAACGGAATTATACAGTCACTGAGCTTGAATGCTTAGCAGTCGTCTTGGCAATCAAGAAATTTAGAATGTATTATAGTATGTTGTATGCCAAATGAGCATATGCCCACAGTATTGTAGAGTATACAGTATAACAAGTGGTCATATGCCCAACTTAAAAGTAAGAGTAAGAACTCATAACATAACGACACTTTGTTGCTATGTTTATACAATCACAAATATCCATAAGTGCAGTAATAGGATCCGCCACTTATGCGGACTGGCCGCAGCGTGAGAACGCTAGCGTAAGCACTTCTTGAGTATGTACCATCAGTACATATATACATATACATAACTACATACTGCAACTCTCTCTCTCTGCCGACGCTCTTAACGGCAGAGCTAACTTAGAATACTGTATGTTATAAGTCAAATATAAAATTGAATAAAACTGAGAGAACACTCTCTATGAATGCTCCAAAGCAATCGGTCGTTTAATTATTATATCCGCAAACCTTTTCTACTTTAACATGGCGACCGTGACAAGTGTCACGAACATGTTGTGCGTGAAATAAAGACAATTTATGGAATTAATAAGAAAATTAATTAATTAATAGAGAAAATTAATTAATTAACTACAACAACATATACTAAAAGTGGAACGAGACAGAGAAGACTACAATGGATTAAGCAGCGGCAGCAGCAACAACAATCATCAACAACAACATATACTAAAAGTGGAACGAGACAGAGAAGACTACAATGGATTAAGCAGCGGCGGCAGCAACAACAATCAGCAGCAGTAACAACTTGAGCAACAACAACAACAACTACAACAGCAAAGCGGCATCATAAGCGGCGTGGAAATTATGTACTGAGTGAGTAGAGGTGAAGAGCTATGCCGAAAGGCAGACGCAGCGGAGTGCAAAAACGGCTAAAAACAAGAAAAGCCGAGCTCCTAAAGCTGCTATTTGCCCCCAACACAACAATAAGTTGGGAAACAGGCAATAAAATTCAAGCTGAAATCGACAATATCGAGTCGATTCAGCAAAGACATAAAGAAAGCTCAACCTCTACAAACGAAGTATTAAATAAAAACATTAAAATTATAAACTCGTGCGTTTCCACACCAGCAACAAAGGAGAAAACAAAGAAGATACAACTCGTGACGAAACCGGAACCAAAGTGTCCAGCTGACTGCCCTGGACCACTGGAGACAACACACTGCAAATACACCTGCTGCAGGAAGACCGGCACCGGCGCCCCAACCGCCTGTGAAACTAACCAGCACCGGCGCCCCAACAGCCTGTGAAAGTAACCAGCACCGGCGCCCCAACAGTCATCATCAAGGACCGGCAGCGCTACATAGAGCGCGCAACTTAAATTTAAAAAAAAAAAAAAAATTTGTTAATTTTTTTAAAAAAAAATTGTTTAAATAATAATTAATTATAATGTTAATATAAATGAAATGTAAAGATATATTTGTAATACTGAGCGATAATTGCGTTGCTCGTAGTAGAGTATGGCCTGTGAAGCCATGCGAAACATTAGCCAGGAGATCACTGCGTTGATCGAATAGAAAATATTAAAACAAAATTTTTTAAAAAAAAAAATTAATAATAAATAAAACATAAAATATATATATATTCTTGTAAAAAAAAAAAATCAATCAATCAAATCAATCAAAAAAAAGGCTTAAACCCAAATTTCATGCTTTCGAATTCAATCTCAAAAGACGATAGTATATTAAAAGCAGGAATAATGTTAGACCATGAATCGAAAGTAGCGGATTCAACCGCAAATGTTATTAACAATGTCGAAACTGCTTCAGTAGATTTGAAAGTAATAACGATTATGCTCATAATAATTGTTGTTCTTTTATTAGCAAATTCATTAACGAAGTTATATAAGTTGCACAATAAGTGCATAAAGAAAAGATACGCAAGTAGAGCAGACAACTTAGAAATGATATAATATGATCAGCTTAATAAATGAAATATATAATAAATAACCAAATTTTACGATAAATATATTTCCTTATGTAATGGTAAAAACTATCACCCAATACTAGGCACAGAAACTATATTGATGCTGCGCATACATCGTTAAAAAGTACATTTTCTTTTGCAAAGAATGGAATGGAATACATTAGCAAAGAAAATAAATGATTATAAAGACAAGTTCGAAAAATCTTATAAATGTATCAATTCGGATAAAACAATAAAGTCAGATACATTGATACATCATGCGCAAATATTAACAGCACAATATAATAATATAGTAACCACAATAAACAAAGTTCATGATAGATTAACGCAAGAGCATAGAAACATATGTCAGAAAATTGTAAAAAGTTTAAAAACCAGATTGCATAATATTGGTACTAGACGGAGTATTGTAATCACAATCCCAGAAGATCCAAATCTGCTAGCTGAATTCGACGAGAACCAGTTAGAAGATTTAGATGAGTCTAAACCAATAGTCAATCCAGATACTGATAGCGATATTGACAGTGACATTGAAACGCTGCAAGAAAACACAGAAACAATGACTAATCAGGTTGCTTTAGACAGGGAATACGTGAAGCAGGTTTCCTCTTCAGTACTTGAGTTTAATGGTAAAAAGTTATCATTAAACAGATTCCTAACTGCTTTACGCATAGTGGAAAGAACTAAAGGCGACCAGGAGGATATAGCAGTTGAGGTTATTAAATCGAAAATAACCGGCACAATTCTGTACAAAGTACAAGATGAATCTACTATATCCGGAATAATAAACAAGCTTAAAGATAACGTAAAAGGAGAATCTCCCGACGTATTAAAAGCCAAATTACTGAACATAAAACAAAAAGGCAAAACCGCTTCCCAATATGCAACAGAAATGGACAATTTGCGAAAGCAATTGGAGGCAGCCTTTATTGATGACGGCCTAGACCCAAACAATGCGGAAAAGTTCTCAACAAACGAGTCTATTTCTGCAATGATCAAAAATTGTGAGCATGAGAAACTGAAAGTAATATTGGAAGCTGGTAACTTCGTCACTTTCAATGATGTAATGGGTAAATATATCCATTGCAGCACAGAAATGACTGGAAGTGCAAGCACAGTATTATTTCAGCGAGGCCGCAATAATAGAGGAGGTAGTTACTATACTCAAAGAGGTAGAGGCAATGGCCGTGGTAACTACAATCCCAATAATAACAATTACAGAAACAACAATAGAGGTGGACGAGGTTATAGCCGAGGTAGGAATAACTCCAACCGAGGCAATAACCAAAATAGAGGTCATTATAACAACAATAATGTCCGAGTTGCCCAAGATACTTCGGGAAACTCGCAGACACCTCCAGATACTCAGAATTAAATAGAAAAATATACACTGTTAACTTAAGTCTCAACAATTTCGTATCATTCAAAAATGTTGCAACAAATAAGAAGATAACATTTTTGATTGATACAGGTGCAGATATTTCAATAATAAAAGAAAATTCTGATGTCTTTCATGACATCCAAATCAATAAAATTATAGACATTCGAGGCATAGGAGAAGGAGTAATAAGCTCCAAAGGACTAGTCTCAATCGAAATACAAACAGACAAATATATTATTCCATATAAATTTCATTTACTTCATTCAGATTTCGCAATCCCTTGCGATGGAATAATAGGATTAGATTTTATAAAAACATTCAATTGCCAATTAGATTATAATAGTTCAGAGGATTGGTTTATAATTAGACCACCAAACCTAACGTATCCTATCTATGTTCCAATAACATTTAGTTCTGGTACTAATTCCACACTTCTACCAGCAAGATCGCAAGTGATACGCAAAATAGAGTTGTCCTCAGCAGAAGAAAACATTTTAATTCCAAATCAGGAAATTAAACCGGGTGTTTATGTTGCAAACACTATTGCTACAGCCCAAAATACTTTTGTCCGTTTCTTAAATACCACAGATAAATGCCAAATAGTAGGCATTAATAACATAAAATTTGAATCACTTTCGAACTACGATGTAGTTCAAAATCTAAAAGAAAATAGAAAAGAGTCTGTACTTAATAAATTAAAGAAAAATTTTCCAATTTTGTTTAAACAACAACTTGAAGAAATATGCACAGAGTATAGTGATGTGTTCGGTCTTGAAACCGAACCAATCACAACAAACAATTTCTATAAACAAAAATTGAGACTTAAGGATGATGAGCCAGTATATGTCAAAAATTATCGATGTCCGCATAGCCAAATAGAAGAAATCCAGCATCAAGTTGGAAAGTTAATTGAACAAAATATTGTTGAACCGTCTGTTTCCCCTTACAATAGCCCACTCTTATTAGTCCCAAAGAAATCTCTTCCGGGCTCTAAAGAGAAAAAATGGCGATTAGTAATTGACTATCGCCAAATAAATAAAAAATTGCTGTCCCTACGGACGCAGACAGCGCTAGAAGATTCGTAGCATTTTTCAATTATTATAGACGTTTTATAAAAAACTTCGCCGAATATTCACGGCACATAACAAGATTATGTAAAAAGAATGTCCCATTTGAATGGTCAACGGAATGTGAAAAGGCATTCCAGTACCTAAAAAATCAACTAGTCCAACCAAATTTATTACAGTACCCAGATTTTAGCAAAGAATTTTGCATAATCACAGATGCAAGCAAGCAAGCATGTGGAGCAGTTTTAACTCAAAACTATGATGGACTCCAACTCCCAGTTGCATATGCATCAAGAGCATTCACTAAAGGTGAAAGCAATAAGAGTACTACAGAACAAGAACTAGCAGCAATACATTGGGCAATAACGCATTTTCGACCATATATATATGGCAAACATTTCACAGTACGAACTGATCACAGACCTTTAACATATTTATTTTCCATGATAAACCCAAGTTCAAAATTAACACGCATGCGACTCGAATTAGAAGAATATGACTTTACTGTAGAGTATCTGAGAGGAAAAGATAATTTTGTGGCAGACGCCCTGTCAAGGATAACAATATCCGACTTAATAGACATGAATAGAAAAGTCCTGAAAGTCACTACCAGGCACCAAAGTAGACAAAACAATTTCTGCGCAGAAAATAAACAAGAACTATTGCCAAAGCAAAGTCTTGAAAAAGCTTCTAAGCCCAACGTATACGAAGTCATCACGAATGACGAGGTACGAAAAGTAGTGACCTTGCGAATAACAGATTCGACATGTTTATTGAAACATGGAAAAACAGTAATAGCAAGAATTAATGTTAGCGATTTGTACTCCAATGGAATTCTCGACTTAGGTCAGTTTTTCCAAAGGTTTGAATGGCAAGCCGGTGTATCTAAAATCAGCAAACTAAAAGTGGCACCGAGCGAAAAGATCTTTGAATCAATTTCAATAGATACTTTCAAACATATGGGCAATAAACATTTAAAATCATTAAGAGTAGCGCTACTCAAGCCGGTGACCCAAATAAATAATGATCAAGAAAAAGAAGCTATATTGTCTACATTTCATGACGATCCAATCCAAAGAGGTCATACAGGCATAAACAAAACAATATCTAAAATAAAGATAAATAAATGTCCAAAATGCCTGACGTCGAAAACGACGAAACATACAAGATCACCTATGATTATAACCGAAACTCCTCAATACGCTTTTGACAGAGTGATAGTAGACACAATTGGTCCACTACCACGTTCGGAAAATGGGAATGAATACGCAATCACTTTAATATGTGATTTGACAAAGTATTTAGTAGCAATTCCTGTTGCAAACAAAAGTGCAACAACCGTGGCAAAAGCTATATTCGAATCTTTTATTCTGAAGTACGGTCCAATGAAGACGTTCATTACGGACATGGGAACAGAATACAAAAATTCAATTATAACTGACTTGTGCAAATATTTAAAAATAGACAACATAACGTCTACAGCACACCACCACCAGACATTAGGTACCGTTGAAAGAAGTCATAGGACATTCAACGAGTACATTCGTTCATATATTTCAGTAGATAAAACTGATTGGGACGTATGGTTACAGTATTTCGTGTATTGTTTTAACACAACACCATCAGTAACCCATAATTATTGTCCATATGAACTTGTATTTGGTAGACAAAACAACTTACCAATACAATTTAATAGCATTAACAACATAGAACCTATATATAACATAGAAGATTATTCAAAGGAAGTTAAGTTTAGACTAGAAAACGCGTATAAGAGAGCTCGTATACTTTTAGAAAAAAATAAAATTAAGCAAAAAGAAATAAATGATAAGAAAGTTTTAGATTTCAAAATAGAAATAGGAGACAAGGTTTATTTAAAGAATGAAACGGGTCATAAATTAGAACCTTCTTATATAGGACCATTTGAGGTCATTAGTATAGAAAATAATAATAATATAATTATAAAGAATAAGAAAAATAGGGAACAAAAAGTTCATAAGGATAGGCTAAAAAGGATAAATGATTGAAAAAAAAAAAATGAGAATAAGAATATATATATATATATATGTCGGAGATGGGATAGTTCATATTGGGCGGGTTACTTTGATACTGATAACTAGTGTTGTGAATCCTAATAGTGTTGGGCAGTATTGACACTGCTGGAGTGGGATGACAGCAGAGGCTGTCATCGAGTGTGGCTCTGGTGTGAGTGTGTGTCACAGGAGGTGACTTGGCAATTAGTCTAGTGAGAGACTACACACGCAGGGACTCGCTGCGCTCTTGCTTGTTGTTGAAACCTTTAGAAGGCCTCAAAAAGTCTTAGACTCCGATATCAGAAGTGGGATCTGACTCGCGTTTATTAGCCGCGGGTGAACAGTTTCGTGTCTGGCTGACGCAGCTAATAAAAATTTTTTTTTGGAGTTTACAAAATCGTTTCCGGTGTCTGAATGCTAGCCGCAGACTAATAGTGTCGTTGTGCTGCCGAAGTTCGTCTCTGGTGTCCTTGGCGCCGATGACACACAATGACTCTGGACCAATAACAAGAGAACAACGCCCCAGTAAAGGATGTCCGCAAGAAACCCAACAAAGTTTGCTATCGCTATTTGTGAAGAAAAGGCTCGGATCGCGCACAAGAAAGCGAGTTTACCCATGTAATGAAGATAAGTCAAACTCGAAAATGCTGTAACGAGGTGAGAGCTTTCCAATTACTTGAAATCTTTTGATTGGAAAGGTTGCTCGACCATTGCGTCCGAAAACGAAGTTGAGTTTCCCAAATTAAGAGAGCAGCCTGTGAAGAATTTGCAATGTAAAGCAGTGTAAGAGAAGTTGAGATTCGACAAGGTCAAAGTTAAAGTTGTCAATTTTAGCGAAGGAGATAATGTCTCGAAAACAGTAACCGACAGCAGATTAAGTTAGACCAGAAGTCTTGTGGACCCTTTGTGGGGATAGAATTTTTAGAAGGTGATCGGTACAATTTGAAGTCTATAATGAGTAAGAGAAGAATGACAGAAGGGCAGGTATCAAGCAAGCTGAATTGAGATGAATTGAGTTCATCCGATGATGCGGTTGAAGACCGTGTTGACCAGTATGGAATAGGTGAAAGGGAAACGGTTGAAACAGACCATGGAGACTAGTGTGGCACTAGTAATGGATAAAACGGGTGAAACAGACCGTTTGGTGAATTGTAATGTTGTTTTGTCGATGCTACGTGGCGGTACCTGGCCCGGAGGTTAAGAAAAGAAAATTGAAATGAGATGGGTTGAGAAAGAATATTAAGTTCAGAAAGCTGAAGGCAAAGCTAAGTTTGTAAAGTATAGTGTTGGTGACTATGTTCTTCTTAGGAATAGCGAATGAAACTACACAATGTTAGACCCCAAATTCAGAGGACCTATTTTTTAGTGACTGTCTTTTAGAGGGTGACAAATACACACTAAAATCTATTAATAGCAACAGACTGAACAAATATCCGCACGAAAGCGTAAGAAAACTTCTAGATGGAAAGGTAGCCATCGAGCTGGATTGCGATACTGAAGCTGTTGAAAGAGGCAGTAGAAGCTGTTGAAAGAGACAGTAGAAGCTGTTGAAAGAGGCAGTAGAAGCTGTTGAAAGAGACAGTAGAAGCTGTTGAAAGAGACAGTAGAAGCTGTTGAAAGAGACAGTAGAAGCTGTTGAAAGAGACAGTACGGAAGCTGTTGAAAGAGACAGTAGAAGCTGTTGAAAGAGACAGTATGGAAGCTGTTGAAAAAGACAGTAGAAACTGTTGAAAGAGGCAGTATGGAAGCTGTTGAAATAGACAGTACGTACATCGAAACTGTTGTGTACGGTTGTCGAAAGATAGTATCGAGGCTCGTGATGGTACCTGACCTGTTGATTTCTTACAAGATTGTTTCAAGTTAGAAAGAAAAGGATATTCGAAATAAATTTTTTTTTAATGACTAGCAAGTTGTGACAAAAGGGACTGATCAAAAAGATGGATACGGTTGCATTGAAGAGAAGAAGAAAGATAACAAGTAATGTCTGTTGGTTGGGTTGAATATTCCTGAAGAGGAAGTACGGCATGTGTACGGAAAAGATCGCAAATGCAACCAACGTTATGAAAAATTTAGTTTGTAGAAAAGTTGAAGTTAAAATGGAAAGTGTTTTCGATTGCTTACACGAGGACGTGTAATTTGTCAGAATGGCCGTGTCGGAGATGGGATAGTTCATATTGGGCGGGTTACTTTGATACTGATAACTAGTGTTGTGAATCCTAATAGTGTTGGGCAGTATTGACACTGCTGGAGTGGGATGACAGCAGAGGCTGTCATCGAGTGTGGCTCTGGTGTGAGTGTGTGTCACAGGAGGTGACTTGGCAATTAGTCTAGTGAGAGACTACACACGCAGGGACTCGCTGCGCTCTTGCTTGTTGTTGAAACCTTTAGAAGGCCTCAAAAAGTCTTAGACTCCGATATATATATATTTCAAAAAATTTAAAAAAAAAAATTAAAAAAAAAAAAAAATTTGTTTGTTTTAAAAAAAAAATGTTTTTCTTTTTATACAACATAGTATATAAAAATACAAAAATAATAATAATTTTTATATTAAATAACTCAAATATATTACGTTATTTCTTTAAAAAGGGAGGTGTAGTATGTTGTATGCCAAATGAGCATATGCCCACAGTATTGTAGAGTATACAGTATAACAAGTGGTCATATGCCCAACTTAAAAGTAAGAGTAAGAACTCATAACATAACGACACTTTGTTGCTATGTTTATACAATCACAAATATCCATAAGTGCAGTAATAGGATCCGCCACTTATGCGGACTGGCCGCAGCGTGAGAACGCTAGCGTAAGCACTTCTTGAGTATGTACCATCAGTACATATATACATATACATAACTACATACTGCAACTCTCTCTCTCTGCCGACGCTCTTAGCGGCAGAGCTAACTTAGAATACTGTATGTTATAAGTCAAATATAAAATTGAATAAAACTGAGAGAACACTCTCTATGAATGCTCAAAAGCAATCGGTCGTTTAATTATTATATCCGCAATCCTTTTCTACTTTAACAGTATATCGAAGGACAATCGTTCAAAGTCGTTACCGATCACGCAAGTCTGCGTTGGTTAATGAATCAGTCGGATTTGAGTGGAAGATTGGCGCGATGGGCAATTAAGTTGCAAGGATTTTCATTTAATATCGAACACCGAAAAGGCAGCGAGAATGTTGTAGCTGACGCTCTTTCGAGGTCGTTCGAAGAAGTCGATGAAGTCGCTGCAATAGAAGTTGAACTTTTCCCAGAAATTGATCTAGATTCAGATGCATTTCAATCCGAAGAATACAGCAAGCTTAGAGAGAATTATCAGACTATTAAGCTACCGGATTTTCAAGTTGTTGACAAATTTATCTATCGTCGTTGTACTTTCGATCGGGACTCTGATGATTGTTGGAAATTATTTATTTCAGAAGCGTTACGCATACCAGTCATCAAAGCCGCTCATGATCAGCCGATTTCCAGCCACTGCGGCATCGCAAAATGTTTGGATCGAATAAGACGAAGATTTTTCTGGCCTAATATGGTTGTCGACGTGCGCAACTATATTAGAAACTGTGATACATGCAAGACAACTAAGTATCCTACATGCGCTCTAAAACCACCTATGGGTAGCAAAGTGTCGAGTGATAGACCTTTTCAGAGGTTATATACTGATTTTATTGGTCCCTTTCCTCGAACCAAACAAGGCAACGTTGGTATTTTCATTGTACTGGATCATTTTTCAAAGTTTACTTTTCTGAAAGCAGTTAAGAAATTCACCTCCCAGATTGTTATTAATTACTTGAGAGACGAAATCTTCGCATGCTTCGGAGTACCAGAAATTGTTGTTAGTGACAATGGCACTCAGTTTAAAAGCCATGAGTTCGCTAACTTCATTTCCAAATACAGTATTCAACATATGACTACAGGTGCGTATGCTCCTCAATCCAATGCAGCCGAGAGAGTTAATCGATCTATTAACGCAGCTTTAAGAGCATACGTTCGTAGTGATCAGCGTCTATGGGACATATATTTGCCTAGCATCAATTCCGCATTACGAAATTCAATTCACCAGTCTG
This sequence comes from Drosophila limbata, assembly GCA_963924055.1. Taxonomy (NCBI): domain Eukaryota; kingdom Metazoa; phylum Arthropoda; class Insecta; order Diptera; family Drosophilidae; genus Drosophila; species Drosophila limbata. The sequence goes on from CAWUOW010000279.1 coordinate 138,271, forward strand.
TAGGAATGTCGCCATACTTTATAGTATTAGGACAGCACATGATAACGCACGGCCACGATTACAAACTGTTGCGAAATCTCAATCTGCTCAGCGAGGGTACCGAAGGATTATCTAGAATCGATGAATTCCATAAGCTTCGCTCAAATATTGAAAAACATCTCACGAAGGCGTATGAGAGAAATCAGCAGACATACAATATGCGTTCTAGGCCTCGTTCATTTGAGGTTGGCCAAGAAGTCATCAAGCGAAACTTTGCGTTAAGCAATGCAGCAGCAAATTTTAATGCGAAACTAGCGCCTGTTGGAATGAAAGCACGAATCAAGAAAAAGTGTGGAAATACGTTATATCTTTTAGAAGATCCCAATGGAAAAGTATTAGGAACCTTTCATGCCAAGGATATATGGTAATTCCTTGCTCACCTTTTTTTTTAATTCTAAACTTTGTCATGAAGACTAAGTTTAAAACTGTGGTTGTAGTGGTGAGCATTTTGCTCAAACTCATTCTGCACAATTTTCCATTTATTTTTCACTTGCAGAATTGTTTGTTGTTTATACACTATTTCGGACGCTACTGTTTCGTTAATTAGCAGCTGTAAGGCAATCTGTTAACTTACAGTCGGCTAACACAACATTTTTGATGCGTTGGCAGGACTACTAATTACCATTTTGAGTAATTAATCGATTAATCGATAAAGTCTGCAAATCGTTCATGGGCATACGATTAATTTTCGCGATAGTGACGCTTAGCTTCCGTCCATCTGTCTCTTTTCGCTTTTACCAATTGGCAAGTGCAGATCGCACCTGGTGACGAAAGAATTAAATCATTGTGAAGCATCCGAAATATCAATCAAAAGTTTTGTGATTTCTGTTGCACTATTTGTGCACACGGATCGTGCAAGTGCATACGTGCACGTATTTTTTGTGAAAAGTGAGATTTGGCAACAAAAGGTATGTTGTATAAAAAGTGAAAGACTCGTGTCTAATTAGTTTTCCTTCGTGCAGGCATTGGAGTCTTTGCGACGTTTGGCAGCTGCCACCATCCAAGACCAGCGCACAGCGTCAAACTCGGCGCAGCCAACAAACGCATTTTCAATTTGCACGCTGCCGCAGAGACGCTGCTGGCAACGCCTCGTGGCCAACATTGTTCAGCACTCACACACACATACATCTGTTGTGTTGCACGCGGTCGCACACGATCGCTGGAGAACCTGTTTTTCGACAATCTTTTCGCTGCTGAGTGGCTCTGTGTGGCCATTTCTGGCTTTGTTTCTGTTTCCGTTGACGACCATGTGCGCACACCCTCGTGGCGGAGACTCTGTGCGCACCACCCCTTTGCGTTGCTGACGCTGCCGCGTGCTCAAACACGCCGCAGCCAACACACAGATAACGACGACATGGCAGAATCCCTGCTATAGTTGCGTTACTGTACCTGATAGCTTCGTGGAAGGCTTGATGTTGTTTCGACAATAAGAAGATGGACTAGAGGTGTCTCTAGTGTGACGACCCCTGTTGCGGATAATATCGCTGTGGAAGCGAGTATGCGGTTATTTTGAACCTTTTGCTTTTTCATTTCATTTGCGTGTCATCGAATTAAACCCAATGGCACTTAAAGTAACGTAAATAAACATAAATTAAATTTTAATACTTTAAATCTTTATTTTAACATTCCAAACAACGAATATGATACAAAGATTGTCATATTAAGAATCAATTTGAAAACAATTTAGCCAAGTAAGATAAATATAATCATTTCTGGTATGGTATGTATATAATATCAAATTCTTAGCTGTTATATATTCTAATCCATTTGAAGTTCACACAGCACATCTTCGTCTTCAGGCCTGTCGACTACGGTGGAGTTTAATATTCAAAATTTAAAGTATGTGAGTACGGCTCAGCCGCAACCCGTTTAAAAATAATCTGAAATCATGTAAGTCATATATAACAGCAATAATCTGAAATCGTATATTTGAATACTATAAACATACCAACTTCGAACCCGTTTTCTTATCAATAACCGCGAATGTAATATATCTTTCTGGCATTGTATCTAAAAATCCTCCGCTGAGGTAAAATGAATATTGTGAATCTATGAAGTATTACGAATTAGCTATGAATTAAATTAATTCGCCTTAATGGGCACCTGAAATAACATTGTTGCATTGATATAGGGTAAAGGCACATAATTTTAGAAGTCTTTACAGGCTGGGAGGGTAAAGAAGAAGAACAACAACATCTTAGTTCTTCACATCTGATAAATCATTCTGGTCTGCTCTTAGTTCTTTTTATTTGGTTGATATCTATTTCCTAGTTTAACTCTGTCTACAATTTTTAGATGTGTAACACGGCGGCTTGCTAGGTGGCAAAAGACCCACCCCACTTTCCCTGAGCTCTAGTCGAACCCGTAGGCAGAGTACGCTTCCAGTTTGCTGCACACATCACGTGTTCGTTACACAATAATATATCAAGGGAAATCAAATGTACCAGAGCTCAAGTTGCCAGAGTTCAGTGGCGGCTACACTGAGTATTCTAATTTCTTTTCGTTGTTTTCGACAATTATAGATAAGGATCCAGATTTAACTGAAATCGAAAAGCTTTAGCTTTTGATGACATGTTTGAAGGGACATGTTTGCAGTGGCTAAAGATTTGCTTAAAAATCGGTTTAATAACAAACGTTAAATTTTTTAGGCACACATCGTTAAAATTCTGGGTCTTCAGAAAGTAGAGTCACCTTCGGCGGTAAAGCTGCGTGAGATGTCGGATACAGTCAACGCAAATATTCATTCGCTGCAGTCCTTAGAAAACAAGGAGCAAATTGCAGACGCCATAATTGTTCATCAGTTGCTGCAGAAAGTGGATAGTGCGACGCGAGCTAAGTGGGAAGAATCAGCATCCGTAGACGAGATCCCATCGTGCGCACAATTTACGATGTTTCTGGAAAACTGATGTCTCAAATTGGAAAATGTGGAACGATCCGCAGCAGCATACGCAGTCGGCTCTCAGGTGGGAAAGAACAACTAACAACTAACCCCAGTAGAAGTTCGCTGATTGCCACTAATACATTGTCGAGTGCTTGCGTCTGTTGCAACGCAACAAAGCATCAGATTTACATTTGCCCTCAATTCGCCATCTTATCGCCTCAGCTTCGGTTTAAAGAAGCTAAGAGATTGGGCTTATGCTTGAACTGTCTCAAGAAGGGACATCAGCTGAGAAATTGCAACTCGGGCGCCTGCCGATCATGTGGCAGCAAGCATCATAGCCTATTGCATCTGAGCCAGCAGTCTACTGTGCCCCAATCGCAAGTCGTTTGTCGCAAGCTACACAACCGTCAAGCAGCTCTTCTTCTTCGAAAGTCTGCTTCTCTGTTGGCTCAGAATTCGTGCTCTGAGACTATTTTTCTTGCCACTGCAGTAGTTAATGTGCGAGATCGTTCTGGTCAGTGGATTCCATGCCGTGCTCTGCTTGACTCTGGGTCGCAGTTGCACATAATTACTTCGTTTCTCGCTCATCAATTGCAACTTCCTCGAAACAAATCGACTGCTGTGGTTTCTAGCCTTGGAGATAGCCGATTCCGCTCTGAAGGATTCTCCGTTAATGTCAGTCTGATGTCTCGCACTTCTGAATTCTCTGCAAACATTACTGCGTTAGTTGCTCCTGCCATAACTGAAAATTAACCCAATTTAACCGTTAGCTAAGAAGGCTGGAATATACCCGGAAATATTCGTTTGGCAGATCCAGAGTTCTACCGGTCTGGCAAAATAGATTTGTTGATTGGAGCTGGATTATTTTTTGACCTGCTTTGCGTTGGCCAAATTAAGTTGGCTGGAGGTTTGCCACTTCTGCAAAAGACTCGCTTAGGACGGGTGGAGTCAAAGCACCCCACAATGCGGTGGCATTAGGAGTCCAGTCCAATGAGAGCAAAAATTTTGAGGCTGAGATTAGAATTGATGAAATTGTGCGTCGATTTTGGGAAATCGGGAGCGTTGAAGATTCCGTTTCTAAGCTATCAAAGGAGGAGCTTGAATGTGAAGCGCATTTCGTCGATAACTATTCGCGTTTACCGTCAGGCGAATATTAGGTTCGGCTGCCAATGAAGATTCATACCAGCAATCACATCGTCGTTTTCTAAATCTGGAAAATAAATTAGAGCGTCGTCCACAATTAAAATCACAATACTCAGCATTTATTCATGGATATTTAGCATTGAATTATATGTCTCTTCTTGGCGTAGACTCGACAAGTCTATGCAAATATTTCTTGCCTCATCACTGCGAGTTTAAGGAGGACAGCGCATTACAAAATTGCGAACGCACACGTCTTCGTTTAATTTCGCATATTGTATTTTATAATTCGCTAAAAGGGTTTCACAAAATAGTGAACCCTCTAAACAATAACAAACAAAGTACATTTAACATTAAAATACATATAAGAACGGCATGCTAAATACGTGGAAAAACTACAAAAATTTAATAATAACAAATATAGACGTAAAGTTAATAAATATAATACATTTAGGTTATGCTATTTGTGACGTATCTAACGCTGGGGTCGCTGCAAAAGTACTGCATACCCGCGATACAGATACAAAAAAACTATTGCCTACTTTCAGGCTGTTTTGAAAAGCTAAACCGACAAGCGACCTTTTCAATCTCAGACAGAGGAAGTTGCTTTACGTCAAAAGAATTTGAAGATTTCCTAGAACTAAACGAAGTGAAGCACATAAAAATTGCTACTGGGCCACCGCAAGCAAATGGCCAAGTTGTGAGGGTGAACAGAAGTCTAGGCCCGATGATTGCAAAACTAGTAGAGCCAGAAAAGGGATTACATTGGGACGTAGTAGTGGAAACGGTAGAGTATACGTTAAATAACACGATACAAAGAGCTATAAATCAGCATCCAAGCAATATGTTATTTGGAGTGGGACAAAAAGGAACACTTTCGGACACTTCAAGAGAAAGCTTAAAAGCATTACAGGAAACCCAAACCATTAGAGATTTGGACAGAATTAGATTAGATGCAAACACTCATCAAAAAAAGTTACAGGATTACAATAAGCAAGCAGTAGATGCAAAGCGCCAAGCGCCAAGCGCCACATTGTTATCATGAAAACGATTTAGTTATGGTAAAAAATTTCGACACTCATATAGGAACATCTAAGAAATTAATACAAAAATTTAAAAGACCATATAAGATATCAAAAGTGTTACGAAACGATAGATATGTACTAGAAGACGTAGACGGGTTTCGGCAGTCAAGAATTCCATATAAGGGAGTTTGGGCAGTTGCTAATATGAAACCTTGGATAGGAAATAATACAGACACGATAAACGATAATGAATAATACTGTATATATGTTAATGTATATAATCAATAAGTTAAACTGTTATATGTACACAGCAACTCGATGCAAATATATAACATGAACTGTAAATAACATAACATAGGAATATAACATACCCTGTAAATAAACATAAGAATAACATAGGCTAAGCATAACCAAATAACCATTCTGTATTTGGCAATCGAAATAGACAGTCGCATAGCGCGTAAAAAATAAATATATACTGGCTACACATCGAAGGCTATACAACAATAATTAATCAAGGGAAATCAAATGTACCAGAGCTCAAGTTGCCAGAGTTCAGTGGCGGCTACACTGAGTATTCTAATTTCTTTTCGTTGTTTTCGACAATTATAGATCAGGATCCAGATTTAACTGAAATCGAAAAGCTTTAGCTTTTGATGACATGTTTGAAGGGACATGTTTGCAGTGGCTAAAGATTTGCTTAAAAATCGGTTTAATAACAAACGTTAAATTTTTAAGGCACACATCGTTTAAATTCTGGGTCTTCAGAAAGTAGAGTCACCTTCGGCGGTAAAGCTGCGTGAGATGTCGGATACAGTCAACGCAAATATTCATTCGCTGCAGTCCTTAGAAAACAAGGAGCAAATTGCAGACGCCATAATTGTTCATCAGTTGCTGCAGAAAGTGGATAGTGCGACGCGAGCTAAGTGGGAAGAATCAGCATCCGTAGACGAGATCCCATCGTGCGCACAATTTACGATGTTTCTGGAAAACTGATGTCTCAAATTGGAAAATGTGGAACGTTCCGCAGCAGCATACGCAGTCGGCTCTCAGGTGGGAAAGAACAACAAAACTAACCCCAGTAGAAGTTCGCTGATTGCCACTAATACATTGTCGAGTGATTGCGTCTGTTGCAACGCAACAAAGCATCAGATTTACATTTGCCCTCAATTCGCCAACTTATCGCCTCAGCTTCGGTTTAAACAAGCTAAGAGATTGGGCTTATGCTTGAACTGTCTCAAGAAGGGACATCAGCTGAGAAATTGCAACTCGGGCGCCTGCCGATCATGTGGCAGCAAGCATCATAGCCTATTGCATCTGAGCCAGCAGTCTACTGTGCCCCAATCGCAAGTCGTTTGTCGCAAGCTGCACAACCGTCAAGCAGCTCTTCTTCTTCGAAAGTCTACTTCTCTGTTGGCTCAGAATTCGTGCTCTGAGACTATTTTTCTTGCCACTGCAGTAGTTAATGTGCGAGATCGTTCTGGTCAGCGGATTCCATGCCGTGCTCTGCTTGACTCTGGGTCGCAGTTGCACATAATTACTTCGTTTCTCGCTCATCAATTGCAACTTCCTCGAAACAAATCGACTGCTGTGGTTTCTGGCCTTGGAGATAGCCGATTCCGCTCTGAAGGATTCTCCGTTAATGTCAGTCTGATGTCTCGCACTTCTGAATTCTCTGCAAACATTACTGCGTTAGTTGCTCCTGCCATAACTGAAAATTAACCCAATTTAACCGTTAGCTAAGAAGGCTGGAATATACCCGGAAATATTCGTTTGGCAGATCCAGAGTTCTACCGGTCTGGCAAAATAGATTTGTTGATTGGAGCTGGATTATTTTTTGACCTGCTTTGCGTTGGCCAAATTAAGTTGGCTGGAGGTTTGCCACTTCTGCAAAAGACTCGCTTAGGACGGGTGGAGTCAAAGCACCCCACAATGCGGTGGCATTAGGAGTCCAGTCCAATGAGAGCAAAAATTTTGAGGCTGAGATTAGAATTGATGAAATTGTGCGTCGATTTTGGGAAATCGGGAGCGTTGAAGATTCCGTTTCTAAGCTATCAAAGGAGAAGCTTGAATGTGAAGCGCATTTCGTCGATAACTATTCGCGTTTACCGTCAGGCGAATATTAGGTTCGGCTGCCAATGAAGGCAAGTTTTAAAATGCTTGGAGATTCATACCAGCAAGCACATCGTCGTTTTCTAAATCTGGAAAATAAATTAGAGCGTCGTCCACAATTAAAATCACAATACTCAGCATTTATTCATGGATATTTAGCATTGAATTATATGTCTCTTCTTGGCGTAGACTCGACAAGTCTATGCAAATATTTCTTGCCTCATCACTGCGAGTTTAAGGAGGACAGCGCATTACAAAATTGCGTGTGGTCTTCGATGGATCAGCCCGCTCGTCCTCAGGATATTCACTGAACGAATTACCCATGGCAGGCCCCACAACACAGCCTAAGCTGTTTAACACGTTGCTTCAAGACATTTTCTGTAGCATTGACTGGAGATATAAGTAAGATGTATCGTTGCGTTAGAATGAACGAGTCTGATAGTTTCTTGCAGTGTATTTTATGGCGTGATTCTCCGCAGCAAAAGGTACAAATCTACAAGCTAGATAATGTCACCTACGGCACAAAACCAGCATCATTTCTTTCCGTTCGGCCCATGCAGCAACTTGCATCTGATGAGAAATCTTCGTTTCCAATCGGATCGAAAATTCTAATGCGCGATTTCTACGTTGATGACCTGATTTCGAGCGGTGACTCAACGCAAGAGGCTTTAGAAATTATGCGCCAAGTAACGAGTCTGTTGGATCGTGGGCAGTTTAAATTAAGAAAATGGTGCTCGAATGATCCAGCTGTGCTGCAACAAATTCTCGACTCGGAAAAGGAGACGTTCCTTAAGTTTGATGATGGGAGCGACATCACAAAGACACTCGGCCTGGCTTGGGATCTAGCTTCGGATGACCTCTATATTTTCTTTTCGCCACTCACCCACGCATCGCTACTAAATCGAACGCACACGTCTTCGTTTAATTTCGCATATTGTATTTTATAATTCGCTAATAGGGTTTCACAAAATAGTGAACCCTCTAAACAATAACAAACAAAGTACATTTAACATTAAAATACATATAAGAACGGGATGCTAAATACATGGAAAAACTACAAAAATTTAATAATAACAAATATAGACGTAAAGTTAATAAATATAATACATTTAGGTTATGCTATTTGTGACGTATCTAACGCTTGGGTCGGTGCAAAAGTACTGCATACCCGCGATACAGATACAAAAAAAACTTTTGCCTATTTTCAGGCTGTTTTGAAAAACTAAACCGACAAGCGGCCTTTTCAATCTCAGACAGAGGAAGTTGCTTTACGTCAAAAGAATTTGAAGATTTTCTAGAACAAAACGAAGTGAAGCACATAAAAATTGCTACTGGGCCACCGCAAGCAAATGGCCAAGTTGAAAGGGTGAACAGAAGTCTAGGCCCGATGATTGCAAAACTAGTAGAGCCAGAAAAGGGATTACATTGGGACGTTGTAGTGGAAACGGTAGAGTATACGTTAAATAACACGATACAAAGAGCTATAAATCAGCATCCAAGCAATATGTTGTAAACGTATCCACTTGAGTCCAGTGACACCGGCATGGTCACCATGTAAACGTATATTTAATAATAATTAATGACACACGTCTGATTGGTTTATCTTTTCTTTATTGAATGAATCTTTGTTTTAACTTATTATAATTATTTTAACAATTCGATCGTACCGCTAAAGACCGCGTAGCTGCGCTGCCAGTGACGCCGGCAGCGGAGCGGCTGTCTTATGTATTTACTTATATATCGAGAGAGTTGCATGTGCACATCAAGCAGTTTGGTCAATTTGCACCGTCGGCATAAATATGCTGACGAGCTCCGAACTGCGAGCTTGAAAAGTGTGCCGGTCAGTGTGCTTATTTTATATTTAGGTAATCTTCCGCATACATATATTGCAATTAATTGTTACAGTGTTTACTCGATATATGCACATGCTACATCTCCCCTTTTAAAAGAATAACGTAATTATTTATAATGGAGTTATTCTAATTTTATATTTAATTTTTTTTTTTATGGTTAACATTTTTTTTATAGAATTCTTTTATTTTGTATATATTATATATATATTTTTTTTTGTGTATGCATATTTTGTGTTTTTGTTTTTTTTTTTTGAAACAAGAATGTAAAATTTTTTGTATTTCAAATATGTTATTATTATTATTTTTTTTTTTTTTTATAAAGACGAAAAACTTGGTTGTATTGCTTGTATTGTATTGTCATGTTTATGTGTTGTAAACTTTTAACCTGTCCTTATGTACTCTTTGTACCTTATTTTTTCTATCTTTAACTAAAATATTTTCCCTATTTTCTATTGATTCTACAGTTTCATTTCTTAACAAAACCATATCTCCTATTTCTAATTCGAAATTATTTACTTTCTTATCATAGTATTTCTTATTCTTGGCCTTATGTTGGTCTAACATAACATCCTAGCTCTTTTATAAGCTATTTCTAATCTATACTTAACCTCTTTAGCATAATCGTCCACGTTATATAGTGGTGCTATTATTATTATTATGAGGGGGGAATCTGCACTGCGACCCTTTGGATCTATTGTGCCCCCTTCTGAGCCTACAGCTCATCCATCAACCCTAATTCTCGCACGAAGTCGAGAATTTTTAGCGGGTTGAGGTCTACTATGTCCTGCATCGGTAGGACATGTTTCCCTAGAAAACTACGTCTACGTCTACATAGAGCAGTGCATTCTGCTAGTATGTGCAACGAAGATTCCTCCTCGAAATTGCAGAACCGGCAGGTTCCACTGCTTACAATTCCTAACTTAGATAGGTGACTTCTCAGTTTACAATGCCCAGTCAATAGACCGGTGAGTATTCTGAGTCTATTCTTTCCCAATGCGATTATTCGCTGGAACCGCTTTTTGTTGTAGCTACCTAGGAGGTGTTTGGCTTGTCTGAGACCTGTGGTCTCCGTCCAATGCGACTGTTGAAGTCGTCTCTCCTCGTTACGTAGGTACTCCCGTATTGTGTGTCTTCCAATTCCACAAAACGGTTCAGGACCTATTAGGGGCCTGCATGCACCCATTTTGGCTAGTGTGTCAGCTGCTTCGTTCCCTGCTATATCCATATGGCCTGGAATCCATCTTAGGGTTAACCTATTATGCGATCCCAGTTGGTTTAGCTTCTTTCGCACCTCGTGCACTACTTTAGACGTTATTTTCGCCTTGCTGAGTGCATTGAGAGCTGCTTGACTATCGGATAGAATGGCAATGTCTCTATTCCGATAGTTGCGTTTGAGATTAAGGTCAGCACACCTCCCTATTGCACATACCTCAGCCTGAAAGATGCTTGTGTATGCTCCTAGGGATTCATGGTGAGATATCCGAGGGCCTACAACTCCAAGTCCTGTGCCTTGGTCTGTAAGACATCCATCGGTGTACCATTTTATGGTGTGTTGACCCATTGGATGGACTTCATCAAGTGTTGTCCAATCCTTCTTACTACTCAGGTTCACTTTGAAATTCTGCTCGAACGTGAGCTCGGCAGTCATTTCGTCCCTTGGCTGTCCCAGTAAGGGGAGATCACCAGATAGCAGTTCTACGTCTCTGTGGCTAAGGATGCCTCCCACCCCATCTCGTGCTATCCTTAGTAGAGTCGCTCTTTGTTGCAGTTCAATGAATACATGGAGTGGCGTGAGCTCCATTAGAACTTCTATAGCCGTTGTCGGACAGGTGCTCATAGCCCCAGTCATACATACGCAGGCCATCCGTTGCAGTCTTGACAGCTGCTTCTTGACGGTGATGAGTTGAGCTCTACCACCCCAGGCTATCGCTCCGTATGTGAGCATTGGCCTGACTACCATTAGGTATAGCCATCTAATAATCTTCGGTGATGTGCCCCATGATTTCCCGGCTATGCTGCGACAGGCATAAAGTGCTCGAGCGCACTTTGCTATCGCATTTTGTACATGGGGGCCGAAGTTAAGTTTACTGTCGAAAGTGACTCCTAGGTACTTGACCTCCTTACTTGTTTCTATTGTGCTGTTTGATAGCCTTATTTGCCTCATTCTCTGCAACTTGTACCTTTTAGTGAAGGGAACGATGACTGTCTTGGCGGGGTTGAGGTTGAGGCCCACCTCTCCACACCAATCACTCGTTATCCGTAAACCTAATTGTACAATGTCGCAGAGCGTTTCCTCGAATTTACCTCGTGCTATGATGACAATGTCATCAGCGTAGCCTTGACATGGAATTCCATAGCTGGCAAGCTTCTGGAGTAGCTCATCTACTAAAAGACTCCAAAGTAGTGGAGACAAGACACCTCCTTGAGGACAACCTTTTGTGGTTGTGACAGTAACAGTGCTATCTTGAACTGTTGCCGTGGCTTGTCTAGACCCCAGCAGTGAGCAAATCCATCTGCCTGTGGTTGTGTCTAGGCCCCTCCTGGTCAGGGCAGCCTTGACAGCATCGTGCGATGTGTTGTCGAAGGCACCTTCTATGTCCAGGAAGGCGCATACTGCCACCTCCTTGTTGTCAACTACTGTGCTTAAAGTGCGGTGTAGTTGATATAGTGCCGTATCCGTGGACCAGCCTGCTCTGTATGCATGCTGCGTTGGTTGCAGCGGGGATTGCACCAGAAGAGTACTTCTTATTTTATGGTCCACCAGCTTTTCCAGCGTTTTCAGCAAAAACGAAGTCAAGCTGATGGGTCTGAAGGACTTGGGGCTGGTGATATCTTTCTTCCCTGCTTTGGGGATGAAGACCACCCTAGCTCTACGCCACGCACTTGGTATGTATCCCAGTGCAAGACTGCTTATCATTATCTTCCTGAGGATGGGAAGGAGTATATCCCGACACTGTCCTAGACATGTTCCTTGCTTCGACTGTATCTTCGTGTACCGGGGTGCTTTCCGGGAAGTGTGTCTCAAACAAAAGCTCTAACTTCGCTATACTACTGCCAGTGAAGGTGCCATCCCTTCTTTTCAAGGCTAAGTTTGCCTCTGGCGTGCGTCTCGAAAGTGCCCTATGGAACCGGGCACCTTCGGATGTGCTTTCTATACTTTCGCAGAATTCACGATAGTTCTTCCGCTTGGCCTTTCTTATCTCCTTGTTGTAGGAGGTAAGGCTTTCACGGTAAGAGTCCCATAGTCCGTCTCTCTTCGCTCTGTTGAAGAGGTGACGGGTGGCGAGTCGTAGCCTTTCAAGGCTATCGTTCCACCAAGGGGCATCTGTTTCCTTGCGCTTCCTTCCAAGAGGACAGCTTTCTTCAAAGGCATCTGTTATGCTGCTGTTTATATTGCCTACCACTCTTTCTAGTTCCAATTGAGAACGGGGTATACCCGTCCTTTCATTGGATAGATTGAGTTGTAGGGTCGTTTTAAACCTTTCCCAGTTTGTCTTTCTGGGGTTACGGGCTGGTGTGCTACTGTCCATATTGACCTGCAGCTCAAATAGGATGATTCTATGATCGGACATAGATTCATCCGAAGAGACATGCCAGTTTCTTAGGTGTGGTTTCAGGCACCTACTTATCAGGGTGACGTCTAGTACTTCTTCCCTGACTCTAGTTACGAATGTCGGTGTGGCACCGACATTTCCAATTTCTAAATTATATCTAAATATAAAGTAAAGAAGGTACTCACCTCTTGTATTTGTGTCTGTGCTTCCCCAGACCACATGATGTGCGTTGGCATCACACCCGATGATTAGGGGAAGTTTCCTCCTGGCGCAATACTCCGCCAGCCCAACGATTTCCGTTGGTGGACAGGCTCCATCGCCGGCGAAATACGCCGAGGCCACCACGGTGGTACGGGCGCTTCCGGCCGTCTGCACGGCTATTGGCACGCAGTCCCTGCTTAGGAATTCTGAAAGGATGGTATAATTAATACACTTCCTCACCATTATACATGTTCTTGGTACTGGATCTCTTTGATCCCAGATTACCTTTGAGTCCGCTGTGTACAGGCCTTTGATGCCATTGTTTATCCGTGGCTCCTGTACCAATGCTAGCCCAAGGTGTTGGTTGGTGAACATCCTGGCTAGGACGGCCGAGGCCGCCTTCGCACGGTGGATGTTCACCTGGGCTAGCTTAGTGCTGATGACTTGCGTCATCGCACTATATCAGCGGCTCCATATCACATGACGAGGGGGGCCGGGAGTTCCCCTCGTCATCGCATGACGTCAAGGTGACGTCAGCTTCTTTCAGCTCGTCCAGCACCTCCTGCGACGACATGGCCAGCTGCTGATCCATCTCCTCGACAGCAGCGGGATCCAGTGTTAGATCCGCCAGATCTTCATCCTCCGCCAGATCTTCCAACGAATTGGAAGGATCTGCCGGACCAACACTGGATCCAACTGCCGCCGGGGACAGCTCCTTGCTCATTCCCGCGGGAGGGAGATCCTCGCTCGCGGGTGCGGTCGTTCCAAATGGGGTCCTCATACCATCCTTCTCTACTGGTTTTTTCAGTCCAATAACGGGGATTTTCCCGAAGCGAAAGAAAAGCTTGTGACCTCTGGTCACAATGTCGTTCTTGGCCATCTCATCGATGCCTAGTACCAGGAGGGCTCCTCCTCCTTCTTCCTTCCTTGAGATGACCCTCCATGCGCCAGTCTCGATCCTGTTCTGGTTGCTCAGCATAACCAGCAGGTCGTCGGTTGTCCTGTCCGCACTTCTCGGCAGGTAGAGCGTGATGTTGTGGGGTGACGGGATGTCATCCCCCATCTTGCAATCAAGGGGTACGCCCTTCCAAGAGTGTAGCTTTGATGCTACCGTCAACAGCCAGTCTGCAGAGTTCTCGTCCGTGCAGTCGATCACCAGGTGGCCCACCCTGAAATGGATGCCAACGAACGAGACAGCAGTGTCCCACCCTGTCAGGATGACCTGATCCAGGATGGCCTCCTCAAGCGCGGACAAGTCCCCGCGACTGAGAATTACCTGGGGATAATCCGCAGGCAACACGGCCACTTTCACCTTTCTCGCGACAGCCGCGTAGGACGCGCGAGGCTCAGTGGGCGCTGAGGAGGTGGACTCCCTGGCTGTTTGTTCAGCTGCTGCTGCCGCTGCTGCTACTGACGTGCTGGGGCGCTCATCCAGAGCTTCCTGCCGTCCTGATGTTGGGGATCTGTGCTCTGCTCTGACAGGTGCTGCTCTTGGTCTCTGAGCAGTTGGCTCCGCCGCGCGCACCCTTTTGGGGGTGTCGGTTGGCGGTGTAAGCGCACTACTCGACCTTTTGGCAGGTGTCCTGTCTTCGGCTGCCGTCGTTCTTGGCTCTTTCGCCTTGGCCAACGCCTCCTCCTGAGACATTCCCTGCTGGAGATACCGGATGTACCATTTGACCCGTGATCCGCAGAGATTACGCCTGTGGGGGTCATCCAGTCCACCCGGTTCCCCTAGACCTGGAAGGTCCTTTTTCGGCGGCGGGCGTTGTTGTCCCTGCCGTCTGTCAGCGGCTAGCGCAGGGCGCAACGGTCGGGATTGACCTACCGTGCTCCTTTGCGCGTGTTGCCGCGAAGCCTGCAGACTTGGCCGTCTGTACTGTGCCGGTGGCACTCTCCTATTTGGAGCCGGAGCTTGGCTGCGTGGAGGATGGTCTACCACGTTGGAGGGCCGCTCCCTATCAAGGTGACGGTCCTCGAAGTGTCTTGCAACACTTTCCACAGGGAGATCCTGCGGGAGTTTCATTTTTTTGTTCTTTTTGTCCATAAAAGATCCCACGAGTAGCGCGACAAGGGTGAGGTCCATCCGAGCAGAGGTCCGCATGCCCGGATAAGGCTGATTAGAACAGGCGGTCGCCACTTGCCTGAGCCCACCGTTAGCGACTGAGCTAGTTTTTGACCCGGGCCCCCAGCCAGGCTGACTCTCAGCACGGTACGAGTGACACTCTTAGTCCGGCCCGGGGTGAGATTAGGATAGGAAGAGGTAGGTGCTTGTGAGGGAGTTGAGGGGTGTGTGAGGCTATGCTTAAAAGGCGGCAACACAAACGCCTTGTCGGTACGATGATCAGTATCATACCCGCTGTTTGTCCGGGACTGCTTATTACGAGGTGATCTCGCTATTCGCAGCTAACCTCCCCGAGGGGTGGCCGTTCGCTATCCGCAACCCGCGACCCGCCTGGTGGCCCCAGCTAAGCCCCCTCCGAACCATCTCACAAGTTCTTTGGAACAGGATAGTGGTGCTATCTTATCTACCTTATTAAAATATGATGGCAAGTTGCTTTGTCTGCCAAAAACTAGTTCGTATGGACAGTAATTATGTGCCATAGAAGGTGTCGTGTTGAAGCAGTAAACGAAATATTGAAGCCATAAGTCCCAATCCGTTTTATCAACAGATATGTATGAGCGTATGTATTCATTAAATGTCTTACGACTTCTTTCGACTGTTCCAACTGTCTGGTGGTGATGTGCTGTAGACGTTATATTGTCTACTTTCAAATATTTGCACAAGTCATTAATTATTGAATTTTTATATTCAGTTCCCATGTCCGTAATGAACGTCTTCATTGGACCGAACTTCAGTATAAATGATTCGAATATTGCTTTTGCAACAGTATTGGCATTTTTGTTTGGAATTGGAATAGCTACAAGATATTTCGTTAAATCGCATATCAATGTAATTGCGTATTCGTTACCATTTTCAGATTTAGGTAGCGGACCTATAGTATCCACTATCACTCTGTCAAATGCACACATTGGTGTGTCTGTAATTGTAAGGGGGGTTTTTGTATGTTTCGATATTTTAGATTTTTGGCATTTTGGACATCTACGTACGTACTCTATAATTTGACGCGTCATATTTTTCCAATAGTAGTGTCTTCTAATTTTTTTTAATGTTTTAGTTATGCCATTATGACCTCCTTGTATGGGATCGTCATGACTTGTAGACAATATTGCTTCTTTTTCTTTTTCATTATTAATTGTGGTCACCGGCTTGAGTAGCGCTACTCTTAGTTTCTTTAAATATTTATTGCCCATATTTTTAAAAGTATCCATTGAAACGAATTCAAAGACCTTTTCCCACGGTGCCACTTTGAGTTTGCTGACTTCATGTATACCGGCTTGCATTTCAAGCCTTTGGAAAAACTGACCTAAGTCAAGAGCTTCATTGGTGTACAGGTCGCTAACATCAATTCTTGCAATAACTTTATTTCCACGTTTAAAATAACATTTCTCATTTGTTAAATGCAAGGCCACTACTTTTCGTACATCGTCATTTTTGATGACTTCATATACGTTGGGCTTAGAAGCTTGTTCAATATTTTGCCTAAGCGAAATATTTTTTCCATTCTCTTCCCTGCGCAGGGTTTATTTTGTCTACTTTGTTGCCTGGTAGTGACTTTCAGGACTTTAGTTTGTAAATCTTTAAGTTCGGATATTGTTATCCTAGAAAGGGCGTCTGCCACGAAATTATCTTTTCCCTTTAGATACTCGACTGTGAAGTCGTATTCTTCTAACTCGAGCCGCATGCGTGTTAACTTAGAGCTTGGATTGATCATAGAAAATAAATAAGTTAATGGTCTGTGGTCTGTTTTCACTGTAAAATGTTTGCCATAAATATATGGACGAAAATGAGTGATTGCCCAATGAATTGCTGCTAATTCTTGTTCTGTTGTACTTTTATTACTTTCACCCTTTGTAAATGAACGTGACGCATAAGCTATTGGAAGTTGAAGTCCATTATGGTTTTGTGTTAAAGCCGCACCACAAGCTTGTTTACTTGCATCAGTTGTAGCATGTAACGAAGACATCGTCCATGAGACAAGTGAGCTGGTGTTACCGTAGTTTTCCGGAGCACGCGCTGGATTCCGGCTATTTCTCGTCGGCTGGGGGGTTCCAAATTAACCGAAAAGTTACTTGCTCTTTAGCCTTTATTATCTCTATTATTGTCGCGTGCTAATTTTTGAAAGGAAGCCGTTCTACCAAACTTGAGTTTACAAAGGGGGAGGAGAGCAGACAAGCAAGAAGAAAAAGGAAAAACATAACTAGGGATTCACCAAGAATCTAAAGTGGATTGGTTGACACACTGAGATGACGTCCAGTGGTCGATTTCCCCGCCCTTCCATGATCGCCCGGGTGCCATGCAATAGCTTATTTGGCGATCCCATGTATCCACTTAGACGCTAATAAATAGTTAACTCACTTCCGCCTCGCATGACTCCGGATATTAATAAACAAATTTACGTGCAATACATTATAATTATCTTTATTTATTCTAAGTTAGGATGTGATAAGAACAAATTTCATAATTATTAGCTTCAATGCTTTCTTTTTCTTTGTTTCTCTATGTACTTAATTTCGCCAATTTATTGATTTTTATTTTCCTCTTACGCAAAGCTTTAATTTCTGATAAATGACCTAAATGGCATTTAAATAATTTTTATTACAAATTTAACTTTGATCACTTAATTTATTTCTATTACTAAATATCCATAGCATGAACTTAATTGCTAGCTTTTCCAATTATGATTTCAATATAAACTTTGCTAATGATGTCGCTAATTGTAGGATTCAAAATTATATGGCTATTCACTAACTTGGTGATTTTATATATAAAACTGCATACATTTTTACAAAGTAGGCACTTTATTCGTGCAACTACTGTGGCCTAGCATTAAATTAGCCTAGGTCAGGCATATGCCATCTGTTATTCACAGTACTCATTCTTTTAATTTTGCTTTGACGATTTGGTTATTGCTGTGTAGATTTTATCTTCATTCTTTAGTGGTCAAATACCGATTGCGAACCAACGGCAAAAACTCATACATGCAGAAAGTCTCGTATGATCATAAATAAGGAAAAGGCACGATCGCGAGCAAAACAAAAATAACACAAATGATGACCCAATACAAGTTGTGTAGCAAAATTAACAAATCAAATCAAATAAAGAAATATTATCATTATCTTTCCCCTGTGGTGACAAAAGCTGTGGTGCAGGTGGTGGTTTGCTTTGGTTTGTATAATTTTTATACCCTGTGCCCATTGAAAATGGTCAAAAAGGGTATATTAGATTTGTGTGATGTATGTAACAGGCAGAAGGAAGCATCTCCGACCATATAAAGTATATATATTCTTGATCAGCATCAACAGCCAAGTCGATTGAGCCATGTCCGTCTGTCTGTCCGTCTGTCCGTCTGTCCGTCCGTCTTTTTGAACGCGTCGATCTCAGAAACTATAATAGCTAGAGACTTCAAATTTGGTATGTAGGTTTCTGGATACCGGACGCAGATCAAGTTTGTTTTTAAATTTGGATCGGACCACTATATCATATAGCTGCCATAGGAACGATCAGTCGAAAATCAAGTCTCAGTATGAAAAACTTTTTTGTTGTTTGAGATAACTGAACCAAACTGACAGAATCTGCATATGGGATGGTCGCATACATTCTGACCAAATTTGATTGAAATCGGACCACTATATCATATAGCTGCCATAGCAACCATCAGTCGAAAATCAAGTCTTTGTATGAAACACTTTTTTGTTGTTTGATCTATCTGAATCAAACTCACAGAATATGCATACGCAATGGTCCCTTATAACCTGACCAAAATTGGTTGAAATCGGATCACTATATCATATAGCTGCCATAGGAACGATCAGTCGAAAATCAAGTCTCAGTATGAAAAACTTTTTTGTTGTTTGAGATAACTGAACCAAACTGACAGAATATGCATATGGGATGGTCGCATACATTCTAACCAAATTTGATTGAAATCGGACCACTATATCATATAGCTGCCATAGGAACGATCAGTCGAAAATCAAGTCTCAGTATGAAAAACTTTTTTGTTGTTTAAGATAACTGAACCAAACTGACAGAATATGCATATGGGATGGTCGCATACATTCTGACCAAATTTGATTGAAATCGGACCACTATATCATATAGCTGCCATAGCAACCATCAGTCGAAAATCAAGTCTTTGTATGAAACACTTTTTTGTTGTTTGATCTATCTGAATCAAACTCACAGAATATGCATACGCAATGGTCCCTTATAACCTGACCAAAATTGGTTGAAATCGGATCACTATATCATATAGCTGCCATAGGAACGATCAGTCGAAAATCAAGTCCTAGTATGAACAACTTTTTTGTTGTTTCAGATAACTGAACCAAACTGACAGAATATGCATATGAGATGGTCCCAACCAATATTCTATTTTATGGATACTGGCACAGGGTATCCTCCAGTCGAGCAAACTCGACTGTAGCCGCGCCCACTTGTTTTGATTAAAGTAGTTTACTTATATTTTTTTTTTTTTGTTTTGGGCATTGGTTGCAATTAGGTAATTTCTCTTCTTTTTTTTTTTTTTTCACTTCACATCAATAACCAACTTATCTTTCACAACAGAAAAAGAATTGCCTGGACTGACTTGCCTTATTTTCTTTCTGATTCTCTTTTACTTATATATGATATAATTATTATTATTAAATTATTTTGTTGGTTCACGTTTCTAACATATTTGGATCGTTTATGTCCACTGAACACTTAGCACTTAGCACATGCGGCCAGCTGCTCTGGAAAGTACTCTTCGTCTGTAGTAATCGGCAAACAGATTTTTTTTTGTGAGAGCCTCCTGACACTATAGCGGCCTCGGCCGGCACTGGAGTGCGGATCCGAAGAGAAAGCTCACTTCAGCGGCAGCCACGGCTAAATCAAAAATAGCGCTCTCTAGGCTCATAGGCTGAATGAGAAACAACCTAAAAAGTAGCGATGATAGCCCACATGCTGGGTATAGAGCACGAGGTCTTGCCTTGGACAAAGACCAGATCCCTTTTATTTGGGTCTGGACACGAATGTTTCGTTCGTGGGCTGCCGCCCTCGCCAACCTGGGAGAAGAACCAAAATTGCCAACGTGGATGGGTTTAATTTGTCCTCGCTTCCATAGAGTAAATTTTGATTATTATTTTTGTTTTCTGGTAATTATGCAGGTTATCCACGTTTTTAATGCTTTTTCCAGCTTTTTAAAGTGCGGACTACGTCTGTCTGGCTCGAAGGCTATCGGGAGAAGAACGAGACCGGATCCTCACAATTGGCAGGAAACTCAATCGAGCACTTGGACAGGGAAGCTTACGATATGGTTCGCGAACCAAAATTTTAAGTTCAGTTGCCATTAATGCCTTGAAGTTAATCAAAGTTAATTTGACAATTAGTTCGTCTTTCGAACCATAGGTGGCAGGGTTGGCGCCGAGAGCAAGGCAACACAAATAAAACAAGTGGGAAAGGCTATAGTCGAGCTCCCGACTATAGGATACCCGTTTCTTACCTAAATAAATTTAGCTTTTTTTTTATTGCATGCTTTTAGGCACTTTTATTGCTCAAAAGCTTTAATCAGCCAGTACCACCTTTCTGTTTGTCCGATCTTGTTGGGATTTAGTAGAATGATAGGTAAAAACAATAGCTAACGTTCACCGTTTAAAAAAACCTAATATCTTAAAAACTGTGCGTGTGGTGGATTTTCGCGATTTACGGAGGCGGAAAGGGGCGTGGCAAAATTTTGAAACAAACTTGACCTGCGTGGGGTTTATAGAAATCTGTGTGCCAAATTTGGTTGCTCTAGCTCTTATAGTCTCTGAGATCTAGGCGCTCACACGGACGGACAGACGGACATGGCTATATCGACTCGGCTGTTGATGCTGATCAAGAATATATATACTTTATAGGGTCGGAGATGCTTCCTTCTCCCTGTTACATACATTGCAACGAATACAATATCCCCTTTTACTTATTTTTAATAAGTAACGGGTATAACTACTACTTATTTCTCATCTACTACTTAAACTAAAGCCAGCTAAATAAAAAAAATCGTTGCATACTTTTACGCGGTTAGTTTATATTTCAATGTAACAAGCGCTACTACAATTCCCCCCTGCCAAAATCGCGCTTAGGGATTTCAATAAGGGCGATCCGCGCTTGTGACAAGGAATTTACAAGAACTACTGCTTAATATCCTTGGCATGATATTTTCCTACCAAGTTTCCTTGCAAATCTTCGATTTCGTAATAGCTGTTTCCAAGCTTTCGCCGGATTCTGGCTTTGACGAATGTCGGAGCTAATTTGGCGTTGAAACCTTTGGCAAAATTGCTTTGCTGGAAGTTCCTACGGAACACTTCCTGTCCAATAGAAAAAGAAACTTCTCGACTTCTTAAATTGTAAGCGTTTTCGTTACGGGATTGTTGCCTGCGCATAACGTCAACTGCTTTATTTCTTAATAGGTCAAACGCATCGTCCCGATTGAAACTGGTTGATCGATCTTCTAGCAAGTTTAAATCACGCAGCAATTTGTAATTATTACCATTTTCGATCATATGTTGTCCAAAGACTAACTTATAGGGAGTATTATTTACAGCGGTATGCCAACCTGAACGTAATGAACAACAAATCTTGCTTAAATTCTCATCCCAATTAGATTGGCTGGGGTGAACATACGATTTAATTCCTGAAATTATAGAACGATTTACACGCTCTGAGGCGTCAGCTTGTGGGGAGTATATCGCCGTGTAAGCATGTTTAATATGGTATTGGTCTAGTAAGTTGTTAAAGGCATGAGATTTAAATTGGACTCCGTTATCCGACACGATAACTTTCGGTACCCCGAAACAATGGAATAAATCGTTTTCTAAAAAGCTTAAAATATGTTCAGCAGTAAATTTTCGAACGGGCTTAAGAAAAGGGAATTTTGTAAAATGATCCAGTACCACGAAAATTCCTACATGTCCAGATTTTGAGCGAGGATAAGGGCCCAGATAATCAACATAGAGTTTTTGTAAAAATCTCTGTGTTTCACCTGTTTTGCCCATTGGGGGACGAAGCACTTTATTTGGGTGTTTCGTGCTTTTACAAATCTCACAGTGGTTAACGTACTCCTTAATGTCATTTATCAGATTGGGCCAATAATAGTATCGTCGTACTCGTTCCAACGTTTTGTTAATACCACCGTGGGATGATAAAGGGTCGTCATGTGCAATTTTCAAGGCTGTGGGTATTAACTCTGAGGGGAGCCATAGTTTCCACGCCAGGTCATCAGCTACGCGATCACCGGAAGCATGCTCTGTTCGGCGATATATAAACCCCTTTATGACTTTTAAGTCAGGCATCTGGTTGTTGTTTTCAGCAATTTTGTCAGCTAAATCCGTGTACGATTTGGACTGAAAATGAGGTGACTGTAAATCAATTATTTGGTCTGACTTTATTGCCGATAAATCCTCAGTATATGTACGAGACAGAGCATCAGGCACAATGTTTTTACTACCTTTGCGATGCTGTATCTCAAATGTGTAAGCCTGCAATTTGAGAGCCCATCGTGCTAAGCGGGTACTCAGGTCGCTTTGTGACATAAGCCACTTTAATGAGGCGTGATCTGTGATCACGGTAAATGCGTGTCCTTCCACATAGGGTCTAAATTTCTTAATACTCAGTATCGCTGCAAAACATTCCTTCTCAGTGACGGAGTAATTACGCTGGCACTTGTTCAGCTTACGCGACATGTAAGCAATGGGAACTTCGTCATTTTCTTCATTTACTTGCATGAGCACACCCCCAACACCTGTGTGGCTAGCGTCGCAGTGAATAAAAAATGGTGCTTCAAAGTTTGGTGTGTGCAACACTGGGGCTTTGCACATCTCTGCCTTGAGAGTTTGAAACGACTTCTCAGCATCTTCAGACCATTCAAAGTGTTTCTTGTGCTTTAACGCATCAGTGAGTGGTGATGTGAGCGAAGCGTATCCACGAATAAATTTTTGGTACCACCCTGTCATGCCGAGGAACCTTCGAAGTTGCTTTAGAGAACGAGGAGTGGGGTAGTTGGTGATGGCAGTTATTTTGTCAGCGTCCATCGAGATTTTTCCTTTACCTACCACATGGCCTAAATATTTAACTTCGTTGACACAGAATTTGCTTTTTTGAATGTTTATTGTCAATCCTGCAGCTGACAAACTAGCAGCTATTTCCCTCAAGACGTCAAGATGCCTTTCAAAATTATCTGACACTACGAGCAGATCGTCTAAATATACGAACACTTCGTTTTTAAACTTGACATGAACGACCTTGTCCATAAGTTTAGACATGGAGGCGGTAGCATTAGTAAGCCCAAATGGCATTACCTTAAATTGATATAAAGCTCTTCCTGGAACCGTGAAAGCTGTCTTATCCCTGGACTTCTCCTCTAAAGGGATCTGCCAATAGGCATCCTTTAGGTCGATACTAGTTATAAATTCAGCCTTCGGCAATCGGCTCAAGATTCCATCTATTATGGGAGTTGGATAGGCATCTTTGCGAGTGACGGTATTCAACTTGCGGCTATCGAGACACAATCTAATTTTCCCTGGCTTTTGAACTACAACAATTGGAGATGACCAAGCGCTATCGGATTCTTCTATCACTCCCATTGCTATCATGCGGTCAAGTTCAGCGTACACTAATTTTTCCATAGCTGGAGAGATTGGGTAATGCCGCTGTTTGATTGGCTTAGCTTCACCCACATCGATGACGTGTGACAAGATCGAGGTTTTCCCCAACCCTTTGTCGGCAAAAAAAGTAAAAAGTTTAATAATCTCCTCTAACTGAGTGCGCTGCGACTCAGACAATTGTCGAAATTCATCAGTTGAAATTGAGAGACATGAGAGTCCTTTACAGGTATTATTCCCAAGAAGATGAGGTGGCAATAAACTATACTCGGTCCAAAAATCAATACCAAGATATAAAGGCTGTACTAATGAGGGAATTAAGTAGAAAGTTAACGTTTTAGATTCTCCACGATACTTCAGATCCGTCCGAATCTTACCCATTATTTTCTGCTCTTGGCCATCGGCCGTTCGCACGTATGAATCCATTGGCTTAAAGGGAACGTTACTTTCTATAATAAATTTAGCAAAACTTCCACCAATGCAACTAATTGAGGCACCGGTGTCCATCAATGCCGTTAAAGATTTGCCCAACAAGATGACTTCGGCATAGGGTCTGAAATCGTGACCTACAATTGCCTCAACTAATGCTTTTTTCTCTATTTTCTGCCTCTTTTGATATTTTGACCGTCTTTTACGCGAGCGAGTAATTCTAGCCGAAATCGCACCGGTTGCTTCATCCTCAAGATTTAGCAAGCGCTCGTGCAATGGAAATTCTAGGGTATTTGTCAAGTCCGGTGGAAAGCAAGCGGTGACGTTGCTACGCTTACTGATCGGTGTTGGTCGCCTTCGACACAACCTGTTTGCGTGCACCTTTCACTGGTGCACTGCCCAATAAGTTTTTTGATGACGCACACTTGGAGCACGATGGTCTATACGTGTTTGCTTGGCCACATCCGTAGCAAAACACGCGCCGTTCCGCTACACAATCTTGGTAGCGGTGACCATTTTTCCCGCAATTCCAGCAAACCAAACTGACAGCAGCCAGCTCCAACTCGCTGTCGTCAGATTCGCTCTCGGGCTCAAATCCAACAGCTTGAACTGAGCGACGGAAAGCAGGCCTTGATTTAGCTGCTTGTGGCTTAATGACAGTTCGCATGAACACCTCTCGGGTTCTTACAACACGACGTAATTGAGCTAAATTCGAAATTTTTTCATACAGCAATTCGTGCTGTATTTCCGGCAATAAATTTGACCGAACTGTCTCTAGCAAGGAGGAGTCTGACAAAGGAGTGGCCAACTTGTCAGCCAGAAGAGCGATTGATTCGTAAAACTCGTCGAAAGTTTCCCCTTCCTTTTGCTTACGGCGATCTATTTCTGCTCGTATATTAACGTCAGTGCGTTCGTCCTTAAATTGAGCTCTCAAAACAGTGCGTAAACTATACCATTCAACGCGCTCCACACTTTTGTGGTATCGCCAATACCACTCATTGGCACTGCCGTCCAGCAAATTACTTACGTTTTGAGCTAACAACTCCATATTGCCTCCAAGAGTTTGCTCAGTTAATGCTTCGATACGATAAATGAAATCGTCTATGCTCATTGCAGACTTATTGGAATACCTTATTTTCCAATTGCTAATGATCTGACTTATCCGATCAGGGCGTATTTCAGCACTTAGGGGAGTTATTCTTGGATTGGAACTTCCACGAGAAGAGGACGTTTGCTGTGGATAGTCAGTCGTTTGCCTTGGCAACGTTCCTGATCGATTGTCTGGCTGAATAGACTCGACTTGTCTAAGTGGGGAGGTTTGGGAAGTCACTGCTGTGAGAAGGCTCTGAAAGCCCATGTTTAAAGCTTGAATAAGCTGATCTGTTTGTCTGGCAGCGGCGGTAGCCACAGCATCAGTTAACGATTTTTGGATCTCGGAAGGCTCGGAAGAGCTTTGTTGCATCTGAGCTGCACCTGCTGCTCCTTCGGTATTTTCTGCATTCTCAGAAGCAGGGTCTCCGCGCTGTGATTGACTCCGTGTAAACATTGCTGCGGCTGGTAGACTATCAGTTGACTGAGCTGATTCTGAGTTAAACGTAAGGTTTAAAGTGGACGAATGTAAAGGGCTTTTACAAACGGGGCAAACTTCTCTATTTCTTACTTTAGTGTTAAAGCATACCCAGTGAAATGTGTGCCCACAACTGGTAGATAACAATTGGGCAGGGTATTCTATAGAGCTTACGCAAATGTAGCAATGTTTGTCACCAGTAGAGACTAAGTTATCGCAGCTTCTAGTTACAAACATGTCAATATTGACAAAACTATTTGGTTTTAAAATATATTGTCCTTATTTTGTTATTTTTTTTTTTCCACAATAAAATAACTAGACAGAAGAAAAATTGGAGATTTTAATATATTTTTTTTTTTTTTTTTTTTTTTTTAAATAAGCTAGCAAAAAGTAAAGAAAACTGAAACCAAAATTCATAAAAATATTATCCGATGTCTATGAAATGCTTCCATGAGATGCGATTTATTTCTGTGAAAAAAAATAACAGAGGAGGAGAAAGGAGAATAATTTTCGGTGACTATTCTAAAAAAATAGAAAGTCGTCAATACAATGCAAAACAGGCGATGTATAACGATTCAACTCATATAGCCACGTCAAATTAAGGATTTGATTAACAACACATTGAGAGTAAAGAGCTAAGGAATTTGGGTGAGCTACTGCTGCGATTCTGTTTTGCGGTGAGCCATAGATCTAGTCCACGTTTATCTCGCTTCCAGCAAAACCTCTTACAACAGAGTAAAAAGGATACGATGACAATAGTCGTAGAATGATTTCGGTGTTAAATCTATTGCAGATAGAACATATCCAGCTAATCAGAACTATTGATCGTGAAGCATTTGTTTTCTTCCAAAGGCAGGCAATAAAATCTATTTTGAAGCTTCTTATAGAATCCACGACCTTTTTAAAACAAATCCTAGGACAAGGGAGAAGAGAAAAACAGAGATTTAAGAGATCACGTTTGGTTGAATAAGTCAGGTGTTATTGACTAGGAATCGAGAAAAGATCTTGTATTTTTCTTTGGGGCTTGCCGGATAGGGCCCCACACGTTCGGGCGCCAAATAATAAAAATTAATTAATAATAAATCTGTAGCATGTAACGAAGACATCGTCCATGAGACAAGTGAGCTGGTGTTACCGTAGTTTTCCGGAGCACGCGCTGGATTCCGGCTATTTCTCGTCGGCTGGGGGGTTCCAAATTAACCGAAAAGTTACTTGCTCTTTAGCCTTTATTATCTCTATTATTGTCGCGTGCTAATTTTTGAAAGGAAGCCGTTCTACCAAACTTGAGTTTACAAAGGGGGAGGAGAGCAGACAAGCAAGAAGAAAAAGGAAAAACATAACTAGGGATTCACCAAGAATCTAAAGTGGATTGGTTGACACACTGAGATGACGTCCAGTGGTCGATTTCCCCGCCCTTCCATGATCGCCCGGGTGCCATGCAATAGCTTATTTGGCGATCCCATGTATCCACTTAGACGCTAATAAATAGTTAACTCACTTCCGCCTCGCATGACTCCGGATATTAATAAACAAATTTACGTACAATACATTATAATTATCTTTATTTATTCTAAGTTAGGATGTGATAAGAACAAATTTCATAATTATTAGCTTCAATGCTTTCTTTTTCTTTGTTTCTCTATGTACTTAATTTCGCCAATTTATTGATTTTTATTTTCCTCTTACGCAAAGCTTTAATTTCTGATAAATGACCTAAATGGCATTTAAATAATTTTTATTACAAAATTTAACTTTGATCACTTAATTTATTTCTATTACTAAATATCCATAGCATGAACTTAATTGCTAGCTATTCCAATTATGATTTCAATATAAACTTTGCTAATGATGTCGCTAATTGTAGGATTCAAAATTATATGGCTATTCACTAACTTGGTGATTTTATATATAAAACTGCATACATTTTTACAAAGTAGGCACTTTATTCGTGCAACTACTGTGGCCTAGCATTAAATTAGCCTAGGTCAGGCATATGCCATCTGTTATTCACAGTACTCATTCTTTTAATTTTGCTTTGACGATTTGGTTATTGCTGTGTAGATTTTATCTTCATTCTTTAGTGGTCAAATACCGATTGCGAACCAACGGCAAAAACTCATACATGCAGAAAGTCTCGTATGATCATAAATAAGGAAAAGGCACGATCGCGAGCAAAACAAAAATAACACAAATGATGACCCAATACAAGTTGTGTAGCAAAATTAACAAATCAAATCAAATAAAGAAATATTATCATTACTCACTGTTGTTTTCCATCGGCGAAAGATCTTTCCCCTGTGGTGACAAAAGCTGTGGTGCAGGTGGTGGTTTGCTTTGGTTTGTATAATTTGTTTGATTAAAGTAGTTTACTTATATTTTTTTTGTTTTGTTTTGGGCATTGGTTGCAATTAGGTAATTTCTCTTCTTTTTTTTTTTTTTTTTCACTTCACATCAATAACCAACTTATCTTTCACAACAGAAAAAGAATTGCCTGGACTGACTTGCCTTATTTTCTTTCTGATTCTCTTTTACTTATATATGATATAATTATTATTATTAAATTATTTTGTTGGTTCACGTTTCTAACATATTTGGATCGTTTATGTCCACTGAACACTTAGCACTTAGCACATGCGGCCAGCTGCTCTGGAAAGTACTCTTCGTCTGTAGTAATCGGCAAACAGATTTTTTTTTGTGAGAGCCTCCTGACACTATAGCGGCCTCGGCCGGCACTGGAGTGCGGATCCGAAGAGAAAGCTCACTTCAGCGGCAGCCACGGCTAAATCAAAAATAGCGCTCTCTAGGCTCATAGGCTGAATGAGAAACAACCTAAAAAGTAGCGATGATAGCCCATATGCTGGGTATAGAGCACGAGGTCTTGCCTTGGACAAAGACCAGATCCCTTTTATTTGGGTCTGGACACGAATGTTTCGTTCGTGGGCTGCCGCCCTCGCCAACCTGGGAGAAGAACCAAAATTGCCAACGTGGATGGGTTTAATTTGTCCTCGCTTCCATAGAGTAAATTTTGATTATTATTTTTGTTTTCTGGTAATTATGCAGGTTATCCACGTTTTTAATGCTTTTTCCAGCTTTTTAAAGTGCGGACTACGTCTGTCTGGCTCGAAGGCTATCGGGAGAAGAACGAGACCGGATCCTCACAATTGGCAGGAAACTCAATCGAGCACTTGGACAGGGAAGCTTACGATATGGTTCGCGAACCAAAATTTTAAGTTCAGTTGCCATTAATGCCTTGAAGTTAATCAAAGTTAATTTGACAATTAGTTCGTCTTTCGAACCATAGGTGGCAGGGTTGGCTCCGAGAGCAAGGCAACACAAATAAAACTACTACTTATTTCTCATCTACTACTTAAACTAAAGCCAGCTAAATAAAAAAAATCGTTGCATACTTTTACGCGGTTAGTTTATATTTCAATGTAACAAGCGCTACTACACAGTTGTTATGCAAAATTCTTTGCTGAAATCCGGGTATTGTAATAAAGTTGGTTGGATAAGCTAATCTTTGAGATATTGAAATGCTTTTTGGCATTCAGCTGTCCATTCAAAAGGAACATCCTTTTTACATAATCTAGTTATGTGCCGCGAATATTCGGCGAAGTTTTTAATGAAACGTCTGTAATAATTGCAGAATGCAACGAAACGTCTAGAGCTGTCCGCATCGTGTGGGACTGGGTAATTTTTGATGACGTCATATTTTTTGTCATCTGGCAAGATTCCTTTATCAGTACACTTGTGACCTAGAAAAGTCACTTCGTGCATAAAAAATGAACATTTTTGTGGATGTAATTTAAGATTGTGTTTCCTACATATGCTAAAAACATCCGTTAAGTTTTTAAGCATATGTTTCTCGGAACACCCAATAACAATTAGATCATCCATGTAAAGAAATGCTTGAGAAGGTTCAAGTCCTGAGAATGCAATAGTCATCATTCTCTGAAATGAATTTGGCGCTATTTTTAAACCAAATGGTAGTCGCGTGAAGCGATATGAGCCGTTGCTCGTTGAAAATGACGTAATGTTTCTAGAACTATCTTCGAGTTCAATCTGATGAAAACCTGACATTAAGTCAAGACATGAAAAGTATTTTTCTCGACCTAGTTGATCCAAAATATCATCAATTCTAGGGAGTGGAAATTTATCTGACAACAGTTTTTTGTTGATTTGACGATAGTCAATTACTAATCGCCATTTCTTTTCATTGGAGCCTGGAAGGGCTTTCTTTGGAACTAGTAAAAGTGGGCTGTTATACTCAGACACTGAAGGTTCGACTATTTTGTCGGCGATCAATTTTCCTACTTGTTTTTCAATTTCATCTTTTTGGCTATGCGGGCCTCGATAGTTTTTAATGTAAATTGGCTCTGCATCCTTCAATCTCAATTTTTGCTTGTAAAAATTGTTTGTTGTTATAGATTCGGTTTCAAGTCCGAATACATCACTATACTTGGTACATAATTCTTTTAGTTGGGTTTTAAATTGCTCTGGAAAGTTCTTACTTAATTGAGCTATGACAGTTTTTTCCCTGTTTTCTGGAGTAGTTTGAACTACATCGTAGTTCGAAAGTGGTTCAAATTTTAGGTTATTGACATCGATTAGTTGATCCGTATTTGTTGTATTTAATAAACGGACGAATGCGTTTTTTGGCGCTGCAACTGTGTTTGCAACGTAAATACCAGGTTGAATTTCCTGATTTGGGATTAATATACTATCCTCATTTGAACGTATTTCAATTTTACGGACGACTTGTGATCTTGCTGGTAGAAGTATTGAACCGTTACCAGAACTGTATGTTATAGGAACATATATTTGAACATCTATATTATTTGGTCTAATTATAAACCAATCTTCTGAAGGTTTCAGATCTATTTGACAATTGAGTCCTTTTATGAAATCAATGCCTATTATTCCGTCATACGGTATAGCAAAGTTTAAATCTACTATATGAAAATTGTGTGGGATTATGTACTTATCTGTCTGTAGCTCTATTGAGGCAAGACCTTTGGATTCATTGACTCCTTGGCCTATACCTTGAATGTCTATGGTATTATTTAATTGGACGTCATGAAAGACATCAGAATTTTCTTTAAGTAGTGATATGTCTGCACCTGTATCTATTAAAAATATCAGTTTCTTTCCTGATTCTACATTATGAAATGAAACAAAAATATTGAGATTGAAGTTTACTGAGTGAACTCTGGGTTTATTTAATTTTCTGTATCTAAAGGGTGTTGAGAGTTTCCCGAATTGTCTTGGGCTACTCTGACGTTATGTCCCTGTCTATTCGAGCTTCCATTATTGTCGTTTCGTTGGTTATTGTTGTAGGAGCCACCGTTAAATCGGTTGCTTCCACGAAAACCTCCACGACCTCTGTTATTATTATTGTACTGGTTACTGTAACTATTATAATTATTATTATTGTAACCATATCCGTTTGAATTATTCCCTCTGCCTCGGTAATTACCTCCAAAGTTATTACCTCGGGGGGCGTGTCCTCTTTGGGCATACAGCACTGAATTTGCATTACCAGTCATTTCTGTACTGCAATGTATGTACTTGCCAATGGCTTCATTCATTGATTTAAATGAGCCTGCCTCAAGGATTGTCCTTAGCCTACCATGTTCACAATTTCTAGTCATGGTGCTTATGGCTTCTTTTGTACTGAACAGGTCAGCATGTTCGGCACCTAGGCCTTCATCAATATACGCTGCTTCTAACAATTTTCGTAGATTGTCTATTTCAGTCGTAAATTGTGTGGCTGTTTTTCCTTTCTGGTGGATGCTAGCTAATTTTGCCTTTATTACATCGGATGATTCTCCGACGATAGTGGCTTGCAGCTTGCTTATTATTGCGCTAATGGTAGTTTCATTTTGTACCTTGTACAAGGTGGAACCAGTGATTTTCGCCTTTAATACCTCAACAGCAATATGCTCATATGGCCCTTTGGTTAAGTTTACCAACTTGAGCGCTGTCACAAATCTTTGGAGGTGTATCTTTTTCCCATCAAATTCGGGTACGGTGGTGGAAATCTCCTTCATGTATGCCCTGTCAGCCGCTGACGAGTCTGCCATTTTTGGTTCTGTTAAACTCTTGAGTCCCAATTGGTTACTAGCCGCTGCACTTGTTGCGGGGCTATTATGATTAGCAGTTTCTTGGGAATCAGATCCCGAAACAATTGCAATGTAACCTGTGTTTGGTGACTTTGGCCTTTGACTTATTGACTTTGTGTCGTTCTCCTCGATAGCTATAAATGTTGCCGGGCTGTCTATTACGTTCGGCAAATGTAAATCTAGAGTATGTCTCTCTTTTAAAGAAACTAACTGTTCTCTTAGACGTTTGACAACGTCTTTGGCTTGAGTCCAATGAAGTTCGGAGCTTCTAGATTGATTTTCTAGAAACAGCTCCCTTATCTCTTTATAAACATTTACTAAATAAATAGTGTGTTTATTGATGGTACTCGGTTGGATAGTTCTATTTTGGGAAAGGCTTTTGTACGATTTGTCGAACTCAGATTTTAGTTCTTTAACTTTCGTACATATTGTATCCCAATCCATGTGTTGTAGGCTTATTTTCGGCTTATTAAGCTCTTCAATATTTTAAGTTTTACCCGGTCTAAGCAATTTTTTTGTTTTATATTTTCTTTAGCCTGAATATGGGATAATTTGCTGGGACTTCAGGCTTTTGTTGATAACCTATATAGACTCCAAGTCCAATTATATCTCCACATCTGAGTTGGTATCTTTTTCCTACCATCTGTCTGTTTCCTATAAATACGCCATTTACTGCGTTCATCTGTTCTAAAACAACTATGCGTCCGTTGCGCACGATTAGTTTGGCATGATGCCTGGACAAGAACATGTACCCAGGCAAAGAGGGACTGCAGCTGGAATGCCTGCCTATGGTATTTTCTCCAGCACGGAGAAATACTCTTCTGCCAGTGGTTACGTGTTCCAGGTACCAGCAGTAGCCTGACACATTCATTGTTCAAATGCGCTGAGCAAGATTAAATTATTATTAAGTTGTCTCTTTTTAATCTAATGTAATCTAATGTAATCTTTGCATCGAAGGTACCCTATTCTCAAAATTTGTTACTTTCCAAATGTACACTCAGAAATAAAACAAGCACATCTGTGCACAAATTAAAACAAACTGTGCATGAAAGTAGCGCAAGCACGATTTTTCTTACTCCATGAACGCTTGGTCATGAAATTTCATGAACACTTGGGTGCTATTTTTTGAACGACTGGGAACAATTTAATCGCTTTTTGGGCTCATTTTATGAACATTTTAGTTCGTTTCAAAAAACATATAGGGGTTGTTTTGGGAACAAGTCCACAACATTATATGAACAGCAAGTGCACAATCCAAGAACATCTCAGTTCGTTTCAGGCACATATCCACAACATTATACGAACAGTAGGTGCTCAGTTCTCGAACATTTGTTTACTACTTTAGGACCGTGTTGGTTACACATTTAGAACAAACCGTTCTCAATTTATACCCATATTTTCCACTTTAGAACCCGATTGGTTTTTATATAGAATATATTACCTATAATTTAACCGTTTAACAGTAAATTAATGTTTTAGTATTTTATTGAATGTTTAATTTTCTTAATTTAACCTCTTGAATTCTTCTGTCCAGCTCATCTAGCTGGTCGTCGAACTCGTTGTCGCCCACGAATGAACTGTTCCTTGTTCCGAACATCTTTGTGTTGTCTTCAAAGCTGCCGCCTTGGTCCGGTCTCTTCAGGATTTTTGAGACTAATGCAATATCCTTGCTTGGCAATGGTAGAATTCAAGTCTCAAGGATGTGGGGAAAAATCCGATTGAACTGATATTTAAGGAGCACCACCATGACAACAAATCCACGCCGCTCCAGGACTCTGTATTTCGTTGTAACGGAGCTTGAAACTACTTTAGTGGTTTTGGATGTCGATACCCGTGCCTCTCTTCTTGTCAGCAACGATCATCCTATTTAGGCTAGCTCCCACCGAGTAAAAAAACATAAATTTATTTCTCAAGCAACAGGAGCTCAAAGATAACAAAGAAAATTGAATAAAAAAATAATTGCAGTAGAGCTTAAAACGATTATAATTACATGCTTCCAGAAAGTATGCACTGAATAATAAATCTATTGGATTGACTGTCGCCAGATGGCGATTTCTGGGAGTGCTGTCAATTTCACTTGATTTAGTGGCGCCATCTAATAGTTTTTGTCTCCTGTAAAATTCTTTTTCCCATAAAAATGTATTGTACTTTTTTAAAATATACTCACAGTCGATAGAAATATCCCTTTTGACACACAGCAAAAGCAATGATATCCACACAATTGTAAAATTGAAGTCGTCGCCTGCTTTTCTTTTAAAGAAAATGGGAAATGTTTGATTTTTCTCGTTAATTTTTTTCTGTGTGCACGATTTGATACCGACTCGTGCTTGTGTTAAGCACGAAAAAATGAGAACGATTCGGTCACATATCAAGAAAATTGTGCATGATTTTTTTCGTTCATTTTTTTCTGAGTGTACGTCTTATTCAGTCATATTTACTATATTTTTTTTTTATATTTTATTTATTCTTATTTCTTTTTTGAAAAATTTCTCTTATATATATTTTTTTGTTTTCATTTATTATAAAAATATATTTGTTGATTTCAAATCAATGTTTTATGATTCGATTTTGTTAATTTTTTGGTAATGCATTGGAATGCATTAAAATCATTACTTTATAAAATATAAAAGCGGTTTAAAAAAATTTTTTTGGTATATGGCCATAAATAAACATGCACATATGAAACTATCATTAAGACATTTTTATATATGTTTATTTTTGATAATTATATATTGGCTGATCAGGCCTAGCATGTAATGAAATATTATTTGTTATTATTTAACCAGTAAATAAAATTTGTTATTTTATATTATATCCAGATCATTTCCTCTGCTTAACATTTATATAAACGGATTTCAACGCATGGCTATTATTTATACTCTATTACATACGGTGTAAATGTATATTTAATATTTTCCACTAACTCAAAATTTTCGACAGTTTTACTAATTTTGTTACTTTACTCTATTTGTGTATATATATATTTTTTTTTTTTACATTGTTTCCTGCCTATTTGTTTCGAATGGCTTTACAGGCCAAACGTCTTGCCGGTCGACTCAATTGTCGTCGGGCATTACAATTCTTATAGTTTAATTATTATATTTTATATTATATGTTGGGCGCTCTTGGTTGCGCTATCGGCCATCTAGTGCTTGGGGCTTCTCGATGCTCCCCCGTTGGCATAAGCGGCGGTCTGCCTCTCATGCAACTCGTCTCTGCGTTTTGTGATCCCACGTTGGCATAAGCGGCGGTCTGCCTCTCATGCAATTCGTCTCTGCGTTTTCTGATCCCACGTTGGCATAAGCGGCGGTCTGCCTCTCATGCAATTCGTCACTGCGTTTTCTGATCCCGGCAGGTGCCTTTGCAGTGGGGGCTGAACAGGGGCCCCTTGCAATCCGCAGGGCATCGACGTGGTCGTGCTGGTATTTCCTTCGGTGCTGGACGATTGGTTTTTGTTAGTGATTGTTTATTATTATTTTCTGAGGGACAGGGCGTGCTCGTTGACTTTAGTAAAGACTCGAGATGTTCGAGTTCGTCATTTAGTTTGACGGCAGTGTCCCATGGTGGGGGTGTTGTGCATTTGAATAGGAGTCTTACTATCTCAGACTTTCTTTGTCTGATACGCTCCTTAATGCCACTGCGTCTGGGCTTTTTATTCGCCCTCGAGCTCATACCCTGTACTCACTCAGATTTTTTGATGTTTCTTGTCCAATTCCAGTAACAGTTCCAGCCCCAGCTCCAGTGCCCTTCTTTCCAGTCTTACTTCGCAGGATTTAGTTTAGCTTTAACTATCCGAAGATTTCAGATCTCATGATCACGGTCGCCATGTAAACGTATCCACTTGAGTCCAGTGACGCCGGAATGGTCACCATGTAAACGTATATTTAATAATAATTAATGACACACGTCTGATTGGTTTTTCTTCTCTTTATTGAATGAATCTTTGTTTTAACTTATTATAATTATTTTAACAATTCGATCGTACCGCTAAAGACCGCGTAGCTGCGCTGCCAGTGACGCCGGCAGCGGAGCGGCTGTCTTATGTATTTACTTATATATCGAGAGAGTTGCATGTGCACATCAAGCAGTTTGGTCAATTTGCACCGTCGGCATAAATATGCTGACGAGCTCCGAACTGCGAGCTTGAAAAGTGTGCCGGTCAGTGTGCTTATTTTATATTTAGGTAATCTTCCGCATACATATATTGCAATTAATTGTTACAGTGTTTACTCGATATATGCACATGCTACAATGTTATTTGGAGTGGGACAAAAAGGAACACTTTCGGACACTTTAAGAGAAAGCTTAAAAGCATTACAGGAAACCCAAACCATTAGAGATTTGGACAGAATTAGATTAGATGCAAACACTCATCAAAAAAAGTTACAGGATTACAATAAGCAAGCAGTAGATGCAAAGCGCCAAGCGCCACATTGTTATCATGAAAACGATTTAGTTATGGTAAAAAATTTCGACACTCATATAGGAACATCTAAGAAATTAATACCAAAATTTAAAGGACCATATAAGATATCAAAAGTGTTACGAAACGATAGATATGTACTAGAAGACGTAGACGGGTTTCGGCAGTCAAGAATTCCATATAAGGGAGTTTGGGCAGTTGCTAATATGAAACCTTGGATAGGAAATAATACAGACACGATAAACGATAATGAATAATACTGTATATATGTTAATGTATATAATCAATAAGTTAAACTGTTATATGTACACAGCAACTCGATGCAAATATATAACATGAACTGTAAATAACATAACATAGGAATATAACATACCCTGTAAATAAACATAAGAATAACATAGGCTAAGCATAACCAAATAACCATTCTGTATTTGGCAATCGAAATAGACAGTCGCATAGCGCGTAAAAAATAAATATATACTGGCTACACATCGAAGGCTATACAACAATAATTAATCAAGGGAAATCAAATGTACCAGAGCTCAAGTTGCCAGAGTTCAGTGGCGGCTACACTGAGTATTCTAATTTCTTTCCGTTGTTTTCGACAATTATAGATCAGGATCCAGATTTAACTCAAATCGAAAAGCTTTAGCTTTTGATGACATGTTTAAAGGGACATGTTTGCAGTGGCTAAAGATTTGATTAAAAATCGGTTTAATAACAAACGTTAAATTTTTTAGGCACACATCGTTAAAATTCTGGGTCTTCAGAAAGTAGAGTCACCTTCGGCGGTAAAGCTGCGTGAGATGTCGGATACAGTCAACGCAAATATTCATTCGCTGCAGTCCTTAGAAAACAAGGAGCAAATTGCAGACGCCATAATTGTTCATCAGTTGCTGCAGAAAGTGGATAGTACGACGCGAGCTAAGTGGGAAGAATCAGCATCCGTAGACGAGATCCCATCGTGCGCACAATTTACGATGTTTCTGGAAAACTGATGTCTCAAATTGGAAAATGTGGAACGTTCCGCAGCAGCATACGCAGTCGGCTTTCAGGTGGGAAAGAACAACAAAACTAACCCCAGTAGAAGTTCGCTGATTGCCACTAATACATTGTCGAGTGCTTGCGTCTGTTGCAACGCAACAAAGCATCAGATTTACATTTGCCCTCAATTCGCCAACTTATCGCCTCAGCTTCGGTATAAAGAAGCTAAGAGATTGGGCTTATGCTTGAACTGTCTCAAGAAGGGACATCAGCTGAGAAATTGCAAACGGGCGCCTGCCGATCATGTGGCAGCAAGCATCATAGCCTATTGCATCTGAGCCAGCAGTCTACTGTGCCCCAATCGCAAGTCGTTTGTCGCAAGCTGCACAACCGTCAAGCAGCTCTTCTTCTTCGAAAGTCTACTTCTCTGTTGGCTCAGAATTCGTGCTCTGAGACTATTTTTCTTGCCACTGCAGTAGTTAATGTGCGAGATCGTTCTGGTCAGTGGATTCCATGCCGTGCTCTGCTTGACTCTGGGTCGCAGTTGCACATAATTACTTCGTTTCTCGCTCATCAATTGCAACTTCCTCGAAACAAATCGACTGCTGTGGTTTCTGGCCTTGGAGATAGCCGATTCCGCTCTGAAGGATTCTCCGTTAATGTCAGTCTGATGTCTCGCACTTCTGAATTCTCTGCAAACATTACTGCGTTAGTTGCTCCTGCCATAACTGAAAATTAACCCAGTTTAACGGTTAGCTTGTAAGGAAGCTTCTAGCCAGGGTATAGACTCAGTCTGCCGGGACCAGAACTTACAAGAAAATTTGTAAGATTCGCTGGACGCGAAGCAAAGGGTGGGGAAATGTTTGTTCGTAATGAAACTACAACGATAATGACCTCACGTATGCCCCAACGGCGGGCGCGTGGGACAACTCTACATGGCCGGGGAGCGGTACAGGGTATACTCTGGTGCTCCGCTGGCAGCAAGAACTACAGGGATCTAATAGGAAAAGTTAGTAGCAATGGCTGCCGGGATTTATCGCACGGCCAACGGGATCGATTCCTCGTTCAAACCAAGGGATAGTTAGTAGGGATTAATGCCGGGATTAGTCACGCGGCTAACGGGAGCAATTCCTCGTTCAAACTACAGGGTATTTAATAGGGATTAATGCCGGGATTACTCACACGGCTAACGGGAGCAATTCCTCGTTCAAACTACAGGTATCTAATAGGGATTGTTGCCGGGATTAGTCACGCGGCTGACGGGATCGATTCCTCGTCCAAACTACGGGATATTTAATGATTGTTAGCAAATAATTAAACGGAGGCTTGGGTTAAATACAGTTAAACTTTATTGGCGTTTTCTTCTAGTTTACACTTCTACTTTGCCTAACCTCTTTACTCACTCTCTTTAACTCCTTGACGCGCCAAATTGCGACGTCCACTCGCTTCCACTTCTCGATCGCTACTCTCGAGCCTCTCACCGCCAAGCCATGCGCCAGTGTCGGTCGTACAACTCACCACAGCTTTCGCTCTCTTCACCTCGGAGCTTTCGCTCTCTCACAACGAGATGAAGAGGCGCTGCGTTCGGCAGTGTTGTACAACCGATCACTAACGCCTGCATGGTTGTAATGGTGACCGTTGCGTTCGAATTTAATTTTAAATCCTAACGGCTATCTTGATTACATGCAACAATTACTTAGGTTTAATGCGCTCCGTGCGCTTTTCTTAAATTAATTAATGCCTTAATTCTAACTTAAAAACTAACAAGAGCGCTTCATTGCGCGAGGTGAGATCCATTTCTCTACTTATGAACAAAAACACAAATAAACAAAACGCTTCATTGCGAACCCTTATTGGCTATAATACTGTGGGGTGGTGCGCGCCTAGCGCCACCACACAAGCTAAGAAGGCTGGAATATACCCGGAAATATTCGTTTGGCAGATCCAGAGTTCTACCGGTCTGGCAAAATAGATTTGTTGATTGGAGCTGGATTATTTTTTGACCTGCTTTGCGTTGGCCAAATTAAGTTGGCTGGAGGTTTGCCACTTCTGCAAAAGACTCGCTTAGGACGGGGGGAGTCAAAGCACCCCACAATGCGGTGGCATTAGGAGTCCAGTCCAATGAGAGCAAAAATTTTGAGGCTGAGATTAGAATTGATAAAATTGTGCGTCGATTTTGGGAAATCGGGAGCGTTGAAGATTCCGTTTCTAAGCTATCAAAGGAGGAGCTTGAATGTGATGCGTATTTCGTCGATAACTATTCGCGTTTACCGTCAGGCGAATATTAGGTTCGGCTGCCAATGAAGGCAAGTTTTAAAATGCTTGGAGATTCATACCAGCAAGCACATCGTCGTTTTCTAAATCTGGAAAATAAATTAGAGCGTCGTCCACAATTAAAATCACAATACTCAGCATTTATTCATGGATATTTAGCATTGATTTATATGTCTCTTGTTGGCGTAGACTCGACAAGTCTATGCAAATATTTCTTGCCTCATCACTGCGAGTTTAAGGAGGACAGCGCATTACAAAATTGCGTGTGGTCTTCGATGGATCAGCCCGCTCGTCCTCAGGATATTCACTGAACGAATTACCCATGGCAGGCCCCACAACACAGCCTAAGCTATTTAACACGTTGACTGGAGATATAAGTAAGATGTATCGTTGCGTTAGAATGAACGAGTCTGATAGTTTCTTGCAGTGTATTTTATGGCGTGATTCTCCGCAGCAAAAGGTACAAATCTACAAGCTAGATAATGTCACCTACGGCACAAAACCAGCATCATTTCTTTCCGTTCGGCCCATGCAGCAACTTGCATCTGATGAGAAATCTTCGTTTCCAATCGGATCGAAAATTCTAATGCGCGATTTCTACTTTGATGACCTGATTTCGAGCGGTGACTCAACGCAAGAGGCTTTAGAAATTATGCGCCAAGTAACGAGTCTGTTGGATCGTGGGCAGTTTAAATTAAGAAAATGGTGTTCGAATGATCCAGCTGTGCTGCAACAAATTCTCGACTCGGAAAAGGAGACGTTCCTTAAGTTTGATGATGGGAGCGACATCACAAAGACACTCGGCCTGGCTTGGGATCCAGCTTCGGATGACCTCTATATTTTCTTTTCGCCACGCACCCACTCATCGCTACTAAATCGAACGCACACGTCTTCGTTTAATTTCGCATATTGTATTTTATAATTCGCTAAAAGGGTTTCACAAAATAGTGAACCCTCTAAACAATAACAAACAAAGTACATTTAACATTAAAATACATATAAGAACGGCATGCTAAATACATGGAAAAACTACAAAAATTTAATAATAACAAATATAGACGTAAAGTTAATAAATATAATACATTTAGGTTATGCTATTTGTGACGTATCTAACGCTTGGGTCGCTGCAAAAGTACTGCATACCCGCGATACAGATACAAAAAAAAACTATTGCCTACTTTCAGGCTGTTTTGAAAAACTAAACCGACAAGCGACCTTTTCAATCTCAGACAGAGGAAGTTGCTTTACGTCAAAAGAATTTGAAGATTTCCTAGAACAAAACGAAGTGAAGCACATAAAAGCTTAAAAGCATTACAGGAAACCCAAACCATTAGAGATTTGGACAGAATTAGATTAGATGCAAACACTCATCAAAAAAAGTTACAGGATTACAATAAGCAAGCAGTAGATGCAAAGCGCCAAGCGCCAAGCGCCACATTGTTATCATGAAAACGATTTAGTTATGGTAAAAAATTTCGACACTCATATAGGAACATCTAAGAAATTAATACAAAAATTTAAAGGACCATATAAGATATCAAAAGTGTTACGAAACGATAGATATGTACTAGAAGACGTAGACGGGTTTCAGCAGTCAAGAATTCCGTATAAGGGAGTTTGGGCAGTTGCTAATATGAAACCTTGGATGGGAAATAATACAGACACGATAAACGATAATGAATAATACTGTATATATGTTAATGTTTATAATCAATAAGTTAAACTGTGTGGCAGCTCGCAGCTCGTGCAGACGAGTTTTTGCGAGCGCTCGAATAAAACACAGTTTAAATCGCGATAAGGTGCGGTAAATATCCGATAATAGGCCGAGAGCCACGTCGCGCGATGCCTAATTGCTCGTTTGGTGTCTGGACTGCTTACTATTCACTGTTATAAGCGCAATATTGTTAAATACAGTTTATTTACAAAGTGAATACACGTGAAAACCAGCTGATCGGCGTAAACATTGTGCACAGAGTTGCCAGTCAGTTGATGCTCGAAGGAGTGTTGACAAATCGCTAGACTCTGACAACCGCGCGCCAAAATTTAAATTTAAATTTAAATATGAACCAAAAAGATACACGATCTCAACGTCAACGTGAGCAAGACGAGCGGCGTCTGTCAATACAGAAAAACAACGCGTACTTCAGCTTCGTCTCGGAAGTAAATAAACCAAAAAGTTCACTTTTATCAGCTGACAACGAGAGATCCCGTTCTTGTTCCCCAGCTTTGCCAAGCGCAGGTCACAAGACCTGGAGCGAAGAGTGTGCCTCCCCACTGCCCAATACCCCGCGTCCAGACCAAGTAAAGCCAACGTCGCCCTCAAAAGTTGCTGCATCTAACGCTACGCCATCGGTAACTGTAACGATGTCAGCAGAGTTACCATCTAACTCTAAGCAAGCAATAGCTCTTTCCAACATTGCTTCGCTTGTAAGCGCAGCGCCAAAAACAGCGACTATACAAACCGGAATGGATCGCTATATACAAATAAAACGAAAACTAAGCCCTCAAAAAATTCGAGGCAACGTAACCAAAATTAACTGCACTAACACAACCCACGCAACTGTGGAATCAACAAACAACAGCAACAGGTTTGCTGCGCTGGCTGATAATGAGCAGCTAACCGAAGTTGGACAAGGGGCTCCAAGAAATCCAAAGCCTCCACCAATATACATTCGGGAGAAGATATCCAATGCGCTTGTAAATAAATTTGTTGAACTTATTGGAAACGGCAACTTTCATGTCATTCCTCTTACAAAGGGGAATATTCATGAAATAAAACTGCAAGCCAAAACTGAAAAAGAATTTCGTACGGCCACCAATTACCTCACTGAGACCAAGAAGAATTTCTACACGTACCAACTGAAAAGTAGCAAAGGCCTGCAGGTGATCCTCAAAGGTATAGAACCGGATGTCACTTCTGCTGAAATTACAAGTGCTCTAAAAGAAAAAGGTTTCCATGCTGCGAGAGTATCGAATATTATAAATAAAAACAAAAAACCTCAACCTCTCTTCAAAGTTGAGCTAGAACCAGATAGCAAAACTTTGAAAAAAAACGAAGTCCACCCAATCTACAAACTTCAGCTCTTGTTGCATCGCCGAATCACGGTTGAAGAGCCACACAAACGTAACGGTCCAGTACAGTGCTCAAACTGTCAGGAATATGGGCATACTAAAACTTACTGCACGCTTCGGTCAGTATGCGTTGCTTGTGGAGACTCCCATGGATCTGACCATTGCCAAGTCAATAAAGAGGATCCCAGCACAAAAAAGTGTGGAAACTGTGGTGGAAATCACACAGCTAACTACAAAGGTTGTCCTGTGTATAAAGAATTGAAATCCCGTATGCGGCGAGTTCCACCAACGCGTTCCCAGCACATGTCAAACGCAATTATACCATCTCAAACAACACCCGATGTCTTCTTTGCCAAAACAGCCAGGTCCTCATTTGGCCCCATCAACACTATCAATGGCTTCTCTTATGCCAGCGCGGTAAAATCAGGCATAAACAAACCAACTCCTTCAACATCGCTCCCAAATGTAATCCAAGCAGAGCCAAACTTGGCAAGCGTTCAGCAGCAGCCTCAAAGCTCGATAGAAATGATG
The DNA here is from genome assembly GCA_963924055.1 of Drosophila limbata. Taxonomy (NCBI): domain Eukaryota; kingdom Metazoa; phylum Arthropoda; class Insecta; order Diptera; family Drosophilidae; genus Drosophila; species Drosophila limbata. The sequence goes on from CAWUOW010000279.1 coordinate 181,221, forward strand.
ATTTTCAGTCTGCAACAAAGTATGATGGACTTTGTAACCTTTATGAAAACAACTATGCAAAACCTTATGCAAAATCAAAACACATTGATACAGATGCTTGCATCTCAACAGTCAAAATAATCAATGGCGGCCCTAAGAATTTCAATGTGGAACGCAAACGGTGTTTCACGGCATAAACTTGAGCTAACTCATTTTCTATACGACAAACACATCGACGTAATGCTGCTCTCAGAGACGCATCACACTAACAAATACAACTTCCAAATACGCGGTTATTTATTCTATGGCACAGATCATCCGGATGGAAAAGCACCTGGTGGAACGGGTATTTTAATTAGAAATAGAATCAAACATTATTTTCATAAAAGAAATGCAACAAACTATTTGCAAGCTACATCAATAAACCTACAATCGGGCAACAGCAACCTTACTATTGCCGCAGTATACTGTCCTCCAAACTTTGCAATCACTGAAGCTCAATTCATGCAATTCTTCAGTACACTGGGGAATCGTTTTATAGCAGCAGGAGACTACAATGCGAAGCACACGTATTGGGGCTCTCGCCTTGTGACCCCCAAGGGCAAGCAGTTATATAACGCAATAATACAACTAAGAAACAAACTCAACTATGTCTCCCCGGGTAATCCTACATACTGGCCATCAGATCCTAATAGGAAACCAGACTTAATAGGCTTCGCTGTGACAAAAAATATTCCACGCAATCTGATAAATGCCGAAGTACTTTCAGACCTATCATCCGACCATTCGCCCGTTCTAATCAACTTTCTTCAATGCCCGGAACTTGAAGTATATCCAAATAGAGTCACTACACACAGGACCAACTGGCTCAAGTACAAGAAATATGTAAGCTCTCACCTCGATCTAGCCCCACAGTTCAACACCGAAGCTGACATCGACTGCTCTGCTGATTTACTTAAAAATATACTCGTCTCTGCAGCCAAGATCTCTACACCGCAAAGCGTGACTACACAGCACAACCAACAAAAAACCAATCTTCAAATTGAACAACTTGTTCTGGAAAAGAGAAGACTGAGACGCGACTGGCAGTCACATCGCTCGCCATCTACTAAGCAACGGCTTAAAGATGCCTCACGCAGGCTCAGCAAAGCTCTAAAGCGTGAAGAAGCGGATGCCCAGCGTCGGTACATACAGAAATTATCGCCAACCAGCACAAAGCACCCATTGTGGAGGGCTCATCCAAATCTAAGTGCGCCAATCGAAACAGTAATCCCTATAAGAAACTCTTCAGGCTCCTGGGCCAGAAGTGATAAAGACAGGGCCAACACATTTGCTGCTCATCTGCGTAATGTGTTTCAACCAAATCCGGCAACTAACTCTTTTGTATTACCACCTTCTCCAACTCAAACTGCAGCCGATTCCGTGCCATCTGAGCTTCGCCCAAGCGAAATTGCAAAAGTCATCAAAGAGCAAATGAAACCAAAGAAGGCTCCAGGGTATGATTTAATTATTAAAAAAATTATTATTGAACTTCCCAACTGTGCCATTTGCCTCATTTGTAAGCTTTTCAACGCGATCATAAGACTGGGATATTTCCCTAACAAATGGAAAAAATCTATCATTATTATGATTCCGAAACCAGGAAAAGATCATACAATGCCATCATCGTATAGACCAATAAGACTACTACCCTGCATGTCAAAACTATTTGAAAAATGTCTCCTGTTGCGCATAATTCCTTATCTGAGAGCACACAATGTAATCCCAGCACATCAATTTGGCTTCAGAGAAAAGCATGGAACTATCGAGCAAGTCAACCGGATAACATCAGAAGTACGTACTGCATTCGAGCACTGGAAATACTGCAGTGCGATATTTCTTGACGTCTCTCAGGCCTTTGATAGAGTGTGGCTTGACGGCCTCATGCACAAAATCAAAACGACACTCCCTGTTTACACCCACAAGCTACTCGAGTCGTACCTCTACTATAGAGTCTATGCAGTGAGATGCAACGTTACTACGTCTGACGACCACATAATTGAAGCTGGAGTTCCTCAAGGCAGCGTACTGGGGCCAACCTTATACGTCATTTATACATCGGACATCCCTACAAACGAGAGCCTAACAACATCCACGTTTGCTGACGATACCGCGATCCTAAGCCGTTCCAGATGCCCTATTCAAGCAACATCAAAACTAGCTGATCATCTTGTGGAAGTGGAGAAATGGCTTTCAGACTGGCGTATTAAAATAAACGAACAAAAGTGCAAACACGTAACGTTTACCCTCAACAGGCAAATCTGCCCTCCGCTAACTTTGTATAACACTCAACTCCCCCAAGCTGATGTAGTAACATACCTTGGCGTCCATCTCGACCGAAAACGCACTTAGCTCTGAAGTCCATTAACCTTCATTGGCTTTTAAACGCTCGATCTCCCATTTGCTTGGACTACAAGGTCCTATTGTACAGTTCTACTCTAAAACCAATCTGGACCTACGGTTCGCAGCTATGGGGAAATGCGAGCAACAGCAGCATTGATATCATTGAGCGAGCACAATCCAAGATCCTGAGAACTATCACTGGGGCACCATGGTATGTTCGGAACGAGAACATCCTTAGAGATCTTAACATTGTAACCGCGAAGGATGAAATAGCAAAACAGAAGGCGAACTACAACATCAAGCTATCTTCACATCCAAATCTTCTTGCAAGGCGTCTAACTCGGGTTTGCAATCGAACCCGCCTCCACCGCAACGACCTCCCAGCCCAGCAGTAATATATCGGCGCCCCCAGACCTTAATCAGTCGTCAAGACTGTAAATAAGTTATAATTATAAGATTTTTAAACTTGCTGTTAGTCCCGATAAGGAGAAGATCCAGCAAATAAAAGCAAAAGTATAATAAAAAAAAAATATGTACACAGCAACTCGATGAAAATATATAACATGAACTGTAAATAACATAACATAGGAATATAACATACCCTGTAAATAAAGATAAGAATAACATAGGCTAAGCATAACCAAAAAACCATTCTGTATTTGGCAATCGAAATAGACAGTCGCATAGCGCGTAAAAAATAAATATATACTGGCTACACATCGAAGGCTATACAACAATAATTAATCAAGGGAAATCAAATGTACCAGAGCTCAAGTTGCCAGAGTTCAGTGGCGGCTACACTGAGTATTCTAATTTCTTTTCGTTGTTTTCGACAATTATAGATCAGGATCCAGATTTAACTGAAATCGAAAAGCTTTAGCTTTTGATGACATGTTTGAAGGGACATGTTTGCAGTGGCTAAAGATTTGCTTAAAAATCGGTTTAATAACAAACGTTAAATTTTTAAGGCACACATCGTTTAAATTCTGGGTCTTCAGAAAGTAGAGTCACCTTCGGCGGTAAAGCTGCGTGAGATGTCGGATACAGTCAACGCAAATATTCATTCGCTGCAGTCCTTAGAAAACAAGGAGCAAATTGCAGACGCCATAATTGTTCATCAGTTGCTGCAGAAAGTGGATAGTGCGACGCGAGCTAAGTGGGAAGAATCAGCATCCGTAGACGAGATCCCATCGTGCGCACAATTTACGATGTTTCTGGAAAACTGATGTCTCAAATTGGAAAATGTGGAACGTTCCGCAGCAGCATACGCAGTCGGCTCTCAGGTGGGAAAGAACAACAAAACTAACCCCAGTAGAAGTTCGCTGATTGCCACTAATACATTGTCGAGTGATTGCGTCTGTTGCAACGCAACAAAGCATCAGATTTACATTTGCCCTCAATTCGCCAACTTATCGCCTCAGCTTCGGTTTAAACAAGCTAAGAGATTGGGCTTATGCTTGAACTGTCTCAAGAAGGGACATCAGCTGAGAAATTGCAACTCGGGCGCCTGCCGATCATGTGGCAGCAAGCATCATAGCCTATTGCATCTGAGCCAGCAGTCTACTGTGCCCCAATCGCAAGTCGTTTGTCGCAAGCTGCACAACCGTCAAGCAGCTCTTCTTCTTCGAAAGTCTACTTCTCTGTTGGCTCAGAATTCGTGCTCTGAGACTATTTTTCTTGCCACTGCAGTAGTTAATGTGCGAGATCGTTCTGGTCAGCGGATTCCATGCCGTGCTCTGCTTGACTCTGGGTCGCAGTTGCACATAATTACTTCGTTTCTCGCTCATCAATTGCAACTTCCTCGAAACAAATCGACTGCTGTGGTTTCTGGCCTTGGAGATAGCCGATTCCGCTCTGAAGGATTCTCCGTTAATGTCAGTCTGATGTCTCGCACTTCTGAATTCTCTGCAAACATTACTGCGTTAGTTGCTCCTGCCATAACTGAAAATTAACCCAATTTAACCGTTAGCTAAGAAGGCTGGAATATACCCGGAAATATTCGTTTGGCAGATCCAGAGTTCTACCGGTCTGGCAAAATAGATTTGTTGATTGGAGCTGGATTATTTTTTGACCTGCTTTGCGTTGGCCAAATTAAGTTGGCTGGAGGTTTGCCACTTCTGCAAAAGACTCGCTTAGGACGGGTGGAGTCAAAGCACCCCACAATGCGGTGGCATTAGGAGTCCAGTCCAATGAGAGCAAAAATTTTGAGGCTGAGATTAGAATTGATGAAATTGTGCGTCGATTTTGGGAAATCGGGAGCGTTGAAGATTCCGTTTCTAAGCTATCAAAGGAGAAGCTTGAATGTGAAGCGCATTTCGTCGATAACTATTCGCGTTTACCGTCAGGCGAATATTAGGTTCGGCTGCCAATGAAGGCAAGTTTTAAAATGCTTGGAGATTCATACCAGCAAGCACATCGTCGTTTTCTAAATCTGGAAAATAAATTAGAGCGTCGTCCACAATTAAAATCACAATACTCAGCATTTATTCATGGATATTTAGCATTGATTTATATGTCTCTTGTTGGCGTAGACTCGACAAGTCTATGCAAATATTTCTTGCCTCATCACTGCGAGTTTAAGGAGGACAGCGCATTACAAAATTGCGTGTGGTCTTCGATGGATCAGCCCGCTCGTCCTCAGGATATTCACTGAACGAATTACCCATGGCAGGCCCCACAACACAGCCTTAACACGTTGCTTCAGGACATTTTCTGTAGCATTGACTGGAGATATAAGTAAGATGTATCGTTGCGTTAGAATGAACGAGTCTGATAGTTTCTAGCAGTGTATTTTATGGCGTGATTCTCCGCAGCAAAAGGTACAAATCTACAAGCTAGATAATGTCACCTACGGCACAAAACCAGCATCATTTCTTTCCGTTCGGCCCATGCAGCAACTTGCATCTGATGAGAAATCTTCGTTTCCAATCGGATCGAAAATTCTAATGCGCGATTTCTACGTTGATGACCTGATTTCGAGCGGTGACTCAACGCAAGAGGCTTAGGAAATTATGCGCCAAGTAACGAGTCTGTTGGATCGTGGGCAGTTTAAATTAAGAAAATGGTGCTCGAATGATCCAGCTGTACTGCAACAAATTCTCGACTCGGAAAAGGAGACGTTCCTTAAGCTTGATGATGGGAGCGACATCACAAAGACACTCGGCCTGGCTTGGGATCCAGCTTCGGATGACCTCTATATTTTCTTTTCGCCATTACAGTCTCCGTCCAAGCCCAGCAAACGCACTGTTTTTTCAACAATTGCTCGATTCTATGATCCTCTTGGGCTCATTTGCCCTGCCATTTCTAAAGCAAAAATCTTCCTGCAGCAGCTCTGGAGAGAAAAGCTGGATTGGGATGAGAGTCTTCCCTCAACGCTCAACTCATCCTGGCTCATCTTGTCAGCCGACCTTGGACGTACTCAGGAATTACGATTCCCACGACGCGCGCACTTACCGAGGAGTGCAGTGGAAATTCATGGATTCTGTGACGCTTCTATTGATGCCTTCGGAGGATGTATTTATGTGGTTTCAATGGCGGAAGGAAGGCGTACAGCTCAGCTTCTCTGTGCCAAGTCTCGAGTGGCCCCGTTAAAGACGCTCACGGTGCCTAAATTGCAGTTATGTGGAGCAGTGCTGCTTGCCCGACTTATGCGAGAGCTGCGTGAAATGAATCTTTTTCGATGTCCCTTTTATTGCTGGTCTGACTCATCAATAGTTCTCTCATGGATACGAGATGAGCAATCTCGATTTCAAATATTCACTTCTAATCGATTCTCTCTTATTCAAGATCTGACAAGTGAAATGGAATGGCGTTATGTACCCACTGCGGTTATCCCAGCTGACATTTTGTCGAGAGGAGCAATGCCAAGTGAACTAATTGCATCGTCACTCTGGGCTTATGAACCTGCATTTTTAGGAATGGCCAAAATCGAGTGGCCAGAATCCTGTCTTGCTGTGAAAACGTTGCCAGAGCTGAGGAAAAACGTTCTTATTGGAATCATTGAGAGAGAGGACTTGTCACTCAAGTCCAAATTCATCAACTGTTAGGAGAATCACCGGCATGTCTTTGCATCTATAAATTTTGAGAGTAATAGGCCTTAGTACGAAGTGCTTGCATTCTGGAATACAGCTACTCATCTGCGTTATTCAGATGTCACACTTACTGGAAGACTGCCAGAGACTAAAGAAAGGACTCCAGGTAAAGTCTTCAAGCTCACTGGCATCTCTTGCACCGTTCATTAATGATTTTGGACTCATTCGTGTCGGCGGACGTCTAAAAAATTCAGCGTTAAGCTTCGAGGCTCAGCATCCAGTAATTCTGCCAAGGCAGCATCCAGTGACGCGGGCAATGATTATGCATTTTCATCGTCGCACCTTGCACTCTGGACCTCGCTCTCTACTGGCTCACATTCGGCTCCAATACTGGCCTATTGGTGGGCGCAAGACAGTTTCAGCAGCTGTCAATAAATGTATAATTTGCTTTCGCGCCAAGCCTCGCTTGGCGAATCTTCCCAAGGATCGAGTTTTTGGATCGCACGCATTCATGGTCACAGGAGTGGATTTTTGTGGACCATTTTTCTACAAGAGTGACGTCCGGAACAAGCAGCCAGTTAAATGCAATGTTTCCGTTTTCATTTGTTTTGCGACAAAGACTGTAATCCTCGAGCTCGTCCAGGATTTATCCACATCTGCATTTCTCAGTGCATTGAAGCGGTTTATGTTGACTCGTGGCAAGCCGTCTCGCATTTGGTCGGACAATGCGACTAATTTTGTCGGCGCTAAAAATGAGTTGGAGGAGCTGCGACGATTGTTTTTAAACAGCAAACATCAGAAGACTGTGCAGGAGTTTTGTTTGGCGGACAGCATTGAGTGGCGATTCATTCCTCCAAGGTCGCCGCATTTTGGCGGCATCTGGGAAGCAGCCGTCAAGACAGCGAAGCATTATTTTTACCGAGCTGTTGGCCCGTCCTTGTTGCCATTCGATGACTTGCGCACTTTAGTGTGTCACATTGCGGCGATCATTAATTCAAGACCTTTAGTTCCTCTTTCAGAAAATACTGCCGATCTTGATGTCTTGGCTCCAGCGCATTTTTTGGGCACCGCTCCACTGGCCTTGTTTCCCGAGCCTGACATCACAGGACTCAACTTCAGTCGCCTGGATCGCTGGCAGAGAGTCTCATGCAGATATTCTGGAGTCGTTGGCGAGAGGAGTATTTAACTCTTTTAAATCAGCGCTCAAAATGTCACACTTCCGAGCCTGGTGTTTGCGTCAACGATGTCGTTCTCGTCCACGGAGATGACGATGTTGCACGAGTCGCCGATCTCAAGACTGCCACTGGAACAACTAAGCGTGCTGTGCGAAAGCTGTGCGTTCTACCCAATTGGGATGATGTTGAAATCCCTAGTCTTCCAACGGGGGGAGAATGTCTAGTTATGCAGCAAAGAGTCGACCGCCCAGCTGATTAAGTATAAGTAGATAATATTGCATGCTCTCTTTAATTCGTAACGTTACATAGCAATACTCTTTTGTTATCTTTTATCACTCTCGTTGTAATCGCTGTAATCACACTCTCGCTTATGCCCTTGGCCTTTTGCTTCGGCGCACTTATGATTGGTCTCGATTCGCATTCTATTGTCGTCGGTCAGATCTTTGCTGGACATACGTTCATCTCGTTTTTTTATCGCTTTGCGCTTGCTAATTCGAGCAAGCTGCCATACATACAATCAGAAACAAATCAGAAACGGCAACTTCGTGCTCGTATTCTGCATAAACAAACATTGTTAACATTAATTAAATTGCCCTGCGTGGCTTAATATATATTTAAAACGAAATTTCGAAGTGTTTTAATAATCGCAAAATCCAAGCAACTTATAGCTAATGAAAAAGCTTATTGGCTCAACCACAGCCATTATGTTCGAGAAAAAGTTTCGAGCATATTTTGAAGGCCATTAACTCATTTGTAAACGGTTGTGCTATTTGCAAATGTACTAAACACCCCAATCGTTCGTTACGACCGCCACGAGGGCCAGTGAAAGAAACGCAACGAGTGTTTCGGAAGCTTTTTGTAGATTTCTTGGGTCCATATCCTCGTAGCAGATCAGGAAATATTGGAATCTTTGTTGTACTAGATCATCTCTCGAAGTATCCGTTTCTTAAGCCCGTAAAGTAATTTACAGCGGATGCCATAATTCGGTTGCACGCACCTCAGGCAATGGTAACACGTATCCGCTCTCACGAAACCTACAGCTTTTAGAAGACCGTACAATTAGTTTTGATCGTGAAGACTGTAACGAATAACGATCGCTTTTTGTTGAGAGCGGTTGGGGGTGTAATCCAGGACCGGAGTATGCGCTCCACAGCTATTGCTCAACGACATGAGAATGGGTTGATGTTTTAACCGCCGGTTACATTGCTCCATTTTATTATATCATACTTCATTAAGAGATCTCATACTGTTTTTACAAAACTGGGGAAAAAGGAGGGAAACTAGGAGTAGCACAGGAAAGAGTAAGATAGCGAAAGGAAACAACAGATTAAGGACAAAAGAAAATTGGGCTATTTGTTATCTGTGCATTGGTGTTTGATGCACTCGCCGATTCGATTTTCTTCCGCCCGTCCGTATTCTAAGCTCGACTTAGACTGGCATGCAGAGGCCTTGGCTGCATGAGTGTGTGTGTGTGTGCTTGGTAGCTTTATAGAGCTTTTTGTTGTTGGCCGTTTTATATGTGCCTTTTTGAGTAAATTAAATGCAAATTTAATTTAAACCAAGCATATTTTCCGGCTCTTATTTAATTAAGGAAAACTAACTTAATTTTACACTAAGTGCCGATTCTATATTTTAGAAACGGCACCATCTGAGGATTCTTTTCTTTCTCCGACTTGAAAAGGGCGTATCTAAGTATCGGCTTCCTTCTTTCTGGTTGTAAAAAAAATTAATTTTAGTATAGTTTCCACTGCACTGACTTTAGCAATTGCCAACTTGCAAAAAAAAATATTCAGCGGTTAGAACGCGCACACAACTTGTTGCTTTGAGATTCAAGAGGAAAAAGAAAGACTGTCTACCATCATTTTTTGGTTAGGGGCATAATTTTGCGGAAATCTCTTTCCTCATATTCTCCCACTTCCAACGAATGTCCGCTTTGAGCCTAAACAGCTGACTGCACCCTCGCATTCGCTGCCAATTCAGTTAAGGAATTCTCACCAATAGGTGGCGTAATTTAGGAGTTTGTCTAAATTCTGACAAACAAAATACAGCAACCGAGATCATTTTGGCAGCTTACACAGTTCTATTCTTAGTATTACTTTCTAATTTCAATGAATATATACTAATTCTACTTGCCAGAAAATTACAATTACAATTATAGAAATAACCTAATTCGGCTGAGCTGAGTTTTCTGTTACACACCCCCCTGCCAAAATCACACTTAGTCGGTGAAAGCGACAAAGTGGGATACCCGCTTGGAGCACTGTATAGGATATTCACTGTTTAATGTCTTTTGCGTGAAACTTTCCTACTAACCTGCCTTGCAAATCTTCTAACTCATAATAACTACTGCCAAATTTCTTTCTAACTCCGGCTTTGACAAATACTGGAGCTAACTTTGCACTGAACCCTTTGACAAAATTACTCTGCTGGAAGTTTCGCCGATACACCTCTTGTCCCGGCTTATAGTCAACATCGCGACTTCGCAAATAATAGGTCTTTTCGTTACGTTGATGCTGCTGTTGTATTGATTTCTGAGCAGTTTTTCTTATGAGATCAAACGAGTCTTCTCTGTTAAAGTTTACGGTTCGGTCTTCTAACTGCTGTAGTTTTCGCAGCAAAGTATACGTTTTCCCGTCTGTAATCATGTGTTGTCAAAAAGTGACCCTATAAGGACTGTCATTTATGGCCGAATGGGTACAGGACCTCAACGCACAGCATATATGGCTAAGGTGTGCATCCCAGTTGGTCTGATCTGGATTTATATATGACTTTATTGCAGCGATAACCGAGCGGTTAACACGTTCAGGCGCATTTGCTTGTGGGGCATATACTGCACTATAAGCGTGCTGCACATTATATCTTTGCAACAGAGCATTAAACTGATGTGATTTAAACTGGACTCCATTGTCCGATACTACCACTTCTGGCACCCCGAAAGTATGAAAAATGTCCTGCTCTAGAAAGCTGATGATTGCGTCAGTTGTAAATTTTTTTTACTGGCTTTAGAAAAGGGAATTTTGATGGGTGGTCTAATACTATAAATATTCCTATATTTCCTGCTTTGCTTCGTGGATATGGGCCTAGAAAATCTACATACAATTTCTGAAAAATTCTACTTGTTTCTGATGTCGCTTTCAATGGGGGTCGAAGCACACGATTTGGGTGCTTACTACACTTGCAAATACCACAATCATTAATATAAGACTTAACGTCACTAACTAAATTCGGCCAGTAATAATACCGACGAATTTTTTCTAAGGTTTTGCTTATACCACTATGAGCTGCCAAAGGATCTTCGTGAGCCAGTTTTAAAACTTCTGGAACAAGATCTTTTGGTACCCATAATTTCCAACAGGAGTCATCTGCGATCTGTTCGCCTGGCACGTGCTCAACGCGACGATAAATGTAATTGTCAATCACTTATATGTCAGGCGTCTGCATTTGATTCGCAATGATTGCATCTTTAAGTTTCTGATATTCTATGGAATTAAATTGTTCAGCATTTAAGTCAATTATACTGTTTTTGCTAAGGGCTAATAAGTCTTCAGAATGTACTCGGGACAATGCATCAGGAACAACGTTCTGACTAAATTTGCGATGGAATATTTTAAAGGAGAATCCTTGAAGTTTTAGGGCCCATCTTGCCAATCTGGAGTTTAAATCGGTTTGTGACATTAGCCATTTTAGCAAAGCATGGTCGGTATGAATTGAAAATTCATGGCCCTCTACATACGCTCGGAATTTCTTTACGCACATTATGGCCGCCAAGCATTCTTTCTCAGTTACCGAATAGTTTCTTTGGCAACTATTTAGCTTGCGAGACATAAATGCTATGGGCACATCATTGCCCTCGCTGTCCGTTTGCATCAGCACGCCTCCAACACCAGTATGGCTTGTGTAAATCGGCAGCTTACGGTACGGCGAAATAATAACTACACAGCTCGGGTGTTGGATTTGGACTCACTGCCGAGAAGTTCGGAAGGTTTATTGAAAACTATATAATTATCTTAAACTACTTATCTCTACTAGAATAGTGACCTAAACAATCAATACTTATCGCATGCATATGGCTGCAGATCGCGTCGTCTTCTTATCATACGCAGATGGTGTGAAGACTCCGTATCTGTGCGCAGCACTCTATTTACTTAGGTCTACGTTCTATCAGCATATCAAAGCGTGTGAACTAGTGAAACTATTCTAGAACAGGGCTTATCTCTTTCTAGAGTTTTAGGCTCTAGTAGAAAATTTATGTATTACAATTATAAGATTAAACATCCTGGCCCTGTTGAAAGGTTTACCTTTCAAGACAATATATTAATATATGTATGCAAAACTATTGAGTCTTTCCGCAATGTTACTTGCTGTTGTAGATCTCAACGGTATTGCACACACAATGCATACAAAGTATCAAGTCTTTCCGCAATGTTAGTTGCTGTATTAGATCTCAATACTACTGTACGCAGGCCAGTCCCTAAGTAAAATACTCTCGAGTTATGATTATGAACTGACATCGTTTATTGAATTGTATGCGGTTTTAAAGGATTCTTATGTACTAATAAACAGAGTAAGATATAGTGTTAATATATTCCTGACTTCTTCTTACTTATTGTATTGTCTTATGTATTTATTTAGATCGAGTCGAATGTTGTCTTGTATTATGTTTGGTTCTCTTTTACTCATTGTCTAGTCTGATCTTATCTTATGTAACAACTATTTGACACATATCTTTTACTCCTTCTTACCCTTGTGCTCTATGCTCTTATCTGCTCTACATATATTTTACTCCTTGCTCTCTATGATCTTATCTGCTCCCACATACATGCAGGCTCGCTTATGTTTATTTGATCTTTTTATTGCTGAGAACCGGGATCTCGACCCGTGTGGTAATTCTATGCCGTCGTGACCCTTTTGCGTCACTTGAGTGTTGCACATGTGGTAGCGCATTCCGAGGGCTGATTGAAAAGTATGTTCATTTATGAACATTTTGCGGGGGGCCATCCGGCTCGAAGGACCATATGTATGCAAAGCTATTGAGTCTTTCCGCAATGTTACTTGCTGTTGTAGATCTCAACGGTATTGCACACACAATGCATACAAAGTATCAAGTCTTTCCGCAATGTTAGTTGCTGTATTAGATCTCGATACTATTGTACGCAGGCCAATCCCTAAGTAAAACACTCTCGAGTTATGATTATGAACTGACATCGTTTATTGAATTGTATGCGGTTTTAAAGGATTCTTATGTACTAATAAACAGAGTAAGATATAGTGTTAATATATTCCTGACTTCTTCTTACTTATTGTATTGTCTTATGTATTTATTTAGATCGAGTCGAATGTTGTCTTGTATTATGTTTGGTTCTCTTTTACTCATTGTCTAGTCTGATCTTATCTTATGTAACAACTATTTGACACATATCTTTTACTCCTTCTTACCCTTGTGCTCTATGCTCTTATCTGTTATAGTTATAGAATTAAACATCCTGGCCCTGTTGAAAGGTTTACCTTTCAATACAATATATTCATATATGTATAAATTGTCTCTATTTTTGTCATATATATTTTATTTTGGTTTTTAAATATATTTCTATAAATTCTCGTACTTGTTCGCCATACCTTCCCCTAAAGTACGGCGTACGTTTTGACTCCGCCTCAAGCCACCTTTTTTTATTGGAATCGAAGGTGTTGAAGACGGCGTGGAAATTTTCCCTTAAAAATGCAGCTGATTTATCATTGAATTCAGCATCTTTAATTTTGTTTATTGGCTCCTGTTGTGTCTCGCGAGGATGGCTTTTTTAGTACTCACCTCCTTTTTGGCTACCTGTTGCTCCCCTTCCTCTTCCCGCTGCTTCTTCGCTGGCGGAAAACTGTCGAATTTCCGATTCTTCTCCAGCTCCTGCTGAATTTCCAGTTTCTGCTGCTTCTTCAGCTTTTGCTGCTTTTCCAGCTTCAGTTGCTTCTCAAGCTTCTGCTGATTTTCCAGATTTTTCAGCTTCTCCAGTTCCAGATGCTTCTCCAAATTCTGCAGCTTTTCCAGATGCTGCTGCTTCTCTAGTTTCAGCTGCCTCTCCAGATTCTGCAGCTTCTTCAGATTCTGCTGCCTCTCCAGATTCAGCTGCTTCTCCAGATTCTGCAGCTTCTTCTCCATCTCCTGCTGCATCCTTTCCAGCTCCTGCTGTTTCTTCTCCAGATCCTTTTCCCGTTGCTTTGGTAGCGCATTTTTTCGCTCCTTAGTCAACATAATGTGGGAACTGCCCAACAGATCTTCAAACTTTTTCGGATCTGTGAGCTTCAGGGGAGCTTTTTCAGGATTAACCTCATTTTAGGTTACCTGTTGCTCCCCTACCGCTTCCCACTGCTTCTTAGCTGGCGGGAAGCTGTAATTAACTTCAAATATATCCTTTTCCAGGCAATATTTGGTTTTCAAATGGCTTTCTGCCTTTGGCTTTGGCTTGCTTTCAGGATGCACATCTCTTTCCTGATCCCGATTGTCACCAAAACTGAAAGCGAATCGAGTCTTCACTGTCGTTGTGACTTGTGGAGTCGCTGGCTTTGGCTGCGTCTTGTGTGCAAAAGGACTGAGAGAGTCATCTCGATCATCCCGATCTTTACCAAAAGTAAACGCAAATCGAGGATTATCTGGCGTTGTGACTTTTGGACGATTGATTTCATTTGTCGCTGGGGCAGCTTTGATTTCAAAAGTTTCTTTAAGAGATCTGATGCTGAGTCTAATAGACGTATTAACCATTATCGTTTTTATTTTACTGCCGTACTCTTCCTTAAAGTACGGGATATTTTCTGCTTTCAAATTTTGTACCTTAATTTTCACTTGCAACCTCTTTTCGTTGCAGTCGAAGGTAGTTGCAATGTCATCAAAATGCTCCTCCAATTGCCTAAACTGAAGGGAGTCCATAGAGCCGGCTTCCGCCGCAGCCACATTATGGAGCTGCTCTATTTCATTACCCAAGATCATTTGGGCTTCAATTAATTCGTTAATTTTGTCCATGTTATATTTTTTGTATTGTACGACACGAACCGAAAAAATTGATTTATTTTAATATATATTTATATATATTTTTTTTTAAACACTCGCGTTTTGTTTTATGTTTTTAAACAAAACTACTTGCGTGTTAGGATCACGTCGGGGTCACCAAAATGTAAATCGGCAGCTTACGGTACGGCGAAATAATAACTACACAGCTCGGGTGTTGGATTTGAACTCACTGCCGAGAAGTTCGGCAGGTTTATTGAAAACTATATAATTATCTTAAACTACTTATCTCTACTAGAATAGTGACCTAAACAATCAATACTTATCGCATGGCGTCCTCTTCTTATCATACGCAGATGGTGTGAAGACTCCGTATCTGTGCGCAGCACTCTATTTACTTAGGTCTACGTTCTATCAGCATATCAAAGCGTGTGAACTAGTGAAACTATTCTAGAACAGGGCTTATCTCTTTCTAGAGTTTTAGGCTCTAGTGGAAAATTTATGTATTACAATTATAAGATTAAACAGCTTGCATCGCAATGAATCGCAAAGGGAATGGAAAAGTTGGGGCTGTGTAGCACTGAGGCACTGGAAAGTCGCGAATAGCTGCTACTTTCTCTGGATCTGTTTGTATAGTTCCATATCCTATTACATGACCTAGATATTTAACCTCCTTTAAACAGAATTTACTCTTCTGGACATTGATAGTTAGTCCAGCTTGGGAAAGTCTTTGGGCTAAAGCTTTTAGAACTGTCATATGTTTTTCAAATGACTCAGAGATCACCAACAAATCGTCGAGATATATAAATATCTCATTTCGGAGCGATGGCGGTATAACCTTGTCCATAAGTTTGGACATTGTCTGAGGTGCATTTGAAAGACCAAACGGAATCACCGTAAACTGATACAGAGGCCGGCGAGGAACAGTGAAAGCCGTTTTCTCCTTAGCTGTTTCTGTTAGAGGGATTTGCCAATATGCATCTTTCAAATCGATGCTCGTAATGAACTCCGCTTTTGGCAATCTACTCAGAATCCCATCTATCAGAGGCATTGGATAGGCGTTTTTCACAGTAACATTATTTACTTTTCTGCAATCTATACACAATCGAACCTTTCCAGGTTTCTGCACCAGCACAACAGGGGAGCTCCATGGGCTATTCGATTCCTCAATTACGCCGAGGGCTAACATGCGGTCTAATTCCTGATACATTAGCTTTTCTACTGCAGGCGACACTGCATAATGGCGTTGTTTAATCGGACTGCACTCTGTAACTTCAATATTATGATATATTAAACCTGTCTTCCCCAATCCTTTTTCGGCAAAAGACGGAAACTTAAATACTGTTTCAGCGAATTCCTGTTTTTGCTGTTCGTCTATAGGAATTTGTAAAGGATCCGTAAAGTCTATGCTGGATATTAAACAAGAATGTTCTTTGTTCAGAAGAAATAAAGGTAAAAGATCAAAACTTCTCCAAAAATCTATGCCTAAATACAACGATTGTGCTAAGCTGGGAACTAAATAAAAGGATAAGCTTTTCGACACACCTCTAAAATTGACATCTGTTTTAATTACACCTATTATATTCTGACATTGGCCGTCTGCAGTGCGTACATTGGCCTTTAATGGTTTATACTCCGTCTTATTTTCAATCAGTTCATGAGCAAAATTTCCCCCAATACAACTTATGGAAGCGCCAGTGTCCATGAGACCACTGATTACTTTTCCAAGTAGTTTTATCTTGGCATAAGGTCGAAGACCACCATAGTTGCTAATAACGGAGGATAAAACTGCTTTTTACAATTCTTTTTGTTGTTGCCAATGAGCTGTTCGGCGTCTCTGATCTCTTCTCTTTTCTATAATCAGATGCTGCGCACGCTCTGGCAATGGTAATGCTGAGTTTTGGGAACTGTCAGGGGGAGAAAGGAGTTGATTCGCTTCCTGCTCAATTACTCTGTGTTCGTCGCTCTGGTAATCAGTTTGCGTGCACTGTGTTAAGGTGCACGCTGACGATCGTTTTTTGAGCCACATTTTGGGCACGATGGCCTGTATGGGTCACGCTTGCCACACCCATAGCAAAATATAGTTCTTTCCGCTACACAGTCTTGATAACGATGACCGTTCTTGCCACAATTCCAACAGGACAATGTCTGTGCTTCAATATCTAGACTGACGGACTCTTCTTCATCGCTGTCGTTACCGGTTTGCACCATGACTTCGCTAATATGGCGTCTAGCCATAACACGGGGAGTGGAAGAACTACTCGGGGTTATGGTATTAATAAAACCTTCGCGAGTACGAACTACATGCCGCAGCTGAACAATATTATCGATAGGTACGTGGAGAATTTCATGTTGAATGTCCGGCAACAGATTTGCTCTTAGTACCTCGAGCAAAGCTTTTTCACTCATTGGGTGTATTAGCCTGTCTGCTATAGCTACTATCGCCTCATAAAATTGATCGAACGGTTCATTGATTTTCTACTTTCGCTGAGTAATAGCGGTGCGTATCTCATGGTCAGTTCGACCGTCTTTACGTACTACTGGAACGCTCTTATGATACCGCCAGTACCATTCGCTACCACTACCTTCGAATAAATTACTAGCATAGCGAGATAGCAACTCAAAGCTGCCGTCTAGCGTTTGCATCGTGAGAGCTTCTACTCTATAGAGAAAGTCATCTATATAAACTTTGGATTGCCCTGAGAAACGCAACTTCCAGTTAAATATTATCTGGCTGATTCTATCGGGCCTCAACTGACTGTTCTGCTGAGAACCAAAAGGAGAACTAACTAATGGTGGTGCATCTTGATTAGTTCCAAAGTTTGGCCGGTTGTTAACGCCAAATAACTGCTCGAAGCTTTGATGCTGCTGCTCAGGTGGAGACGATCTATCCACAGGCTGAGCGACTTCTTAATGTGTAGCAGAAGCTATCGTCATTCGTTGGAAACCAGCTTCTATTGTTTGGGCCAGCAATTGTGTTTGTTGAGCTAATGCTGCAGCCAACGCATTACTAATTGCTTGTTGTAAGACATTGGCCAGAGCGTTCTGATCTACAGGTGTTCTGGTATCCATACTGCCGCCCTGCTCTACTGGATTCGGAATTTCTGGATCTGGTACCGATTGAGTTAAATGTCCCTGTTGCTCTCTCTCTGATTGAGAACGTGCCCCTTGCCCCTGCATATCACCAGCTTGGGCGCTCGTGCTTGTCGCACCACTTGATGCAGTTCCCTTGTTCTGCGATCTAGCTGTAATTGGTGGCATTGCCAACGCGTTTGAACTTGATTGGGCAGCTTCTAGCTCCTCTGCCAAGTTTACGTCAGTTCGACTAAGGGACGTTCGACACACTAGACACAAATTTTTGTTACTGGTACGATTATTAAAGCACGCGTGATGAAAGAAGTGATTACACCTAGTCGTTAGCAGCTGAGCCGTGTACTCGACTTCTTTCGTACACACGCAACAAATAGTGTCTAGATTGTTTCTTTGCACTGAATTTGTTGGACTTCTAGCAAGTGGCATGATAGTCCAAATATTTATTTTTCTTAACAAGGTTCTCTACTTCGACCTATGCTTGAGTAAAAATTTAATAACGTAGCGAGGTAATGAATAATACTAACAAAAATAACACAAAACAATAGTTCAAATGTAATTATTTTCTGGAAACCATGCAAAACCTTAATGAGAGTAAAATAGCCAATAATCTATTTCTTTCGACCTCAAAAGAAATAAAGGGTAACAAAAAAAACTGTAGGGAATGCGTCAGCTTCAGATTGAACGGCATGAAAGTAGCTCTGGGCCACAAATAATGTTCCAGGGGCGACCTGAAGTTGCCTGATTCGAGAAAAAATTAATTAATGAAGAGAAGAGACGAGAAAAAATTGAAATAGTTAACATTTAATTGTCTTTACTAATATTTGGCTGTAGCTATTATTCCTGACCAAGACTTGGCAGCTTAGCGCCTGACTTTGTTGGTAATAGTCCACAATATCAGAGATAGTACAATAAACCTGTTACAAATATCAAAATAACCAAATCTGCCAATGTTGACCTGCGCATTATGCTTTTTGCAGCGCCAACAAAAAAGCAATCTTGCCTTTTGACTGACATTATTTCCTGCACAAAATTAACGCCTATGTGTATGTAGATTCCGGTTATACAGCTATGTAGAAGCTAGTATAATTCCTGGAAATCTCACAGTAGCGTGTTAACTAAAACCTTTTCTAGCTTGCTTCCACAGCTATTGCTCAACGACATGTGTAATGGTTGCATAGAGAAAGAAAAGTTTTGCATTTCATACAAAAAAATAAAATATCTTGATATACATAGATCTTATTTTTATGAGAAGTAAATACAAATAAAAAAAGAACAAATACAAAACAAAGTTATTAAGAAAGAAAAAAATATATATAAATACATAGGATAATAATATAATAAATAATATAATTACTAATATAATAATTAAAAATAATTATATAAATAATTAGGGTAAATATGCATGGAAGGGAAAATACTGAAAGAGAAAAAAATACTGACAGCCAAAATACACTAAACGAGCAATGGTAACTATCGGCAACAGTTGAGCGAAGACGCAAACCATCGATAAGAGCTAGGGTACAACAGTGGTGGGTAAAGTCGGCTGCGGCTAAGATCAAAGCGAGCTTCGTTCTGCTTCTTATATCCAGTTTCCTTTCTTTTCTGGTCGAGCTGTTGGACAAAGTAGATGTTTTGGGAATATCACTCCAAGTCTTGAGACTTTCTCAACGTATGAGATCCAAGCTAAGGCTCCAAATTTTTAAGCCATCCGCAGCTTAATTAAATTTTTTGAGGATCATTACAACATTAACAAATTTCACGAAGTCGCTGGTCAGTATATTTTTGGAAAATTTAAAAGTGGAAAAAAATCTCAGATTTTCATAACCACCGTTGGTCATGTGCCACAAATATCTTTTTTTTAATAGAATTACCATTGGATTGACCTATATAATTGGAAAGAATCAATAAGAGAAATGCTCCCTGCGGGACTTCTTTCAAAACCCAGCATGGGAGACAGGAAATCTCCCCAGGAAGTTTTGGATGTTCCACTATAGTGTCGTGGCCAAAGTGGGCATCTTCAGAATTTTCGAGGCTTCTACAGCAGGCGAAATCATTGGTTTTATTGCACCATTCCATGGCCAAAAGCAAAAGAAAATATTGGCTAAAGTGAAGTGACAAATTTCGCGTAAACTAAATGGGAAAAGTTAAAATTTTTTATTTTTTTTTTTATTACAAATACGACAAAAAGTAAAAGCAGTGGGAATTTGCCCAAAAGCTTAATTAAAATTAATTAAATTAAGTAAAAATTTTTTTATTTCATAGTCTATAAAAAGCTTAAATAAAAGTTCCTAAATCCCTAAAAGTGTCTGTGGGCTCAAAATTCTCAAATTTGCCGCAGAAAATAATAAAAAAAGGTGTCCATGCTAAATGGGTACAAATCAAATAAATTCCAGAAAAGAGTGAAGTGAAGTAGAAAAGCAAATACAATACACAAGTCAGAGAACAGTGATAAAACTAAAAAGAGAAAAGTGCCAATAACAAAACCAGCATACACAAAATTTTAATTACACATTAACAACAACAACCAACGAGGAGGCCTCCGTCGTCGATTTTGCATTTGGTGAGTGTACAGAGCGAGAGAGCACGATTGTAAGAGTTGTGAGCGTGCGCAAGCCCTATAAAATGCATTTGTGATAAGAGCAGTTTAAGTCTGCCTTAGATTAACTGCTCTTGCAATCTGCTCCTCTTTCGCTCTTATTATTGCCGATTCTCTTGCATTTCTGTTCTTTGATTTTTTTTGTAAGTTTCAAAGTGTCGAGAGCTCGCTTATCTGCTTTTACAAAAGCAGCTGGTGCTGCGCAAGCGCAGCTTCTGTCATAAAGACAAACAAAACATATTTTTGCGTGAAGCCAGAAACAATTAAGAGCATAACGTAAATGTAAACTTTGCATCCCATACAAATTATAGAAACATATGTTGAAAGAGAGCTACAAAAACAACCAAAACAATATGAAAATCTAAATGTTAAATTTATTATCAGTAATTGTTGCGAACCTGTTACAGACAAATGTAGATACAAGTGTTGCTAAACATTTTTAAAGAAAAATTATTTTTGATAATGCGAGTAGCAAACTCAAATGAATTAACGTAATTATTTAGATTTTTTTTCACATACATAATTACCCATATAAAGCATGCAAATTTCTATATACCAATAATATTTTTGAAATACCTTTAATAAATTTTTTTTCAGCGGTGAATTGAGAATATTGAGCAAAACAATAAAAAATGAATAAAAAATTGTACTAAAAAAAAATAACTCAAACAAGAAAAAAAAAAACAGACCACAAAATTTTGTTTAATACCTGAAAATTGTAATGTTATAAATTACATTTTATAGGAACCAAAAAAAAAAAAAATTAAATACGGATAGAAAAATGAACTAACATTGATAAGCAGAACATTTGTTAAAATTTTTATTTTTTTTGGAACATGTCATTGAAATGAAATTAAAATGAATTATAATTGTGAAACGAAAGTAAAAATGATTGAGTAGATTTATTATTATTTCCTGGGTCATGGGGTCATGAAGTGAAAAAGATGATATAGTTTGCATAAGGGGGTCTGCCAACACATTTACTTGCAGATCATGGTCGGGTCGGGTGCAGAAGGTGTGTGACGTCTAACATCGTAGACCACTCCACTTTCGTGAACCATCAATACTTGGATTTCTCCCTTTTTGTTTTTCCCCTAGAGTTTCCGTGACACGAATTTTGTTTTATGCCTTTTAGCATCTAGTTGCCGTATGTTGTAACCGGTTTTAGCCGATAATAATTAGGGCTTTTAGGGACTCTATAATAAAGATCGTTGTAGCGTGCAGTTGTGGCAGCAGCAAAAACCCCCCCATGCCGTAAAGAGCTAGTATATAATGGGTCCCGCTCCGCTGTTTGCACTCCTGCTAGGAAAAGCATATCCGCACCAGGATACACGAATAGCATCGCTTTAGTCAATCCACTGGATACTTTTCGCAAGCCATAATGAACTTCTTGGTCTTGCATATACGTTACAATAACGTCTGGCAACCTCCTTGTAAATTTTTCTTGGAGCTAGCTGGACGTTACAGATTTTTTGGCGCCCAGCACGTGTGGCTTTTGTAGAAGATTTTTCAATTTATGAGAATTTCAACTACCAGCCCAGGAGCTGTCTTGAATTTTTGACAAAAAAAGGACTTGTGTGGGAGTAATGCTGCTTGGAACTCGATATTTAGTATTCGTTCACAAATAGGTCGACCAGGTGGGCAAGCAATCAAACAGTTCTTTAAACAAAAAAAAAAAATTTTCTTACATCACAAGTCAGGTAAAGCAATAGATGCAGGAGAGATTGAGTAACCGGACATGTTGGTCAAAATTCATTACAGAAAAATTTCGCTCGTTTTGTTTTCGCAGGCTTTCATTTGGAAAATTTAGGTTGTTGCTTTTCTTTTCTAAAAACTTTTAAAAGCTTCTGGAACTCGAATAATTGCGGCTGCGATTATGATCGACCGAAGTTATTTTATTTGCTATTTTGTTAAGTTTAGTAGTGATTTTTTATGGAAATGTGAGAGGCCTTGCATGGTGGTTATAAATTAGAAATTGTTTGGGTTTGAATCTTGTTATTTTTGATATGGATATTCATGGAGTACGGAGCACGTATCCGTGACCTACAAATATTAACAAAAAATTTTGAATTTCAAATGGTTTTTTTATTTTTCAACTGCGTTTAGAATCAATAGCCCAGCTTTAAAATATCCCCCAAGTTATTGATAGTTTATGATATTTACAAAATATATTTTTCATTTTATTGATTCCCTTATATGACAACCAGGAAAGTTTTTTTGATTATGCCTTTGGAACATAGTTTTGATAATAATCAGCCTGCAGCATCAGCTCAGGCAAACCTTTGCATTATTTGTGAGCAAACAATGACGGATACTCAACCTTGTTGTGTGACTCCGTGTGAACATGTCTTTCATAGAAGGTGTATCGAACAGAGGTTGGATACTCAGTCCGAATGCCCGGCATGTTTTACAGTGTTATTTACGACTGATCTTAAATTAGTAGTCGGAAATTGTACTCCTGAGAAGAGATCAGCAGCACAAGTTCGTCGTATGCACACGAGAGGCGTGACAAAAGCAATGCAAGCTGCCTTGGCTTCAGCACCGGCAGAGGCCGTGAGAGGTCAATCGCAGGGTGACAGTAGTGGAAACTTGGCTAACGTTGATGTGAGCCATAGTACAAATCATGGTGAGGCTCGAGGTAATCAGCAGCAGCTTCCAGGTCCTCGAAGGAGAGGAAGACCAGGTCAACGAGGTCAAAATCGCTCGAATGACTTAAATATGCAAAATATACAGATTTTGATTGAGCAGACAGTGACACGAGTGTTGTCAAATTTGAGATTGCCATCAAATTCAGATCCACCAGGATCCAACGAAGTTGTTCGTACTCCCGAGAGCAATCGCGTAGGTTCTTTGCAAGATCGTCCGTCTTTTGTACAACACAAAGTAACAGACATGATACAAAAATGGGGAGTTAAATTCGACGGAACCTCACAAGGTTTATCGGTTGAGGAATTTCTGTATCGAATCAAAATGCTGACGCAGGAAAATCTGCATGGAGATTTTGAATTGTTAGGGAAAAATGTCCATTTACTTTTGATTGGAAAGGCCAGAGATTGGTATTGGCGTTTCCATAAACAGGCAGAAACTCGAACATGGACTGAGTTCTGTAATGCCATTCGAGCTCAGTATAAAGAGATTCGTACCAATAATGAAATTCGCGAGCAGATACGAGCTCGCAAACAAAAGCAAGGAGAGACTTTCGAATCCTTTTACGAAAGCATTTGTCAGTTGATGGATAGGTTGCCAGCACGACTAGAAGAGGACGATTTGGTTGAAATCGTTCAGAATAATTTGCTTCCGGAGATTAAGGATAGACTGTTGTTTGAGGAAATTTATTCTATCGCTCATCTAAGGAAATTGGTCCAAAAACGATAATATTGCTTGAAAGAAATTGGCAAAATGAAACCTCTCCCAGCAAAACCCAAAGAAACAAACGGTTATCGAGTATACGCACTGGAGCCTGAAAGCGATCAATGCTCTGAAGTTGAAGTAGTTGCAGAAGTTGCAGCACTAGACATTTCCAAAGTCACTTGTTGGAATTGCGAGGAAAAAGGACACATGTGGGAAGATTGTCTGGCAGATAGAAGAGTATTTTGTTATGGTTGTGGTACTCCATTTGTTTACAAGCCACAATGCCAGAAATGTCAACAGCGTTCGGGAAACCGCAAGCGGGAGGCAGCCGTCACCAACAGGATGCCTCCAAAATAGAAGTTCATGTCGAAGAGTCAGATACTTTAAGTGAATTGGAAGCTTTCGATGAATCTTTGATAGAAAGTAAAATTAGATTTAAACCGTACCATGAGAAGTTAAGGAAATATTTAGAAGTAAGAAATAGAATTTTTTTAAGCGATCAATCTCCTAATCGCAGAAATACACAAAGGAGACGAAAACATATAGGAGAGATAAAGAAGAAAAGAAAATTATTAGTTGCTACAATTATGAAAAATGAAAATGACATGCGAAGCTATGCAAAGGTGTCCTTTTTAGACAGAACAGAATTAGGATTACTGGACACTGGGGCGAATGTTAGTTGTATAGGCTCTCAGTTAGCTCAAGTAGATTATAGTCAATATCCACAATATAAGCCAATTAAATCATCAGTTAAAACAGCTGATGGGCGACCGCATCAAGTTCTTGGCACTTTGAGAGTTCTGATGACTTACAATGGCATTCCGAAGGATATGGAATTGTACATTATACCCTCGCTAACACAGAATCTCATATTAGGTATTGATTTCTGGCGCACATTTAACCTTGCTCCGGGAATTATTAGTTCAGTTAGTGGTCCGTCCGATAGTGATAATTCAAAAAAAGATATTAAGTATCCGTTGTCCGATCGAGAAATACAGCAACTAAATATGGTTATAGGGTTGTTTCCAAATCACGAGCAACAAGGATTAGGGCGAACTTCACTAATCAAGCACCACATTGAGATAGATGATGCAAGACCCATAAAGCAGAGGTATTATCCAGTCAGTCCTGCGGTTGAGAAGCTCATGTATGCAGAGATAGACCGAATGCTTGGATTAGGGGTGATTGAGCCTTCGCAGAGTCCTTGGAGTTCTCCAATGCGAATGGTAATAAAGCCAAATAAAGTACGATTATGTTTGGATGCTCGCAAAGTGAACGATGTCACAAAAAAAAATGCGTATCCATTACATAACATCGATGGCATTTTCGCTCGACTTCCAAAAGCAAATATGATCACAAAATTAGATCTAAAAGATGCTTACTGGCAGATTGAACTGTCCGAAGATTCGAAGCCGCTTACCGCGTTTACAGTTCCGGGAAGGCCGCTTTATCAATTCACGGTCATGCCGTTTGGGCTTTGTAATGCGCCATCAACAATGTGTCGTCTGATGGATGAGCTAATTCCTCCAGACTTGCGCCATTGCGTGTTTGGCTACATTGATGATTAATGTATTGTATCGGAGACTTTTTCAGAGCACTTGGCTGTTTTAGTTCGCTTGGCAGAGAAATTTAAGAAAGCAAATTTAACTTTGATTTGTCGAAAAGTCATTTTTGTGTAACGGAAATTTGGAAGTGGTGGAGTCGCGACCGATCCAGCCAAAGTTTCTTGCATCAGGAATTGGCCACCGCCCAGAAATTTAAAGCAGGTCAGAGGCTTTTTAGGTGTATGCGGGTGGTATAGGAGGTTCATACCAAATTTCGCTGAGGAAACGTATCCAATCACTGAGGTCCTGTCTACAAAGAAAATCTTCAAGTGGACAGAGGAAGCTCAAATTGCAATGGCCAGATTGAAGGATCTGCTATCGTCTACACCAGTATTGCACAATCCAGACTTTAAAAAGAAATTCTTTTTGCATTGTGATGCGAGTGATTATGGTATTGGGGCAGTGCTTGTACAATTAGGAGAAAATAATGAGGAATTTCCTATAGCATTCATGTCGAAGAAATTGTCAAGAGCACAGAGAAATTACAGTGTCACAGAACGTGAGTGTCTGGCTGTAATTTTGGCAATCGAAAAATTCCGCTGTTATCTTGAACTACAAGAATTTGAAGTAGTCACAGATCATTCCAGTTTGGTTTGGCTACGCAGACAACAAAATGTTTCTGGCAGGTTAGCGAGATGGATTTTTCGGCTACAGTCATATAAATTCACGATTTCTCATCGAAAAGGCAACGATCATGTCGTACCTGATGCCTTATCTAGATTATGCGAGAATGAAATTGATAGCGTCGAATTGGAGGGTCCTCAAATAGATCTTGAGTCGCCCGAATTTCTTGATACTGAGTATGTTGATCTAGCTCAGAGAATTGCAGCTGATTCCGATAGATATCCGGATTTACGTGTCATGGAGAAGTACGTATACATTCGTACGCAACATGCCACAGAAGACGATGCACAGGATTCAATGCATTGGAAATTGTTGATACCCTAAGGTTTGCGGTTGGAAACTATTCGTCAGGCCCATGATAGCGTTTTGTCAGCTCATGGAGGGATGCAGAAGACGATCGAGAAATTACGTCGAAACTTCTTTTGGCCAGGATTATCCAAAGATGTTCGAAATTATGTAAGAGACTGTGATACTTGCAAGGAGACTAAGGCTCCGAATATGGTGCTTCGTCCTCCAATGGGAGAACAGAGTGTGTCATGTCGGCCATTTCAAAAGCTGTACATAGATTTACTAGGTCCTTATCCGAGGAGCAAGAAGGGGCATATTGGGTTGCTTATTGTTCTGGATCACTTTAGTCGTTACCATTGGTTGTGTCCGGTGAAAAAATTTACGACAGAGCCCATAACAGAGTTTCTTCAGAAAAACATTTTTCATTGCTTTGGAGTTCCGGAGACGGTTATCAGTGATAATGGAGTTCAGTTTAGGGGAAAAGAGTTCGAAGCCTTTATGACCAAGCACGGCATTCGCCATATTTTTACAGCCCTCTATTCTCCGCAGAGTAATGCGGCAGAGAGAGTAAATCGATCTCTGTTGGCTGCTATTAGATCGTATATTAAATTAGAATAGCGAGAATGGGATTTATATCTCACACAAATTTCTTGTGCACTTCGATCATCGTTACATCAATCTATCGGATGCTCGCCATATAAGGCCCTGTTCGGTCTTGATATGATCACACATGGAGAGGACTATAAATTATTAAAGAAATTATCGCTATTAGAAGAACCACAAATATTGTACAGAGAAGATCAATTGGCGTTAATAAGAGATCAGATCAAAAATAATAGCAAGAAAGCATATGAGAGAAATGCAAATCAATACAATCTGAGATCGACAAATGTCTCCTATCGAATAGGTCAGGAAGTATTCAAGCGAAATTTCAACCTCAGTAATTTTAGCCAAAACTACAACAAAAAGCTGGCTGCTCAGTTCTCCAAATGTCGAGTTAACAAAAAATTAGGAAATGCATTTTATTTGCTGGAAAATTTGCAAGGCAAAGAAATAGGGACATATCATGCTAAGGACATACGTAGCTGATTCCAGCTAATCTTCCTCCTAAGAGTCGTCAGAATTATCTGGTGGTGTAATGGTTGCATAGAGAAAGAAAAGTTTTGCATTTCATACAAAAAAATAAAATATCTTGATATACATAGATCTTATTTTTATGAGAAGTAAATACAAATAAAAAAAGAACAAATACAAAACAAAGTTATTAAGAAAGAAAAAAATATATAAATACATAGGATAATAATATAATAAATAATATAATTAATAATATAATAATTAAAAATAATTATATAAATAATTAGGGTAAATATGCATGGAAGGGAAAATACTGAAAGAGAAAAAAATACTGACAGCCAAAATACACTAAACGAGCAATGGTAACTATCGGCAACAGTTGAGCGAAGACGCAAACCATCGATAAGAGCTAGGGTACAACAGTGGTGGGTAAAGTCGGCTGCGGCTAAGATCAAAGCGAGCTTCGTTCTGCTTCTTATATCCAGTTTCCTTTCTTTTCTGGTCGAGCTGTTGGACGAAGTAGATGTTTTGGGAATATCACTCCAAGTCTTGAGACTTTCTCAACGTATGAGATCCAAGCTAAGGCTCCAAATTTTTAAGCCATCCGCAGCTTAATTAAATTTTTTGAGGATCATTACAACATTAACAAATTTCACGAAGTATATTTTTGGAAAATTTAAAAGTGGAAAAAAATCTCAGATTTTCATAACCACCGTTGGTCATGTGCCACAAATATCTTTTTTTTAATAGAATTACCATTGGATTGACCTATATAATTGGAAAGAATCAATAAGAGAAATGCTCCCTGCGGGACTTCTTTCAAAACCCAGCATGGGAGACAGGAAATCTCCCCAGGAAGTTTTGGATGTTCCACTATAGTGTCGTGGCCAAAGTGGGCATCTTCAGAATTTTCGAGGCTTCTACAGCAGGCGAAATCATTGGTTTTATTGCACCATTCCATGGCCAAAAGCAAAAGAAAATATTGGCTAAAGTGAAGTGACAAATTTCGCGTAAACTAAATGGGAAAAGTTAAAATTTTTTTATTATTACAAATACGACAAAAAGTAAAAGCAGTGGGAATTTGCCCAAAAGCTTAATTAAAATTAATTTAATTAAGTAAAAATTTTTTTATTTCATAGTCTATAAAAAGCTTAAATAAAAGTTCCTAAATCCCTAAAAGTGTCTGTGGGCTCAAAATTCTCAAATTTGCCGCAGAAAATAATAAAAAAAGGTGTCCATGCTAAATGGGTACAAATCAAATAAATTCCAGAAAAGAGTGAAGTGAAGTAGAAAAGCAAATACAATACACAAGTCAGAGAACAGTGATAAAACTAAAAAGAGAAAAGTGCCAATAACAAAGCAGCAAACACAAAATTTTAATTACACATTAACAACAACAACCAACGAGGAGGCCTCCATCGTCGATTTTGCATTTGGTGAGTGTACAGAGCGAGAGAGCACGATTGTAAGAGTTGTGAGCGTGCGCAAGCCCTATAAAATGAATTTGTGATAAGAGCAGTTTAAGTCTGCCTTAGATTAACTGCTCTTGCAATCTGCTCCTCTTTCGCTCGTATTATTGCCGATTCTCTTGCATTTCTGTTCTTTGATTTTTTTTGTAAGTTTCAAAGTGTCGAGAGCTCGCTTATCTGCTTTTACAAAAGCAGCTGGTGCTGCGCAAGCGCAGCTTCTGTCATAAAGACAAACAAAACATATTTTTGCGTGAAGCCAGAAACAATTAAGAGCATAACGTAAATGTAAACTTTGCATCCCATACAAATTACAGAAACATATGTTGAAAGAGAGCTACAAAAACAACCAAAACAATATGAAAATCTAAATGTTAAATTTATTATCAGTAACTGTTGCGAACCTGTTACAGACAAATGTAGATACAAGTGTTGCTAAACATTTTTAAAGAAAAATTATTTTTGATAATGCGAGTAGCAAACTCAAATGAATTAACGTAATTATTTAGATTTTTTTTCACATACATAATTACCCATATAAAGCATGCAAATTTCTATATACCAATAATATTTTTGAAATACCTTTAATAATTTTTTTTTCAGCGGTGAATTGAGAATATTGAGCAAAACAATAAAAAATGAATAAAAAATTGTACTAAAAAAAAATAACTCAAACAAGAAAAAAAAAACAGACAACAAAATTTTGTTTAATACCTGAAAATTGTAAAGTTATAAATTACATTTTATAGGAACCAAAAAAAAAAAAAATTAAATACGGATAGAAAAATGAACTAACATTGATAAGCAGAACATTTGTTAAAATTTTTATTTTTTTTGGAACATGTCATTGAAATGAAATTAAAATGAATTATAGTTGTGAAACGAAAGTAAAAATGATTGAGTAGATTTATTATTATTTCCTGGGTCATGGGGTCATGAAGTGAAAAAGATGATATAGTTTGCATAAGGGGGTCTGCCAACACATTTACTTGCAGATCATGGTCGGGTCGGGTGCAGAAGGTGTGTGTCGTCTAACATCGTAGACCACTCCACTTTCGTGAACCATCAATACTTGAATTTCTCCCTTTTTGTTTTTCCCCTAGAGTTTCCGTGACACGAATTTTGTTTTATGCCTTTTAGCATCTAGTTGCCGTATGTTGTAACCGGTTTTAGCCGATAATAATTAGGGCTTTTAGGGACTCTATAATAAAGATCGTTGTAGCGTGCAGTTGTGGCAGCAGCAAAAACCCCCCCATGCCGTAAAGAGCTAGTATATAATGGGTCCCGCTCCGCTGTTTGCACTCCTGCTAGGAAAAGCATGTCCGCACCAGGATACACGAATAGCATCGCTTTAGTCAATCCACTGGATACTTTTCGCAAGCCATAATGAACTTCTTGGTCTTGCATATACGTTACAATAACGTCTGGCAACCTCCTTGTAAATTTTTCTTGGAGCTAGCTGGACGTTACACATGAGAGTGGGTTGTTGTTTTAACCGCCGGTTACATTGCTCCATTTTATTATATCATACTTCATTAAGAGATCGCATACTGTTTTTACAAAACTGGGGAAATAGGAGGGAAACTAGAAGTAGCACAGGAAAGAGTAAGATAGCGAAAGGAAACAACAGATTAAGGAAAAAAGAAAATTGGGCTATTTGTTATCTGTGCATTGGTGTTTGATGCACTCGCCGATTCGATTTTCTTCCGCACGTCCGTATTCTAAGCTCGACTTAGACTGGCATGCAGAGGCCTTGGCTGCATGAGTGTGTGCTTGGTAGCTTTATAGAGCTTTTTGTTGTTGCCTTTTTATGTGCCTTTTTGAGTAAATTAAATGCAAATTTAATTTTAACCAAGCATATTTTCCGGCTCTTATTTAATTAAGGAAAACTAACTTAATTTAACACTAAGTGCCGATTCTATATTTTAGAAACGGCACCATCTGAGGATTTTTTTCTTTCTCCGACTTGAAAAGGGCGTATCTAAGTATCGGCTTCCTTCTTTCTGGTTGTAAAAAAAATTAATTTTAGTATAGTTTCCACTGCACTGACTTTAGTAATTGCCAACTTGCAAAAAAAAATTTTCAGCGGTTAGAACGCGCACACAACTTGTTGATTTGATATTCAAGAGGAAAAAGAAAGACTGTCTACCATCATTTTTGGGTTAGGGACATAGTTTTGCGGAAATCTCTTTCCTCATATTCGCCCACTTCCAAAGAATGTCCGCTTAGAGCCTAAGCAGCTGACTGCACCCTCGCCTTTGTTGCCAATTCAGCTAAGGATTTCTCACCAATAGTTGGCGCCATTTAAATTTTTCTACAAATTATGGTGAACAAGACGAAGCAAAAGAAATCATTTTAGAAGCTAATACCTATCTATAATGCAAAAATATTCTATTTTAAATGAATATTTGTTAGTTCTAATGGACGGAAAATTACAATATTAGGAATAACCACATTCGACTGCGCTTTATCCTTTTTGTTGCATACGTTATGGGTCAGTTGATTTTCAAAATGGTGGTGCATACTTTCCGGTGCCTCCATTAAAAGCTACAAGCGGTCTGTTACAAGACTCATTTGATTTAACCTGGAAAACTGCTTAGAATTCAATTCTACAGCAGCACCAGCGAAACGAAAAACTGTATAATCTTAGGAGTCGTGAAGTTGATTTCAAAGTTGGTCAAGAGGTCTTCAGACGAAATTTTCAGCAAAGCAACTTTGCAAAAGGCTTTAACGCAAAATTAGCACCAACATTTGTTAAATCCCGAATCAAACGTATGCTCGGTAATAGCTATTATGAGCTAGAGGATGCCCAAGGTAGATTTATCGGAAAGAATCATGCGAAGGACGTCAAGCAATGAATCCGTATCTATATGTAGCAGGTCCTCCAAGCGAGTACCACCCTTTGGTATTTCAACACCAAAGTGTGATTTTGGCAGGGGGGATTGTATAGGTCGCTTGTCGGTTTACAGCAGCCTGAAAGTAGGCAACAGTTTTTTTGTATCTGTATCGCTGGTATGCAGTACTTTTGCACCGACCCAAGCTTTAGATATGTCACAAATATTATAACCTTAATCTATATATATAAAATTCTTTGTCCTGACTGACTGACTGACTGACTGACTGACTGACTCACTGACTGACTGACTGAGAATCAACGTGCAGCCCAAACGGTAAAAGATAGAGAGCTGAAATTTGCACACAACATAGATGAGATAATTTCATCGTGCAATAAGACGGCGTTTTGCGAAATTCGACCTCTAAGTGGGTCAAATCGGGGTCAAAGGTCACGGAATTGCTTAGTATGAAAAACTTTTTTGTTACTTAAGATATCTCAACCAAACTCACGGATTATATGTTTGGTACTGTCTCTTACATTCTGACCAAATTTGGTCAAAGTAGAATGACTATATCTTATAGCAGCCATAGGAACAATCCGATGAAAAACACCTTTAGTATGAAAAACTTTTTTGTTTCTTAAGATATCTCAACCAAACTCACAGATTGCATGATTGGGGCTGTCTCTTACATTCTGACCAAATTTGGTCAAAGTCGGATGACTATAACATATAGCTGCCATAGGAACAATCGGATGCAATCGGAGATATCCTAACAAAACTCTCAGATTAACTTTTCTTGCCAAATTTTGACTAATTCGCTTAATTTAGCTTTTTCCCGCCAAATTTAGCTTTATTCCGCCAAATTTAGCTTTTTCCCGCCAAATCACCAAATCCAACTTTTTAGCCAAAGTTCAACTGCAAGGAAAAAAAATTAACGCAGCGGACAGCGGAAGCTAAATATTTCCGGTTTTTTTTAGAAAAAATGCTATCTATATATATAAAATTCTTTGTCCTGACTGACTGACTGACTGACTGACTGACTGACTCACTGACTGACTGACTGAGAATCAACGTGCAGCCCAAACGGTAAAAGATAGAGAGCTGAAATTTGCACACAACATAGATGAGATAATTTCATCGTGCAATAAGACGGCGTTTTGCGAAATTCGACCTCTAAGTGGGTCAAATCGGGGTCAAAGGTCACGGAATTGCTTAGTATGAAAAACTTTTTTGTTACTTAAGATATCTCAACCAAACTCACGGATTATATGTTTGGTACTGTCTCTTACATTCCGACCAAATTTGGTCAAAGTAGAATGACTATATCTTATAGCAGCCATAGGAACAATCCGATGAAAAACACCTTTAGTATGAAAAACTTTTTTGTTTCTTAAGATATCTCAACCAAACTCACAGATTGCATGATTGGGGCTGTCTCTTACATTCTGACCAAATTTGGTCAAAGTCGGATGACTATAACATATAGCTGCCATAGGAACAATCGGATGCAATCGGAGATATCCTAACAAAACTCTCAGATTAACTTTTCTTGCCAAATTTTGACTAATTCGCTTAATTTAGCTTTTTCCCGCCAAATTTAGCTTTATTCCGCCAAATTTAGCTTTTTCCCGCCAAATCACCAAATCCAACTTTTTAGCCAAAGTTCAACTGCAAGGAAAAAAAATTAACGCAGCGGACAGCGGAAGCTAAATATTTCCGGTTTTTTTTAGAAAAAATGCTATCTATATATATAAAATTCTTTGTCCTGACTGACTGACTGACTGACTGACTGACTGACTCACTGACTGACTGACTGAGAATCAACGTGCAGCCCAAACGGTAAAAGATAGAGAGCTGAAATTTGCACACAACATAGATGAGATAATTTCATCGTGCAATAAGACGGCGTTTTGCGAAATTCGACCTCTAAGTGGGTCAAATCGGGGTCAAAGGTCACGGAATTGCTTAGTATGAAAAACTTTTTTGTTACTTAAGATATCTCAACCAAACTCACGGATTATATGTTTGGTACTGTCTCTTACATTCTGACCAAATTTGGTCAAAGTAGAATGACTATATCTTATAGCAGCCATAGGAACAATCCGATGAAAAACACCTTTAGTATGAAAAACTTTTTTGTTTCTTAAGATATCTCAACCAAACTCACAGATTGCATGATTGGGGCTGTCTCTTACATTCTGACCAAATTTGGTCAAAGTCGGATGACTATAACATATAGCTGCCATAGGAACAATCGGATGCAATCGGAGATATCCTAACAAAACTCTCAGATTAACTTTTCTTGCCAAATTTTGACTAATTCGCTTAATTTAGCTTTTTCCCGCCAAATTTAGCTTTATTCCGCCAAATTTAGCTTTTTCCCGCCAAATCACCAAATCCAACTTTTTAGCCAAAGTTCAACTGCAAGGAAAAAAAATTAACGCAGCGGACAGCGGAAGCTAAATATTTCCGGTTTTTTTTAGAAAAAATGCTATCTATATATATAAAATTCTTTGTCCTGACTGACTGACTGACTGACTGACTGACTGACTCACTGACTGACTGACTGAGAATCAACGTGCAGCCCAAACGGTAAAAGATAGAGAGCTGAAATTTGCACACAACATAGATGAGATAATTTCATCGTGCAATAAGACGGCGTTTTGCGAAATTCGACCTCTAAGTGGGTCAAATCGGGGTCAAAGGTCACGGAATTGCTTAGTATGAAAAACTTTTTTGTTACTTAAGATATCTCAACCAAACTCACGGATTATATGTTTGGTACTGTCTCTTACATTCTGACCAAATTTGGTCAAAGTAGAATGACTATATCTTATAGCAGCCATAGGAACAATCCGATGAAAAACACCTTTAGTATGAAAAACTTTTTTGTTTCTTAAGATATCTCAACCAAACTCACAGATTGCATGATTGGGGCTGTCTCTTACATTCTGACCAAATTTGGTCAAAGTCGGATGACTATAACATATAGCTGCCATAGGAACAATCGGATGCAATCGGAGATATCCTAACAAAACTCTCAGATTAACTTTTCTTGCCAAATTTTGACTAATTCGCTTAATTTAGCTTTTTCCCGCCAAATTTAGCTTTATTCCGCCAAATTTAGCTTTTTCCCGCCAAATCACCAAATCCAACTTTTTAGCCAAAGTTCAACTGCAAGGAAAAAAAATTAACGCAGCGGACAGCGGAAGCTAAATATTTCCGGTTTTTTTTAGAAAAAATGCTATCTATATATATAAAATTCTTTGTCCTGACTGACTGACTGACTGACTGACTGACTGACTCACTGACTGACTGACTGAGAATCAACGTGCAGCCCAAACGGTAAAAGATAGAGAGCTGAAATTTGCACACAACATAGATGAGATAATTTCATCGTGCAATAAGACGGCGTTTTGCGAAATTCGACCTCTAAGTGGGTCAAATCGGGGTCAAAGGTCACGGAATTGCTTAGTATGAAAAACTTTTTTGTTACTTAAGATATCTCAACCAAACTCACGGATTATATGTTTGGTACTGTCTCTTACATTCTGACCAAATTTGGTCAAAGTAGAATGACTATATCTTATAGCAGCCATAGGAACAATCCGATGAAAAACACCTTTAGTATGAAAAACTTTTTTGTTTCTTAAGATATCTCAACCAAACTCACAGATTGCATGATTGGGGCTGTCTCTTACATTCTGACCAAATTTGGTCAAAGTCGGATGACTATAACATATAGCTGCCATAGGAACAATCGGATGCAATCGGAGATATCCTAACAAAACTCTCAGATTAACTTTTCTTGCCAAATTTTGACTAATTCGCTTAATTTAGCTTTTTCCCGCCAAATTTAGCTTTATTCCGCCAAATTTAGCTTTTTCCCGCCAAATCACCAAATCCAACTTTTTAGCCAAAGTTCAACTGCAAGGAAAAAAAATTAACGCAGCGGACAGCGGAAGCTAAATATTTCCGGTTTTTTTTAGAAAAAATGCTATCTATATATATAAAATTCTTTGTCCTGACTGACTGACTGACTGACTGACTGACTGACTCACTGACTGACTGACTGAGAATCAACGTGCAGCCCAAACGGTAAAAGATAGAGAGCTGAAATTTGCACACAACATAGATGAGATAATTTCATCGTGCAATAAGACGGCGTTTTGCGAAATTCGACCTCTAAGTGGGTCAAATCGGGGTCAAAGGTCACGGAATTGCTTAGTATGAAAAACTTTTTTGTTACTTAAGATATCTCAACCAAACTCACGGATTATATGTTTGGTACTGTCTCTTACATTCTGACCAAATTTGGTCAAAGTAGAATGACTATATCTTATAGCAGCCATAGGAACAATCCGATGAAAAACACCTTTAGTATGAAAAACTTTTTTGTTTCTTAAGATATCTCAACCAAACTCACAGATTGCATGATTGGGGCTGTCTCTTACATTCTGACCAAATTTGGTCAAAGTCGGATGACTATAACATATAGCTGCCATAGGAACAATCGGATGCAATCGGAGATATCCTAACAAAACTCTCAGATTAACTTTTCTTGCCAAATTTTGACTAATTCGCTTAATTTAGCTTTTTCCCGCCAAATTTAGCTTTATTCCGCCAAATTTAGCTTTTTCCCGCCAAATCACCAAATCCAACTTTTTAGCCAAAGTTCAACTGCAAGGAAAAAAAATTAACGCAGCGGACAGCGGAAGCTAAATATTTCCGGTTTTTTTTAGAAAAAATGCTATCTATATATATAAAATTCTTTGTCCTGACTGACTGACTGACTGACTGACTGACTGACTCACTGACTGACTGACTGAGAATCAACGTGCAGCCCAAACGGTAAAAGATAGAGAGCTGAAATTTGCACACAACATAGATGAGATAATTTCATCGTGCAATAAGACGGCGTTTTGCGAAATTCGACCTCTAAGTGGGTCAAATCGGGGTCAAAGGTCACGGAATTGCTTAGTATGAAAAACTTTTTTGTTACTTAAGATATCTCAACCAAACTCACGGATTATATGTTTGGTACTGTCTCTTACATTCTGACCAAATTTGGTCAAAGTAGAATGACTATATCTTATAGCAGCCATAGGAACAATCCGATGAAAAACACCTTTAGTATGAAAAACTTTTTTGTTTCTTAAGATATCTCAACCAAACTCACAGATTGCATGATTGGGGCTGTCTCTTACATTCTGACCAAATTTGGTCAAAGTCGGATGACTATAACATATAGCTGCCATAGGAACAATCGGATGCAATCGGAGATATCCTAACAAAACTCTCAGATTAACTTTTCTTGCCAAATTTTGACTAATTCGCTTAATTTAGCTTTTTCCCGCCAAATTTAGCTTTATTCCGCCAAATTTAGCTTTTTCCCGCCAAATCACCAAATCCAACTTTTTAGCCAAAGTTCAACTGCAAGGAAAAAAAATTAACGCAGCGGACAGCGGAAGCTAAATATTTCCGGTTTTTTTTAGAAAAAATGCTATCTATATATATAAAATTCTTTGTCCTGACTGACTGACTGACTGACTGACTGACTGACTCACTGACTGACTGACTGAGAATCAACGTGCAGCCCAAACGGTAAAAGATAGAGAGCTGAAATTTGCACACAACATAGATGAGATAATTTCATCGTGCAATAAGACGGCGTTTTGCGAAATTCGACCTCTAAGTGGGTCAAATCGGGGTCAAAGGTCACGGAATTGCTTAGTATGAAAAACTTTTTTGTTACTTAAGATATCTCAACCAAACTCACGGATTATATGTTTGGTACTGTCTCTTACATTCTGACCAAATTTGGTCAAAGTAGAATGACTATATCTTATAGCAGCCATAGGAACAATCCGATGAAAAACACCTTTAGTATGAAAAACTTTTTTGTTTCTTAAGATATCTCAACCAAACTCACAGATTGCATGATTGGGGCTGTCTCTTACATTCTGACCAAATTTGGTCAAAGTCGGATGACTATAACATATAGCTGCCATAGGAACAATCGGATGCAATCGGAGATATCCTAACAAAACTCTCAGATTAACTTTTCTTGCCAAATTTTGACTAATTCGCTTAATTTAGCTTTTTCCCGCCAAATTTAGCTTTATTCCGCCAAATTTAGCTTTTTCCCGCCAAATCACCAAATCCAACTTTTTAGCCAAAGTTCAACTGCAAGGAAAAAAAATTAACGCAGCGGACAGCGGAAGCTAAATATTTCCGGTTTTTTTTAGAAAAAATGCTATCTATATATATAAAATTCTTTGTCCTGACTGACTGACTGACTGACTGACTGACTGACTCACTGACTGACTGACTGAGAATCAACGTGCAGCCCAAACGGTAAAAGATAGAGAGCTGAAATTTGCACACAACATAGATGAGATAATTTCATCGTGCAATAAGACGGCGTTTTGCGAAATTCGACCTCTAAGTGGGTCAAATCGGGGTCAAAGGTCACGGAATTGCTTAGTATGAAAAACTTTTTTGTTACTTAAGATATCTCAACCAAACTCACGGATTATATGTTTGGTACTGTCTCTTACATTCTGACCAAATTTGGTCAAAGTAGAATGACTATATCTTATAGCAGCCATAGGAACAATCCGATGAAAAACACCTTTAGTATGAAAAACTTTTTTGTTTCTTAAGATATCTCAACCAAACTCACAGATTGCATGATTGGGGCTGTCTCTTACATTCTGACCAAATTTGGTCAAAGTCGGATGACTATAACATATAGCTGCCATAGGAACAATCGGATGCAATCGGAGATATCCTAACAAAACTCTCAGATTAACTTTTCTTGCCAAATTTTGACTAATTCGCTTAATTTAGCTTTTTCCCGCCAAATTTAGCTTTATTCCGCCAAATTTAGCTTTTTCCCGCCAAATCACCAAATCCAACTTTTTAGCCAAAGTTCAACTGCAAGGAAAAAAAATTAACGCAGCGGACAGCGGAAGCTAAATATTTCCGGTTTTTTTTAGAAAAAATGCTATATTATATAAATTTGTTAAAACGGGCAACTAAATACAATGTTGCGAGCGAAGCGAGCTGCGGTTTGGCGAGCGAAGCGAGCAGGGGGCGAATATTATGTAAATTTGTTAAACCGGACAACTAAAGACAATGTTGCGAGCGAAGCGAGCTGGGGGTTGGCGAGCGAAGCGAGCAGGGGGCGAATATTATGTAAATTTTTTAAACCGGACAACTAAAGACAATGTTGCGAGCGAAGCGAGCTGGGGGTTGGCGAGCGAAGCGAGCAGGGGGCGTAGCCCCCTAGTGTATTATATTTATTAAACTTACGTCTATATTTATTATTATAAAATTTTTGTAGTTTATTCTATGTATTTAGCATGCCGTTCTTATATGTATTTTAATGTTAAATTTACTTTGTTTGTTATTAGAATTGTTAGCGCCATCTAGGGGTGAGGTTCATTGGGCACAAAACAAATAGAAGATAAACGTACCCAAAAATGAATTTCAAAGATTTGACAGACCCTTGTGAATGCCAAGGATAGGAGAAAAGAGATTTCCGGAAAATTAGATTTCTTCTAGGCCCAATCATTTCTTCTCCTCGTGGTTGTCAATGAGTCAAGTTGTGCGTGATTAAGCTCCGCTTATTAATTAATTTTAATAAAAAAATTTAATAAAGATAAAGTGCAAAATAGTTAAAGTCATAAAGTGATTGCAGATTGCAAAAGCCTTTCTTGTGAGTTTTAATTTCTTTTTCCTCTGTGGTTACTTTGTTGATTCTGATTTGTCGTTTTTCATTGCCTTAAAAGTGCACATTAATAGCCACAGTGGCGGCTAAACAACAACAACAACGACCAGGAGAAACAAAACACAGTGCCTATTCCAATAAGGGTAAATATTTTAATGGAAAATCCGGTAATTTTTTTGGATTTTCCATAAATGTTAGATTTTGGTTTTATTTCAATTTCAAAATCAGAGTAGGCACTTAGGTTTGAATATTAAGCCCTTTTTCATGGCTTAATGCAGCCACACACATAAAAGCTTTTAAAAGCTTTACATGAGCTTTTAAACTCAGCAACGAAACAGCTGATTGTAACAGACCGCTTGTAGCTTTTAATGGAGCCGCCGGAAAGTATACACCACCATTTTGTAAAACAACTGACCCCTAGAGTATGCAACAAAAAAGGCAGAAAACTCAGCTCAGCCGAATTAGGATATTTCTATAATTGTAATTGTAATTTTCTGGCAAGTAGAATTAGCATATATTCATTGAAATTAGAAAGTAATACTAAGAATAGAACTGTATAAGCTGCCAAAATGATCTCGGTTGCTGTATTTTGTTTGTCAGAATTTACACAAACTCCTAAATTACGCCACCTATTGGTGATTCCTTAACTGAATTGGCAACCAATGCGAGGGTGCAGT
Source organism: Drosophila limbata (assembly GCA_963924055.1). Taxonomy (NCBI): domain Eukaryota; kingdom Metazoa; phylum Arthropoda; class Insecta; order Diptera; family Drosophilidae; genus Drosophila; species Drosophila limbata. The sequence continues at coordinate 221,124 of CAWUOW010000279.1, forward strand.
CAGCTGTTTAGGCACAAAGCGGACATTCGTTGGAAGTGGGCGAATATGAGGAAAGAGATTTCCGCAAAATTATGCCCCTAACCCAAAAATTATGGTAGACAGTCTTTCTTTTTCCTCTTGAATCTCAAGGCAACAAGTTGTGTGCGCGTTCTAACCGCTGAAAAATTTTTATGTATAAAAATGTTGCAAGTTGGCAATAAGTAAAGTCAGTGCAGTGAAAATTATACAGGCCTGTTCCGGTTTTCACTTGTTTTTTGCGAATTTCAATCCGCAAGATTTGACCGAATTTCCCTTAAAATGCCTTCACATTTCCTACGAATTACCCTCCGAATTTCCCTCCCACATTGTGTTGCAGAACAGTGTTAAAAAATGTTGAAAGCAAATTAGACGTTTGCATCAAAACAATCCATTCGGCTTGAACTTTTTTATTGCCAATTTCACAAATGTTTTTACAAGCATTAGCGGTTGCCGAACTTAAAAGAAGGCAAAAAGTAAATAATTTACGCAATAATCGGCGTCTAAGAAAGGAGGCAGGCATTTTGAACTTGGCAGATAGACAGTAAGTACCGCTTTTTAAAATAAGTTGTATGGATTCTAAATTTAAATATTTTAGATTCATACAATCGTACAGGATAGACAAAGACCTATTCTCCTTTCTTGTTGAAAAAATTGGATCCGAGCTTGATCACCCTACGATTCCCCATGAAACTCAGGTTGCTGCAGCTCTACGCTTTTTGGCAACTGGGTCCTACCAATTGGGTGTAGCAAAGGACCACGACGTAAACATAGGAAGGAGCACCTTTTCCAAAGTGCTTCACAACGTTTTAAGAGAGCTAGAGAAGTTGTGCACCGAAAATGTTTCTGTAAAACAAACTGAAGCTCAAATTAGGCAGTCAAAGGACCATTTTTATGAAAAGTTTAAATTGCCAAATGTAATTGGCTGCGTTGATGGCACGCACGTTAAAATTGTGAAGCCCTATGTAGATTCGTCGTTATATTTAAACCGAAAAGGTTACTTTAGCCTGAATGCAATGGTGGTAAATATGCTCACATACATAAACCATACATATTTTATCTTAAACATACAACCATTCACTCCATAGGTCTGCAACTATAATATGGAGATATTAGCAATCGACGGTACACATCCTGGTGCAAGTCACGACTCACTCATTTGGAACAGCAGCGCTGTGAGAGCATACTTTTCTAGAAACCCTAATGAAATTATCCTGGCAGATTCTGGATACGCTTTAGAGTCGTTTGTTTTAACACCGTATCGAAGTGCTCAAAGTGGTACTATGCAGCACATCTATAACATAAGACATGCTTCAGCCAGGAACATCGTAGAGAGGACGATTGGTTTGCTTAAGAGTAGATTTAGATGTCTGCTAGGGACACTATTTTATGACCCACAGTTTGCAACTATGATCATCAATGTTTGTTGTCTGCTGCACAACTTCTGTCGGAGAAGAAATACACCACTGCCAAGTGAAAATTTTGAGAATTGCGTCCCCAGTCTTCAAGAAGCAACTGAGCAGGTAACTGAACAGCAAGACGATTCACAAGATGCTGTTGCTATCCGTGACCAGGTTGCTCGTACATTATTCTTATTTCCATAAAATAAAAAAAAAATCATATGCCAACTAAAAGTATTTCATTCAAAAAAACTTAAACTATCTTAATTTAACAAATTATTAAATCTACGTTTCACTTAAAATTATTTTGGAGGGCCTCAAGTTTCTTCCTTTCAATTTCCTCCATAGTTTTGAAATGCTGCTCCATCAAAGTTGTTTGCACGGCCATGTTGGAGCGAATGGCATCCAAACTTTCCACCACGCGCTCCATTAATCGGTTTGAGGCACCGCAAATCTCCTCTAGATTCTGAACAGGAGCGCGTCGCACTCGTTTTGGTGTCCTCTCCGTAGAAGGCGACGGAGGAAGTGTTTTCGGTGCGCTTTCTGATGGACGCTTGTAACTACTGCCACTGCAACTGGCAAGTGGAGACTTAGTGTCATCAGTATCAGGCACACCGAAAGCACTTGCTCCGTCGCCATCAACCATTTTGTATAGGCCGCACTGTGAGGCCACGGTTTCCTCCGCATCGGATAGGGCTAATTGGGCGTACGGTCCGCCACCGGTAGCCATTGCCTCCCTCTTGTTATGGGCCAGTTTTTTTCTGATTGCGCCTTTCCAATCGCTCCACACCTTGAAGAATGTAAAAATGTTAAAAATTGTGATCACATTTTTATGTTTATTCTTAAACAAATTAATCTCACCTTTTTCCACCCGACCACATTTTTTGTTGGTGGACCTGCAGCATTCAATTCCGCAGCAAGTGCAGCCCATTTAAAATTTACTGCCACACGGTCGCCTTTGGTAAATCCACGCGCAATGTCGGGTTCCTTTTCCATAAATTTAAGGAATATTTCATCCTGCTCGACGTTCTTGTGTTTGCGCCTGTTAAAATGTGTAATTAATTTAATTAAATATCAGAAAAATGATTTGTGTTCGTACTTACATTTTCCGTTTTGTATTTTTGACAGTGCGGCATATTTTCAGTGTTAACACTGCGGTATATTTTCAGTGTTGACAGTGCGGTATATTTTCAGTGCTGAGAAATGTCTTTTTGCAGAGTTGCCAATTGTTGCACAGTGTTTGTTTACAAAACTAATCCGTTCTTTTTTGCATTGAATTACAAACAGTTTTGTCCAAACTTGCATTTAAAAATCAAGAAATTTAATTCTTTATTTTACGCAATACATAAAAACACTTAAATTGTGGTTTAAAATATGTACCAAAGTATTTACTACTTTCTTCACATACAAGGGCAGCCCTAATAAATGTCCCATTCATTTTCACAAATATTTGCGGAAACCAGAACAGGTCGAGCAAATCCGACAAAAATGTTAGGTTAGAGTCTTATCGATTTTGAGGTATGATGAAATAAAAATTATTTAAAAATCGAATGAAATATGTTTTATTTATCTGATAATGTAGTAATATTCCCAAAACATTGAAGTATTTTATAAATATTTTATTTTCACTTTAATGTTATGCTAAGCATGCCAAAATCATCGATTTCTTTCTTCCGAATTCAAACTCACTTGCTCAATGGCACGTGAATTCAATCCGCAAAGTCTTGCCGAAAGTCAAAACCGGAACAAGTGAGGGAAATTCATTTTCGCAAAATCTTGCCGAAAGTGAAAACCGGAACAGGCCTGATAATAAAGTTTTTTTCGGAAAACAGAAGTAAGGGTGAGTTTTCAACCCAGCTTAATATCATTTAAAGTGAAATTATAAATTTTTTTTTTTTTGGTTAGAAGCCGATACTTAGATACGCTCTTTCAAGTCGGAGAAAGAAAATAATCGTCCCATGGTGCCGATTCTAAAATATAGGTATTTATATCTACTATTATTTTTTTTATCTTTAATTTTTGAGCAACGATTTCTGATGAATAGACAATTTTTTAAAACTTATTTTCTTGCGTTTTTTTTTCTTCTTTCATCAGAATCGGCACTTAGTGTCAATTTAATTTTATTTTTTTTTAAATTTATTAAGAGCCGGAAAATATGCTTGATTAAAATTATAAACAACGCAGCGATTTTCTTTACATTTGAATTACTCAAAAAGGCACACATAAAACGGCCAACAACAAAAAGCTCTATTAAGCTACCAAGCACACATACACACACATGCAGCGAAGGTCTCTGTATACCAGTCTAAGTCGAGCTTAGAATACGGACGGGCGGAAGAAAATCGAATCGGCGAATCGGAAGTGCAATTGGTTATTTTTGAGCTAGTTCGGAAAGGAAAATTTAATCAAATCGGAAAACAAAAAATCTGGACAGTTTTTCGATCAGTGGGTGCGGTTCTTCTTGTGTTTTCCCTCGCAAGGCGTTGTATAACCTTTTCCTTTGGCCCAGACGACAGAAGAAGGGAAAGAAATCTCTATTTGGCAGAGTTTTCAAAAATAATCTAAAGATGGATTAATATTGATAGTGTTGGCGGGCGAGCTAAAATTTCCAGCAGGCACTAAGCGTCAAATTTTCTACTGGGCACTAATTATCGCCAATTCCTTACTGCCTACTGGAAGTTTACCGTTTAAGTTATATATTCATCTCGCTCGCACTTACATGCGAATGATCAATGCGTGCAGCTGCACATTTTTCTTCGTCTGTAAGTCACTTGAAATTTGCACATTGGCCCAAGCAGAGGCACATTTTGTAAATTGGGATTAAAGTGTGCGCGAAGCACGAATGTAAGTAAGAAAATTGAATAATTGTGAAACTTTATACATATACAAATACTGAACTGTGAAAATAAAGATTTCAGCTGACCCACCACAATTGTTTTGGTATTTTTGGTGGTGGACTGCTAGGAATTCAGGCAAAGCACACAACGGCACGGGTCCGGTGCCAACATTCTGAAATATTCTTCGCAGCCTGAAGCGTGTTCTGGAATATTTTCCACAACCAGGTGGAAATCGCCGTAGAGAACAACTTCTGGAGAAGTTAAATAGAAAAGCACATTTTAGGTCGGACATAACCTAGAAGTGTCCGAATATGCATAACGCGGACGAAGCCCTCGTGAGTGAGGGAGACAAGGCAGGTGACACTCAACTCAGTCACGCTGCTAACACGCCTGCATTTCAAGATCCAACAGGACTTGCTCACGGATCACGTGAGTCCGTTAATGTGCAAGCCGCAGTTGCGGACTTTGAACGCAACGGCGCAACACACAGAGAGGCAACTAAAAGCGGTACGTCCGCGTCAGTTGGAGCTGGCACAGGATCGTCTTCGTCGACACCGGTCCAGCACCGGTTCAATAGCTCCGGATATGGCACCGTAATCACTAAGCCTCAACAGGAATACTCGGCCTGGGGCGCTGCACTTACTCTGCCATATCAGGCAAACACGGCAGTTTTCAATCAAGCCTCTATGCCTCTCATAGGTGCGTTTGGGGGTGTTGCCAATGGAACCCAGGAACCTGGATTAATCGGATCAGCTGGACATACGCAGCAGCCCAGTAATATGCAGTTTGGCAGCACCCCGACTAGGAGTGGATTGCTGACATCAACGCAAATCAGTGCGCGTCATGTCATTAGTCGCGATCTACCAATTTTCACCGGCAAACCAGATGAATGGCTGATTTTCATCAGCAACTATGAGCAGTCTACGGAAAGATGCGGATTCAGCAATGCAGAGAATCTTATACGATTGCAAAAGTGCCTCAGAGGACAGGCCCTGGAATCAGTACGTGGGAAATTGATGGTTCCAGAGACGGTGCCGTATGCTATCGGCACATTGAGGATGCTGTATGGCCGCTCTGAAATAGTGCACGCGGCTCTGCAACGCAAACTGAGAGATGAACCAGCGATAAAAGCAGAAAATCTGGATAGCGTCATACGACTAGCACTGGCAGTTCAGAACTATTGCGCAACAATGGCTGCAGTGGGTCTTCATGAATATTTGCATGATCCCGTACTGTTGAATGAGCTAGTTGCAAAAATGCCGTGTAGTATGAAGCTAGAATGGGGTCGTCACCGGCTTGCAAATCACAGTGTCAACTTGACTACATTTGACAATTGGCTTTTCAATGTGGCGATGTGCGCCACTATGGTCACTCCGTACGAGCTTCAACAGGACGACATTGCTAAGAGAAATCCGGGCAGAAGTACAAAAGAAAGGCTATTTGTGCACAACGTTACGACCAGTAGTGAAGATGCTCAACAGTCACCGAGTCGAAGAGATTCAGATACGACCCAGTGTCCAAAATGCACAGGCGCACATCGCCTGGCAGAGTGTGATGACTTTCGTGGCCTGAGCATTAAGCAGCGATGGGAATTTATCAAAAGCAAGCGACTCTGTTTCTGCTGTTTTATGCGGCATCTCGTTCGTAACTGCAAGGCAAAGAGAGACTGCGGCGTTGATGGCTGTACATCAATCCACCATATATTGCTGCACACTGCCAGCTCAAATGGTAACAGAGGTGGCACAACTGAACAGACGTCTTCCCATGTTAGCAAGAAGGAGGAGTCCGCACTCATGTTTCATGGAAAAACTGCAGGCCGTGCGCTTTTTCGATACATACCGATCACACTGTACGGCAAATGGAAATGCGTACATACGTATGCATTGGCAGACGACGGAGCTGCGTGTACGTTAATGGAAAGATCACTGGCAGACGAGCTCGAGCTGGAGGGACCAGCAAGTCAACTATGTCTGAAGTGGACAGGAGTCGTTTCCAAAACAGAACAGGATTCGAAGACGCTGACGGTGAACGTATCGGCTATGAAATTGGATACACGGCAATACACTTTGAAAGGTGTAAGAACAGTGACAGACCTGGATCTGCCAGAACAGAGTCTTCAGTCTCAATTATTGAGGTCCCGGAGCCACTTGTTTGCATTGCCAATTGAGCCGTATACCGAAGTAAGAGCCCGAATAATCATAGGATTGGACAACATTAAAACGACTGTACCACTGGAGATGCGCGAAGCCGAAGGCGACGATATAATTGCAACACGCTGCAGACTAGGTTGGGCTGTATACGGCCGTGCAGTGAAGGAAGATGCAACGATACCCCGCCTGCTACATATTTGCCGATGTAGTGAGACGCGCGGTATGGATGATGCCCTAAAAAACTACTTTTCCCTGGAATCGTTGGGGATCACTGTCACGTCAAGTCCATTGAGATCCAAAGATGACGAGCGTGCTATGAAGATTATGGAAGCAACTACAAGCTTTCGTGAAAAGGAAAAACGATGGCAAACTGGGCTGTTATGGAAATTCGACCGGGTCGTGCTACCAGACTCGTATCAAATGGCTCTCAAGCGACTCAAATGTCTTGAAGCAAAGATGTCAAAGGATCCACAGTTAAAGGAGTTTATGTTGGCCACGATGAACAGTCATAAACAAAAGGGATACATCAGGCGACTGGAGGATAGTGAGCTGGCGCCTAATGATATAACATGGTTTCTTCCTATCTTTACAGTTACCAATCCAAACAAGAAGAAGACGCGTTTAGTGTGGGACGCAGCTGCCAGAAGCCAAGGCGTGGCACTTAACGACTGCTTGTTAAAAGGACCCGACACACTAGCGTCATTGATGGGCATTCTCATACGCTTTAGAGAACGCCCAATCGCCGTTTCAGGAGACATACGTGAGATGTTCCACCAGGTCAAGGTGCGCCCAGAGGATCAAGCAGCTCAGAAATTTCTCTGGCGTGATGGGAACTCGTTACGCCCGCCTGAAATGTACGTCATGCAGGTCATGACATTTGGAGCATCATGTTCACCGGCTCTGGCTAGCTACGTCCTGAGTCGTAATGCTAAAAGGTACGAAGCCGATTATCCTGAGGCAGTGAAGGCGATCTGCCGCAACACGTTTGTTGACGACTGGCTGCAGTCCGTTGACACGGAGAGTGAAATGATCAAGCTGGCAATGGCAGTTAAATCGATTCATGCAAACGGCGGATTTGATATGCGACACTGGACTTCAAACTGCCAGAAAGTAGTCTGTGCTCTTGAGAACGATCCGGAAATCTTTGTGAAGCCCATTATTTCACCTGATGTTACTCAAGAGAAAGTTCTGGGAATGTGGTGGCAGCCTACCCAGGATTGGCTGACGTTCATGGTGAAACCAGACACAGTCGCTAAAGCCCAGGATGGTCGTCCGACCAAACGGCGAGTTCTGAGTATGGTCATGTCAATCTTTGACCCGCTCGGACTGCTGGGATTTTTCAATATACGAGCGAAAATCATTCTGCAAAACGTGTGGAGGTCCAATATTGGATGGGACGAGCCACTAAGAGAGGAAGATGAGGCCGACTGGCGCCACTGGCTAGACTTGGTGCCAAAGCTGAACGACGTGTGCATACCACGATGTCTGTCAGGGGTGAGCAACTCTGGGGATTTACAAATTCATACCTTTGTAGATGCCAGTATCAACGCTTACGCAGCAGCCGTCTTCCTACGAGCTGAAGAGAATGGTCAAGTACATTGCAGTCTAGTGGCGTCCAAAACAAGAGTTGCCCCGTTGAAGCCTGTCTCGATACCTCGCATGGAACTGATGGCTGCAGTTTTGGGTTTGAGGCTAACCAAATGTATTGAGTCGGAAATGTCAGTGCGCGTCAAGAAGCGCGTGTATTGGACCGACTCAAAGGACGTCCTATGGTGGATCCGATCCGACGCTCGCAAATTCCAACAATTTGTGGCACTGCGAATAGGCGAGATTCTAGAAGGGTCCGAGGTGGACAGTTGGAGATGGGTCCCATCGGCGCAAAACGTGGCAGACGACGGTACCAAATGGAACAGGACGCCCGAAATTAATGTTTCCAACAGGTGGTTCAACGGGCCATCCTTTTTGTACCAAGACGACTCGCAATGGCCACAAACGGATATCGACTACAAGCAGCGTGGTCACCTGATACTGCAACACGAAGAAATACAGTCGCAGCACATTTCGCCACTCAGCTGTATTTCACCTGACCCTACGAGATTCAGCAAAATTGAGAAATTGAGAGCCGTTCAACTACGTATACTGGATTTCCTGCGATCTGTTACCAAGAAGAGTCCCGGCGCCGTATTGAAGAGTCTGCTTGAACTAAAGCGGAGCGAAATGGATGTCCTCTTGATACGAGTTTGCCAGGAACAGGAGTTCTTCAACGAGTTCAAGTGCTTGAAATCAGAACGTGGAACTGTGGAACGAAAAAGTTCAATATTTAAATGCTCCCCTTATATAGACGAGATGGGCATCCTGCGTATTAAGGGGAGAATCGACATAATAGAAGGAGTCGAGATCAACGTGAAGCGTCCTATCATTCTGCCAAGACGACACCGGTTGACATATCTGATGGTCGAATCGTATCATCGGCGATACCATCACCTACACGACGAGATTGTGGTCAATGAGCTTCGACAACGATTCTGGATTTTCGGTCTGAGAGCCTTAGTGAGAGAGGTCTCTTCTGCTTGCCATGCGTGCAAGATACGACGTGCCCGACCCGAACCACCAGAAATGGGAAATCTGCCACAGGAACGCCTGTCACCGCACACACCGCCGTTCACATACACGGGTGTGGACTACTTTGGGCCCATTGATATCATCGTTGGACGACGACATGAGAAGCGCTGGGGAGTCCTGTTTACATGCCTCACCATGCGCGCCGTGCACCTAGAGATTGCAACGTCGCTGTCCACAGACTCGTTCCTATGCGTTTTGAAGTCATTCGTATCGAGACGTGGTTGCCCGCGCCGTATGATGTCTGACAATGGAACCAACTTTCGTGGAGCAAGCAGAATATTAAAAGCCGAAGTGGAACGCATATCGACTCGAGAAGTGGAGCGACGATACCCAGAAATGGAATTTGTTTTCATTCCGCCAGGATCTCCGCACATGGGCGGTGCCTGGGAAAGATTGGTACGCTCAACGAAATCCATCCTGTCTGAAATTCTGCCGTCTGATGGTCTACGAGAAGAAATACTGCGTGCAGCTTTGGCCGACGTTGAGTGCACTATAAATTCGCGGCCGCTTACATATGTACCATTGGAGTCACCGGAGTCAGAGGCGCTCACACCAAATCACTTTTTGCTGGGCCACTCCAGCGGATTGCGTGAAAAGGGCCCCGAAGTTCAGAGCGGCGCTATGCTAGCAAAAGGTTTCCGAGTTGCAAGCCAATTAGCGGACCAATTCTGGAAAAGATGGCTGAGGGAGTATTTACCCACGCTTACACGTCGCACAAAATGGTTTCAGCCGTCGCCCGATCCGATTGCTGTAGATGACATCGTAGTCGTAGTGGACGAGAATAGCAAAAGAAACAGCTGGCCCAAAGGAGTAGTTCTAGATGTTCATCGATCAAGAGACGGTCAGGTTCGAAGCGCCGTAGTGCGCACTATGGAAGGAATGCTGACTCGCCCCGCCGTAAAGCTAGCCAAATTAGATTTGAGAGTTGGTAATACACAGCGCGAATGCTAGTGAATTACGGGGTGGGGAATGTTGGCGGGCGAGCTAAAATTTCCAGCAGGCACTAAGCGTCAAATTTTCTACTGGGCACTAATTATCGCCAATTCCTTACTGCCTACTGGAAGTTTACCGTTTAAGTTATATATTCATCTCGCTCGCACTTACATGCGAATGATCAATGCGTGCAGCTGCACATTTTTCTTCGTCTGTAAGTCACTTGAAATTTGCACATTGGCCCAAGCAGAGGCACATTTTGTAAATTGGGATTAAAGTGTGCGCGAAGCACGAATGTAAGTAAGAAAATTGAATAATTGTGAAACTTTATACATATACAAATACTGAACTGTGAAAATAAAGATTTCAGCTGACCCACCACAATTGTTTTGGTATTTTTGGTGGTGGACTGCTAGGAATTCAGGCAAAGCACACAACGGCACGGGTCCGGTGCCAACAGATAGTTTAAGTGATTATTAATTTAGTTATTCTTTTCCGTGGTTAATTAATATTACTGTTAAGTGTTTCAAGTAATTATTGAAGTTGCGAGAGGTTGTGGCAATATACAAAGAGAATTTCAAATTACATAGCCCAACCGCGATACGATAAAATAATAGTGCTAAAATTAATTCCCCTTTTTGCTGAAAGAAAAGAAAATTCGTGCAAGACCTGTGAAAAAATGAAATAATTTCATATTAATTTATTGCACGTGGGTTGTTTATCTTTTTCTTTTCTCACAGCCACAGTCACCAACACAACGAAAGATCTTTCTGCGTGGGAGTATAATGCAAGCTGTCTCTGTCACTCATGTAAGTCAAAGCCTACGCCGAATAAAAGCTTCTCTTTTGCCTGTGCTATTGTGAGTCGAGCGTCGGCCGCTCTTGTTTATCGCGAGTAATAAGCAAAGAGAGACGAGTAAAAGCTTCACTTTTACTCTCTTAAGTCAAGTGCCTTGACCTATATTTCGGCAAGCACAAGCAATGCAAGCGATCAGCTGTTTTTGCAAACAAAATCAAATACATTAATGCGCAAAGTAAAGGCCTAAATGCTGCCTATGTTTGTTTCATTTTTGAAGAAAAATCACTTTTTTCGGCATTAAAAAATTATTTTTCCTATTTATTTCCTTTTTGTATATTACCACCAATAGTATATATCAACAACTCATTATTATTATATAAAATAATTGTATGCATGATCATATTTCTTAATTTTTATATTATAACTAGGGGGCTACGCCCCCTGCTCGCTTCGCTCGCCAACCCCCAGCTCGCTTCGCTCGCAACATTGTCTTTAGTTGTCCGGTTTAACAAATTTACATAATATTCGCCCCCTGCTCGCTTCGCTCGCCAACCCGCAGCTCGCTACGCTCGCAGCATTGTATTTAGTTGCTCGTTTTAACAAATTTATATAATATAACATTTTTTCTAAAAAAAAAAAAAAAACGGAAATATTTAGCTTCCGCTGTCCGCTGCCTTAATTTTTTTCCTTGCAATTGAACTTTGGCTAAAAAGTCGGATTTGGTGATTTGGCGGGAAAAAGCTAAATTTGGCGGGAAAAAGCTAAATTTGGAGGGAAAAGGCTTAATTAAGCGAATTAGTCAAAATTTGCAAGAAGAGTTAATCTAAATGTTTTGTTAGGATATCTCCGATTGCATCCGATTTTTCCTATGGCAGCTATATGATATAGTCATCCGACTTTGACCAAATTTGGTCAGAATGTAAGAGACAGCCCCAATCATACAATCTGTGAGTTTGGTTGAGATATCTTAAGAAACAAATAAGTTTTTCATACTAAAGGTGTTTTTCATCGGATTGTTCCTATGGCAGCTATAAGATATAGTCATTCCACTTCGACCAAATTTGGTCAGAATGTAAGAGACAGTACCAAACATGTAATCTGTGAGTTTGGTTGAGATATCTTAAGAAAAAAAAAAGTTTTTCATACTAAAGGTGTTTTTCATCGGATTGTTCCTATGGCAGCTATAAGATATAGTCATTCCACTTTGACCAAATTTGGTCAGAATGTAAGAGACAGTACCAAACATATAATCTGTGAGTTTGGTTGAGATATCTTAAGAAACATAAAAGTTTTTCATACTAAGCAATTCCGTGACCTTTGACCTTGATTTTGACCCTCTTACAGGTGGAATTTCGCAAAACGCCGTCTTATTGCACGATGAAATTATCTCATCTATGTTGTGTGCAAATTTCAGCTCTCTATCTTTTACCGTTTGGGCTGCACGTTGATTCTCAGTGAGTCAGTCAGTGAGTCAGTCAGTGAGTCAGTCAGTGAGTCAGTCAGTGAGTCAGGACAAAGAGTTTTATATATATAGATTATATATTTACATTTATACTAGTCCTCATTTACAGCAGCTCATAAAAACTTGCAAATGTATTGTTACTAAGTTTTCCTGTCTTTCGTTATCCATTAATTTAAAAATATAACATTAAAGTTAAAAATAGTATATATATATATATTTTTTAATTCTAACTTATATTGTAATTTAAATATATATATATATACTATTTTTAACTTTAATGTTATATCTTTAAATTAATTGTTATGTCGGCTGCTTTTAGCCTGACAATAAATAAATAAAATAAAAAATAAAATAAATGTGTTGCATTATTAAGGTCATAGTTATATAGATGTGTTCGCTTAAATTTTGCATTATTTTTCTGGAGCCATGCATTTCCGAGAGGACGGTGTAATGGTCAGTTTAAGAGAGCATGACAGCTTTTGCAAATTTAAGCATTGGTAGCTACGCAAGTCTCTTAAAATTATACTCTTATCAGCAATAGCTTTTGTCTATGATCATTATCAATTTATCACGGGTGTTTCGGACTACCAGGGAGCGGGATATTCAACTACGTGGAGTCACATCTGGTGAACAAGGAAAAGGAGAAGGATCTCGGGCCTTTTCCCAGTGCCTCTCAAACCCCCTGCCACTGTCGCCCTAATCCCACACCGCTGGACCAAACCAGCCTCTCCATGCCACAATAGGCCACATTTGTGCTGAAAGTAGTTGTTAATATATAAAGACAGATCATGAGCGGCAGTGTCCAAAAATAATTGTTGCGGAGTTGGTAGAAGAAAACCTACAAATCAGTTTTCAAATTATGGGGAGCGCTGCCTGCAAATCCGTTTTATTTTCATTTTTTTACTTCGTTGAAAGAAATGATCAAGTCTGTTCCGTCATATAAAATTTAACCTACAGCCGTTGTAAATTTTGCGAAAATTCTCAAATGGGACTTCATCGCCGCAGCGAATCCCAATATATCTTGGATTCGATGATAAATTAATTAATGGCGTTGGAAAAGAATCACAAAGATTCAGATGTATACATTATTTTAGTTCTTTACTTCATCTTTGTATTAACTTAAATCAGTTATAATATCTACAAATTATTACAAATGTGGCAATGATCAAGAATCTCATGGGTAACCGTATTTAACGATTGATTTTTATACCCGTTACTTATTAAAAATAAGTAAAAGGGGATATTGTATTCGTTGCAATGTATGAAACAGGGAGAAGGAAGCATCTCCGACCCTATAAAGTATATATATTCTTGATCAGCATCAACAGCCGAGTCGATATAGCCATGTCCGTCTGTCCGTCTGTCCGTCTGTGTGAGTTCATAGATCTCAGAGACTATAAGAGCTAGAGCAACCAAATTTCAAAATTTTGCCACGCCCCTTTCCGCCTCCGTAAATCGCGAAAATCCACCACACGCACAGTTTTCAAGATATTATGTTTTTTTAAACGGTGAACGTTAGCTACTGTTATTACCTATCATCCTATTAAATCCCAAAAAGATCGGACAAACAGAAAGGTGGTACTGGCTGATTAAAGCTTTTAAGCAATTAAAATGCCTAAAAGCATGCAATAAAAAAATTTTAATTTGTTTATGTAAGTAACGGGTATCCTATAGTCGGGAGCTCGACTATAGCCTTTCCCACTTGTTATACCCGTTACTTATTAAAAATAAGTAAAAGGGGATATTGTATTCGTTGCAATGTATGTAACAGGGAGAAGGAAGCATCTCCGACCCTATAAAGTATATATATTCTTGATCAGCATCAACAGCCGAGTCGATATAGCCATGTCCGTCTGTCCGTCCGTCCGTCTGTCCGTCTGTCCGTCTGTGTGAGCGCCTAGATCTCAGAGACTATAAGAGCTAGAGCAACCAAATTTGGCACACAGATTTCTATAAACCCCACGCAGGTCAAGTTTGTTTCAAAATTTTGCCACGCCCCTTTCCGCCTCCGTAAATCGCGAAAATCCACCACACGCACAGTTTTCAAGATATTATGTTTTTTTAAACGGTGAACGTTAGCTACTGTTATTACCTATCATCCTATTAAATCCCAAAAAGATCGGACAAACAGAAAGGTGGTACTGGCTGATTAAAGCTTTTAAGCAATTAAAATGCCTAAAAGCATGCAATAAAAAAATTTTAATTTGTTTATGTAAGTAACGAGTATCCTATAGTCGGGAGCTCGACTATAGCCTTTCCCACTTGTTATACCCGTTACTTATAAAAATAAGTAAAAGGGGATATTGTATTCGTTGCAATGTATGTAACAGGGAGAAGGAAGCATCTCCGACCCTATAAAGTATATATATTCTTGATCAGCATCAACAGCCGAGTCGATATAGCCATGTCCGTCTGTCCGTCTGTCCGTCCGTCCGTCCGTCCGTCCGTCCGTCCGTCCGTCCGTCCGTCCGTCCGTCCGTGTGAGCGTCTAGATCTCAGAGACTATAAGAGCTAGAGCAACCAAATTTGGCACACAGATTTCTATAAACCCCACGCAGGTCAAGTTTGTTTCAAAATTTTGCCACGCCCCTTTCCGCCTCCGTAAATCGCGAAAATCCACCACACGCACAGTTTTTAAGATATTAGGTTTTTTTAAACGGTGAACGTTAGCTATTGTTTTTACCTATCATTCTACTAAATCCCAACAAGATCGGACAAACAGAAAGGTGGTACTGGCTGATTAAAGCTTTTAAGCAATAAAAGTGCCTAAAAGCATGCAATAAAAAAAAAATCTAAATTTATTTAGGTAAGTAACGGGTATCCTATAGTCGGGAGCTCGACTATAGCCTTTCCCACTTGTTTTTTATTAATATGTGCATAGATATGTATATTCATTTAACATTATTTTCTACAGGGAAAAGGAAAATAAACATCTCGTCATCCTTGAGCTCAACGATCGCGAAGTAATCAAGCAAGTAAATACACAAACTTAACAAAGAAAAACAAGTGGGAAAGGCTATAGTCGAGCTCCCGACTATAGGATACCCGTTACTTACCTAAATAAATTAAACTTTTGTTTTTATTGCATGCTTTTAGGCACTTTTATTGCTTAAAAGCTTTAATCAGCCAGTTCCACCTTTATCTTTGTCCGATCTTGTTGGGATTTAGTAGGATGATAGGTAATAATAATAGCTAACGTTCACCGTTTAAAAAAACCTAATATTTTGAAAACTGTGCGTGTGGTGGATTTTCGCGATTTACGGAGGCGGAAAGGGGCGTGGCAAAATTTTGAAACAAACTTGACCTGCGTGGGGTTTATAGAAATCTGTGTGCAAAATTTGGTTGCTCTAGCTCTTATAGTCTCTGAGATCTAGGCGCTCACACAGACGGACAGACGGACAGACGGACGGACGGACAGACGGACAGACGGACGGACGGACAGACGGACATGGCTATATCGACTCGGCTGTTGATGCTGATCAAGAATATATATACTTTATAGGGTCGGAGATGCTTCCTTCTCCCTGTTACATACATTGCAACGAATACAATATCCCCTTTTACTTATTTTTAATAAGTAACGGGTATAACAAAAGCAAAAAAAATCGTAAGTTTATATAAGACTTCAATATACTTCATATATTATGCACATACATACCCAATGTTAAAATCTATATATATATTTATATATTTTAATCAGAGCTCGCAAATAACAGTTGACCGTTTTTCCCTTTGCGATCTACTCACGAAAATAACCGTAAAAAACATGCACGCTTGCTCTCTCTCTGAGAAGAAAAATTCGATTCTATTACTTTTTGTTTTCGGTTGAGTAGGCTGGGTTAAAAAATTTTCTAGAAACTCTCTTTCAATAACAATTTGTAGAGAGTGAAACGATTGAGCGCTCACATATTGGCAGTCAGCAATGGAGAGAAAAAATGAATTACTCAGCGCAAACGGTCATTTTGTTATCTTTTCTGAAAATTATTTTAATAATTGGTAAAAGCATAATTTCTCAATACTTTAATTATGTGCACATATATTTTTTTATTTATTCTGAATTTAACTTAACAACTAACAATGTCAGGATAACAATCACTTAGACGCATACAAAGCAAATGAGATTTATTTTTTTCGCTTACGTCAAAACTGTCAGGGAATAACCAGTGCAAAAGGGGAACAAATAAAAAGATTGTTAGCTGAGCGAAGACCGATTCGTTCAAAATACTATGTGAACGGTTCATCTCTGACTCTTTGCTCAAAATCTCAGTAAATGAGAGTTATTTTTGAACAGTTTCAAAGGGTCAACTGTTATTTGCAAGCTCTGATTTTAATCGAAGGTAATTAATGTGAAAACTAACCGTCATTCGATTTTTGATCAGCCCCCCCCTCATCAGAATAGCTCAAACTGAATAATGTATTTGTATAATTTATAATTCCATATATATATATATTACTACATCTGTCTTTAAAAAAAAAAAAAAGGCATGTCAATTAATGGATTAACTACTGAATTATTAAATCATTATAATTAAGAAGAAAAATATGTTCTAAATTCCTTTGGTTGTTCGTCCTGAGTAAAGCACGATGTCAGCCTTGATAAGCCTTGATCAAAAACATCAGATTTCCCTATTTCCGATAAGAAATGTAACTATCTGTCCGTCGGGATCACAACATGATTTTTATTCCATCCCCATTATTAACGTATTTCTTTATGTTCCTTCAGAGCTTTAGATCTAATTTTTCTTTCAAATTTAAAGTGTACCTAAAATTTATGCTAATGTGTGCCCATGGTTTTAACAACAGGAGTGTAGAGAAGAACCCCGATAATCCGGCGAGCTAGTTAGAGCATAGCTAGAGGTACACTATTCGAAATCCGACCATGTATCTGCTGCATCGTCATCATTAATTATATTTCTAAAAGATTCAGTATAATTCTGCACAGCACCCTGCACATTACATAATTGGCGCCCGAAACGTGGGACCCGAAGTCGAGCAAATAAAATGGATATCCCACAAATAAGCTCTTTGCCAATTCCATCAAAAATAATAGAGTTTCAACTATTATGCCGAAAACACTTCATTAGTCACCACAGCTATTAGTGCTAAATATGGAATAGCGAATGAAAATTCATAAGAGTTTTTATGAAAAATTTATTTAATATTATTTATCAAATAGACGAAAAGTGGTGGCTTTTAAAATGAACGAATTCGACAGCGAGCGATTGTGCGTACGTTAATTGTATTCGACAACTGAACTTCATTTTCTTAAGCCTAGCTTTACCCTACGGTGGCGAAGCGAGGCGAATTCGCGCTCAGAGCGAATGACGAAAGCTTTATTGCGCTCTCGCTTCGCCCTAAGCCTAATTAACCCTAAACTTCATACAAATTTCAACAACTAACTTAAACTAGGATAAATATAATAAAAAAAAAAATAAAAAATATAAAAAATCCGCCGAAATGCGGCGACATCGGCGCCCATGAAGCACAGTGCTTCATCCAATTGGAAGCCGAGCCAGCTTATGAATGGGCCTCCTAAACATTCCTCCGGTTGCCGTCCTCAAGTCAACGACGCGAACGGCGCCGTCCTCTCCCCGATGCACCGCCGTGACTCTGCCGATCAGCCAATTCTGAGGAGGCAGATTGTCCTCGGCGACGACCACCAGCTCTCCAACGACGACGTCTGGCGTGCGATGGTGCCACTTGCTCCTGGCTTGGAGTCCCAGAATGTACTCCTTGGACCATCGCCGCCAGAACTGTCGCCTGAGCGACGAGACAGCTCGCCATCGACTTAAGCAGGTCAGGCCCTGCTGGTCCGGGGCCCCTCCTGCTGGCATCGCGGTCAATGGGCCTCCCACTAGTGCGTGGCCCGGTGTCAGTGCCTCGCCGTCGCTGGGGTCGTCGCTTAGTGCTCCTATTGGCCGTGAATTGAGCACGGCCTCCACTGCTACCAGCGTCGTCTGCAGCTCTTCTGCCGTCAACAGCAGGCTGCCTACCGTCCGTAGGAGTAGGTGCTTTGCAGACTTCACACCTGCCTCCCACAGACCCCCGAAGTGCGGAGCCCTGGGCGGTATGAACGCAAATACGCATCCGCTTCTTGATGCGTATTCTTGAAGTGCGTCCGCCTCCTCCTCGATTCGGGCCCGCAACTCCCGAAATTGGCGACTGGCTCCTACGAAATTCGTCGCGTTGTCGCAATGGACGGTCTGTGGGACTCCTCGACGGCCGACGAACCTTTGAAAAGCCATAAGAAATGTATTAGTTGATAAATCGGACACTAGTTCTAAGTGAACCGCTTTGGAGGCGAAGCAAACAAAAAGTGCGATGTACGATTTATACGTAGGCTTTCCACGCATTCGAAAGGTCGTGCTAACTGGGCCACAAAAATCAACGCCACAAATCGAAAATGGGCGGAGTGCTCGGAGTCGGTCTGCTGGCAAATGGCCCATTATTTGGGTTAGCAGACGAGGCTTGCATTTAAAGCAAGGGATGCAGGATCTCACTGTCTGACGACAGGCCTCTTGAGCGTTGACTAACCAAATTCGCTCACGAAGAAGACTCACGAGCGCTCTTGGGCCAGCATGACAATTCGTCAAATGCAGGTATCTAATATAGCTTCTAGCAAATTGCGAGCTTTTAGGAAGGAGCATCGGAAACTTAGCATCATATGAAAGAGGAGCATTTGCAAGTCGTCCCCCCACTCGCAGTATCTTAAAGGAGCACCAAGAGCCGTTATACTCATGTATAAACGGATTGAGACGCTGTAGGCTATGACCTACACGCGTGCCCTTTCGAACCCTATCTATGTCATCTTTAAATTCAACTTGTTGGATGACTTCAACTATTTTCTCAAAAGCTTCTTTTCTTTCTAGTGCCGTAGGTATCCTATCGAAAACTTCATTTTTGTTTTTACATTTCTTAATGAAACGGAACACATAAGCAAAAACTCTAAGCAGCCTGGCATGCGATGAATAGCTATCGATGGTTTCCAAAAGATCCGGGCGGTCTACCATAGCTGCCAGTCCAACAGCTGTTTTGCGTACCTCCAAAGTACGCATCTCGTCCGTCACCAGATGCTGGTTAACCGGCCAGGAATCTCTTGGTTCCTTTAGAAAGGAAGGACCATCAAACCAAATCGATGTGACTAATTCGTCAACATCGCAGCCTCTCGAAACGATGTCTGCTGGGTTCTGCTTTGTAGGTACATGGCGCCATTCAGCGTTCTCTGTCCACTCTTGGATTTCAGCCACACGATTCGACACAAATGTTGCCAAGGACGAAGGATGTGTCTTAATCCAATGAAGTGTAACTTCAGAATCAGACCAAAGAACAGTCCGTTCAATTGGTAATCTTATAAGATTTCTGATTCGGTGACAGAGATCTGCGAGAAGGTGAGCCGCGCACAACTCAAGTCTAGGAAGAGTCTTCGTCTTGAGGGGGGCTACTTTGGACTTAGATGTCAGCAAAGAAACATGACAACCTTCTGCAGTATGACTGCGTATATACACGCATGCGCCAAACGCTCGCATTGAAGCGTCAGCGAAACCATGAATCTCGATCGGTATTGTTGGCTCTGTAAAAACATATCGTGGTATTCTGATTCTTTGCAACTGAATCAAAGTTGATTTCAGCTGCTGCCACGAATTGTCCAAGCTCAGTGGGATAGATTCATCCCAGTCTAGCTTTTGAAGCCAGAGCTCTTGGAGCAGGATCTTTGCCTTGATAATCAGAGGGCTTAACAGGCCAAGCGGATCAAATAACCGCGATGAAACCGAGAGAATGTTCCGTTTAGTCGCTCTAAGACCCATAAATGAATCGTCAATCTTAAATTGAAATACGTCTTCATTTGGCAACCACAACACGCCCAATGTTTTGGTTGTATCAGACTCCGAGATCGTTATCGGCTTAACTGCATTTGTTGCGGAGAACTCAGGCGAATTCGAGAACCATTTGGTTAGCTCGAAACCTGCGCCTTGCAAAATTTGCGAAACCTCAGACTTGATAATCTGAAGGTTCTCTACGCAAGCAGCACCAGTTAATAAGTCATCGACATAAAAGTCGTGCCTGATAACGTCAGCAGCTTTTGGGTGTGACGATTCCACCATGTCACTAAGCTTTGTCAAACACCGTATAGCCAAAAATGGAGCTGGCGCAGTGCCATAAGTTACGGTGTTTAACCTGAAGGACCTCAAAGAGTCAGATGGGTTCTTTCTCCACACTACTAGCTGGAAATCTCGATCTGCTACATGCACCATGACTTGCCGGTACATCTTTTTGATGTCAGCTGTCAGTGCATACTTATGCAATCTAAATCGAAGCAGAGTCGAATACAGCTCTTCTTGAATGGTCGGTCCAACCATCAAAAGGTCATTCAACGCAACTTGAGACGAAGTACGACAAGATGCGTCAAAAACAACGCGTAACTTCGTCGACGTGCTTTGTGGTCTTAGAACACATTGATGCGGAATAAAATAGTGAGGAGTACTTGGAATCTGGTCGCCTATTTTAGACATATGACCAAGTGAAAGATATTCTTCCATGAATTCCAAATACATACGCTTAAGTTCGGGATCACGAGCTAAGCGTCTCTCAAGCGACAAAAAACGACGCTTGGCAACTTCGAAAGAGTTACCAAGCTGATTTGGATCCGACTTAAATGGTAGTCGTACTTCAAATCGACCTGACGGCAATATTTTTAAATTCTCTAGAAAGTGGTTCTCACATAACTGGTGCTCAACTGTACGCACCTTTTTTACCGAAGGCAACTCTTCCAATGACCAGAATTTCTGCAATGTGGTGTCTATCGAGGTATAACAATCTTCTTGACAACTCAGATTTACTATCTGAGCCGTCTTAGGACCTGTAGGCGTATATCGCCCTGAGACTATCCAACCAACCAGAGTTTTTTGCAGAATCGGACAATTCGGACCTTGTTTAATCTGACCGACAGAGAGTAGTTCAAAGAACGTCTCAGCTCCGATGAGCATGTCGATCTTCTGTGGCTTGTGGAAACATGGATCAGCCAACTGCAGGTTCTCAGGGATTTTCCAACCACTGACATTGACCGTGTGGTCAGGCTGGTATCCAGAAATGGTCTTTAAGATCCACAGATCTAGAGAGAACTCACTGCAATTGACTCGCGACTTCACCACAGTATGTATCTTGCTCTTAACTTGTGTGTTGCATTGAGCAATTCCAAGCAAGCTGATACTAGCCTCTTCTCGACGCAGCTGCAATCGCTGAGCTAGCTCGTCTGTTACGCAATTAATTTGCGACCCAGAATCAAGCAGAGCCCTGGCCAAAACGAAATCGCCACTTTTCGTTTTAACTTTAACGACTGCTGTAGCTAGGATCACACTATCAGACACATTCGCATGCATAGCATGTGATGTCGAAGGTTGATCCTGGGCGGAGTCAAGGGGTGGTGGTAACGCTCTAGTGCTAGAACTGGCAGAATATCTATGCAAAAGGGTGTTATGCGAACGACTGCATACTCTGCATTTGTTCGCTTTGCATCTGGCAACAGTGTGTCCTTTCCGAAGACAATTAATGCATAATGGAGCTGCCTTAGCAAACTCAAACCGCTGTTGCACTGATTGTGCGGCATATGCGGAGCAATTCAATATTGAATGGTCTTCGGAACGACAATATAAACATTTTGGGGACACCTGGTCGTCTCTAGCACTGGCCACAGAACACGAGAACAAACTGCGATTATTGTTTTTAGAAGCAGTCTTTGGCTCTGACTTAGAGCTATCGGACGAATTTTTCGACGATGTTCCAGCAATAAGATGCTGATATCTCCGATTCAAGACTGCTTCGCAATCACTCCACATTGGAATAGTTGCATAATCGCGTTGGTCTTCCCATTTATCTTTGGTCATTGGGTCAACGCTGTTCATAACGAGGTGAACGATGATTGCGTTTGAAATCTTTTTATCGTCACCTATCGAGAGAAGTGAGCCATATATGGCTGAGACAGTGTCTATTCTCGATCTTAAAGCAGCAGCAGAAGGCTGCGCTATTTTTGGAAGGCTAAAGAGAGCGTTAATATTATCATTAAATATTAGACACTCATTGTCATACACTGTCTTTAGCCTGTCCAATGCCTTCAGATAATTTTCCTCATCTACATGGAATGCTCTTACAGTTCCTAGAGCTTCACCGGACAGACACGATATGAGATGATTAAATTTCTCAATAGCTGGAATTGTCGTATCATTATGGACGAGGGTTTCAAACAGACTAATAAAATTTTTGAACTCTGAGTATTTTCCACTAAACTTGGGAAGTGCCAGATGAGGAAGACGTGTGCGTGGAGTCGCAACCGGAACAACTGCTTGTGTAGCAGGAGTAAGTCCCTTAATGAGAGACTTTAAACGAGCCTTTGTTGTGATGCAAAGCTCTTCCAACTCGCCACGATATTCATCGTCTGGGTCAAATGATTCTACTCGAGTCTGATATTTTAACGCTGTCTCTATGTGAGAATCCAACATTTCTAATCTACATTCCAATTCTGTAGCTTCAAGGTTTAATTTACCCTTGGTAATTTGGTCAAACAAACGGAGTAAACTCTTGACGCATAGATTGCGTTTACTCTTCGCATCCTCAAGATTTTCCTTAGGGTTTGTCATGGCAATATTTAAATTCGATAATATTTAATATATTAAAATATGATTGAATTTAATTATTAAAGCACTCGTTTATACGTTAAACGTTAAAAGAAGCAAAAACTAAACGAGCGCTATCAATTGACAAACGACTTTTGAAAATGAATATGCCTGACCAACAATGTAGGGGAGCGAGTGATGCTTGCCCAAAGCGCGCCAACTAAAATGCACACAAGCAACTGCACAGCTGTCGCTAAGCAAAACGAAAACGAAAACAAAAAATAGCGGACTGCAGCTTCGCTGCTATGTACGTGTGTGTGTATGTATGTATGCGCGCTGGTGTCAGTCAACTGGTCAACTTCCAGTGACTGCAAGTGTAGGCAAGAGAGGGGGGAACGAACGACTGAGCGAAGTGAAATTAATAAGCAATTAATAATGCTTTAATTTAGCAGAAGCTCAGAGCACTAATCGCACAATACTAATTATTGACAAAATGACAACAAACAAACTCCAAAGCGGTTACTTAGTGCATGCAATATATTAATATAAGTAAATATTAAATGCTCAACTACTTTACATATGTGCCAAGAATTGAAAGCGTTGGCTTTAATAGCACAACCAATGCAAATTGTGGTTGTTTGGCTTTCAATTTTTAGCACAGTACATGCTGTTCTGGACTTTTGATTGCCGATGCAACTTTCCTTGGCATTTTCAGCTCCAAAATCGTCTT